>CM023360.1:22018344-22201988 GCA_013282895.1 Eriosoma lanigerum | reverse complement strand
CTGGAATCACGTGACGCTGGCATCCGAAACAAAAATTTGGTTTTACTATACTTAGGAAGGGTGTACAAATTATTTATTGATGATTACAAATTTGTACAAATTATATAACAAATTTTGGTACAGGTTTTGAGTATAATATCCAACTTGCGGATGCCAGCGTAACTTAGCTATTTTTCGACCTCTAAAAAGACACTAGTAGCCGAACACAATGTGTTTCGTATAAAAGCACTTTAAAAGTTACCAAAAAAAACATTTAATAGTAATCGTAAGAAGGTCATTCTACTCATAGGTACATATTTTTTTGAATACAATACTTAAAATAAAAAAATTTACGAACAACAACATTATATTTAGGAAGAAACGACTCTTCAACAAAATCTATATTCTATTATGTTTTACACGGTAATATTTTTCTCGATTGGGTTAGGTTATTTCGGTTAATTTCCACTATACTGAATTATCAATATTAATACATTTTAAATGTGTAGAAAACCTATATTATTTTTTAAAAACTATTATTAATTGATAATGGATTTTAATTTAAAATTAAAAAAAAAAATTCATATATATTATTATGTTAATTAAGCGTATTAAAATTAAAATGAACCAATTATTTAATATTAATGGAAACAAATTAATTTCTTATTCTACAGATTTATAATTATAGTTAGTCGTTACTAATTTAAGTTAGCTACTATAGTATTAGTATTATTAGTAGATAATTGGTATAATAATTTTTATGCTAATTTAAAATTGTTTTGAATTAAATTTTTACAATTATTTTATGTCTTATTGTTAAAAAATATTTGAGTGTTTTCAAAGATAGTCTACATACGTAATACAATATTGGAACGGATATGTTTATTTTTTGACTAAATATAGACTTTTTAAATTTATCTAAATATATTTAATATTACCTGCAACTTAGGGTTTAATGATTTGAAAATGTTTTAGAAACATAATTATACACTACTATTTACTAACCTATTTATAAAATATTTTGAAAATCGCAAATCAATTTTTTTTTTTAAAATGTTTTCACACTTTAACATTTTACATTAACGTTTAATATGTGTTTTTAAAAGTCTGAAAATACGTTTTCAGTATGAAATAATTATCCGATTACAAGTAGGGTATACTATCGGTAAAATATTGCATCTACTTGGCACTATATTCAGCTATTTTTCAAACTTTACCAAAGCTTTTCTGCAGAAGAAGAAAAACTACTGAAAATTGATGGAAAAACTGCAAAATTGCGGTTTCCGTGAATTAGATTTTAATATTTCGGGATAAATAATGCAGTTTTAAGGTAGGGACTTGTAATTTTCTTTAAACTATTATAATATATTATTTACGTAGGTATATGGTAAGGGTTATAAATGGATTATCAGTATAATATATTGTATAGGTTAGTTTCACGAATCGTATTTTCGAATGCAATATCATTGCATTCAAATCTTAATTATAATTAACGACAAATTTCGACGAAGGAGGAACGTCCGAAATTGATCTTCCAGTTTTTTTTTTTATATTTAGTACCTATTTAGGATTTTAACCTTCACGTACGTTTTGTCAATCAGTATTTTCTCCCTGGGTGCCTACGAAACACTACATTTTTACTGTAGAAGAATTCCCACCGACTGTTTGTATCTTTTTTTTATCGAAACTATTTATCAGATGTTAACGGTGTTCATTTTTTGTTACATTGTTCTGATATATAAAAAAATTAAATCGTAGAAAAAAAAATGTTTTGATTTCAAATGTACATCTTTATTTCTGTGGTCGACATTATTATTTTTCCATTAATCGTTATAATCGTTATAATCATTATAAAACAAATTAGTTTCATTATAATATAATGTAATAATAATTGTATATTACGTCCTATATTGATTTAACATATTTTATTATGCCGCGCGTGTCTAAAATCATTTTACACAATAACACCTAGTCAACTATCCAAGAAAAACAAATAATATTTATGAAGTTTGAGTTTAATTATTTAAATAAACATAAACATTCATAAAATATTATATTTATGAAATATCAAGTACGTATACCCATCTCTGATGTATTTTAAGTCGTTATAAAATTGTATATTTTATTTTACCGCACCTAGTCTATTTTTTTATTTCAGTTTTGTACTTTTATCCTCGTAATATTTAATTCCAACGATTTCTGTTTATAACCTATTGATATTTCATAATATATTTATATTTTATATTTTGTAATCAATTCTTTATATATAAAAAGTAACAATGCTTACATATTATGTTTTGCGTAAAAACAACAAAATCATGTATTTTAAATTACTTTATATTTTATATTGTTATTGTATCTATTATTTATATTTGTATAATTTTTGTATTTTAAAGAAATGCACTTAAGTAAAAAGGAAATAAAATGTCTCACAAAAAAACTAATAATTTATTATATATGTACATCATTACACCAAGTATTTAAATATATCATGAAATGATTTAGTAATAAATTATATAAATATTATTGTAATCTATAAAACTTGTACTTACTTATTTAAGTTGTTGACAAACCGTAGGAAACTTTGAATTACTTTGACCTATTTTTCATTTTTTTTTTTTTTTTTGTATAATAATGCGACAAAACCCATAGACAGTAGGGCTCTGAAATTTTTGTATTTTGTATCAAACATTAACATAAAAAATTAAAAAATATTTACTAATTTTATTACATTTTTATTTTTGACTATTGTTTTTATGACAACAAAATAAAAATAATAAAATAATTTAATTTCAATGTAAAAATAAAATTTAAAATAATTGTACACAATATATGTTATGTTCTCAATATTAAAAATAACAACTAATGTATTTAATTAAGTCTTTATTATTTAATTAAATTAAATGTATTACACAAATCATTAAATCATCATGTATATATAAACCACGAGACATTTTTTTTTTTTTTTAATAACAAATTGATAATATAATAAGAAAAAAAGAACCAATACAATAATGTTTACGTCTCTAATATTATGAAACACCTATGCTTAAAACGACAAATAATTAATATTAATCAAGTATCTATAATAACTAAAACGGTTTGGTATATTGTAAAATATTAGTACATAAAGAAATTTAAAATGATTTAAACTCCTTATTCTCAGTACTTATAATTCAATTACCAATCACTTTAATTTTATTACCTTCTTATAATTTATTATAACCTTCGCAGATGTTTTGAAAATACTAATAAATATATATATTATGTTTTTGTTTGAAGTTAACTCGTAAATCCAATTTTAACATTCAATAACATAAATAATAATCACTATTTAACGCTAAAGTACACAGAGGTATATAATAACAAAAAAAAAAAAAAAACTGTTCCAATACAGAAAAATTATATGCTATAAATTATGGCTTTAGTTATTATATCAATATAGTGAACCCTTAAAATACTTGTTTAATCAAATAATTGTTTAATATTGTAAGTTATGAGTTTATGACATATATTTTCCGGTTTAAATTGTTATTATTGAATTATAAAGATAAAATAAATGGCATTATACAACTGAATACTGCCCCTCGTATGCCATCCACTTCTTTGCACGTAGAAATAAATTTTAGTTCATTAATGGGTGCATGACTATTACAACTTTAAAATAATAGCTTTTTCAATGTTAAATATTACGATGTTTTTATACTTAAAAAAGTGGAAATTTAAATTTATTATTATGTATTATAATTAATAATAAATAAATACTGAATGTAAATGTATGAATTGATTAAAAATGTATATTGCAACACATGTGTATTTTCTCCTACTTGGCCTTACACTCTCAACTAGATGGGGTCGTCACCTCCTTATATCTCAAACACCTACTTCTCGTTCATTTTATACTAGATATATTCATATCACTATTTACCCACCTCAACATAAAATATGCATAGATAATAATAAATAATTTTGTAATTTGGCAATTAACCTCACATTTTGAATTAAAAGCTGAGTCGTATAATGAACATATACATTTTGTTAATTTTTGTTTTATAATTATAAATAAATAACTAACATAATATTATCACAATCTATTAATGAGATGTAATGATAATCTAGAAAACTGACTTCACCTGTTACTGTGAATATAAAAGTTTAAAGTTAAAAAAAATATATTGTCGTTCTGTGTTGTCCTGTTGACCTGGTTTAACCAGAGTAAAAGAAAAAAAAAACATTAATCAAAAAGAAAAGAAAAAAAATGAATAGAGTAAAGCCAAAAGAAATAAGAAGGAAACCAAACCATAGTCGACGACGAGATGTATTTGGACGGTATTTATATGTATAAAAGTTTATTCCTAAAATTTGTCGTACGGTCCGACTTTATATTATATATATATATATATAAATTTGTATATATGGTTTGCGACTACTCACATAATATTACTGAGGATGAGTTTATGTTTGACATAGGTAAACGCATTCGGAGACAACCTCACGACAGACCGTTTTCAAAGGATTATTACCACTATGCTTTGACTCTTGTAAATATATATAACATATATATGAGTGTACTCTGGTCGGATCGGTGGTTTCTTTTTATTTAAGAATTTACTCCTCGTGGTTTATAACTGAACTATATATACTGTTTGTATTTGCTGGGAGAAACGAGAATTTCGAAATTTAATTAGATCCAAACCCGCCGAAAATGGACCGGGAGACAACGCGGATAATCGTCTTCATTTTAATCTATTCATTTAGATTCAACGATTTATTTTATACACACATACTATATATGTATATTGTACACGTGTAACGAGCTGAGAAGGAGATCTTTTACAGACGAAAACTTGACCGGGATAGATGATTTCATCGTTTCACTTTTTATGAAAATTTATTATATCGTGAGCCGTTTCATCGAAACAATCTTAGACTAAGTTCAACAGACTATTTGCATATAAAGTGCTTTTAAAACGACTTTTGTTCGTTTCAAAATTACTATACGTATACAGTGGCCAATCTAATGTTTACGTTATTTTTGGTCTTGGATTTACGGTAGCGTGAAAACTTCGAACCCGGAGAAATAATCGAAATAATGTTTTTAGCACCGGCCGTAATAATGAAGAAAGAGCATGGAGAGGTACTTTCAGCAAAATGACTTATGTTATACATAAAATAAAGGAAAAGTGTATTTGTAAGTTGAAAACTTCGTAATTTTTTCATTGCGCACTTTTCACTTGTTCATTTTTAAAATGTGTTCTATTGAAACTCTTCAAAATAACGATATACTAGTATATTATGTTATGCGTATACATTCTCACAGTGAAATAGTTCAGAATTGTATAGTGTGTTGATTTATTATATCATTTAAAAATTGAATAAGTTTTTTTTTAAATTATTTGTAAATAAATTGTATTATTTTTATTTTGTAATTATAATCAAAATATTAATGAACGAAAAAAGACAAAATTTATTAGTCAAAAACTTTTTTTTTTTTTTTTTTTTAAAAATATAGCGTGTTGTTTACTGTATTTGTATAATATGAGTAAAGAATTTGAAATGAAAATATCTGAATACATTTAAATATAATACATATTATATACAATCTATTTTAATATTGAGTATTGATATTTTGCAGACATACCTAACACATTTTCACTAAGTATTTCAATTTATAAAATACTTAGTTAAACTGCAGAGTAGTATAAAATAATGGAATTATATATTTATCATTTTCTACTTACATATTATTGTATTTAACATGAAACAAACCCAATACAATAAGTGTGAGCTATAAGTACAATTATTATTTTATGTTTTTGTATAATTAATAGTTATTAATTTAGAACGATAAGTCTACGTAATTACAGAAATTGTAATGGCTAAATCTAACGATTGGTGAGTATTTGCAGAATGCACATGAAACGAATAACTTTGAGATTTAAATTAATCGAGGAAAATAGGAACAGATGAACAATTATGACGTTAATGAATAATATTGATAGAAGATTAGAAGGAAAAAATAGTAATTCAGGACAGTCTTTCTTGAATGAGAGATGGTTTTTTAATGATGAAATAAATGCAGAGAGTCTACAATATCATATTATTTTTCAAAATTATATTATGTCGTAATATAGTTATTACAGTTATATGGTAATTAGTATTTTTTAATTTTTTATTTAGAATGCTATTAAATGAAATACAATTTTTTTTTTTCTTAAATTAAATTTTTTTTTTTGAATCGAATATAATAATAAATATATTATAGATACATAATAATATCATTCACGAATAAAATAACAAATTAATTACATAATATAAAATAATAAATTAAGATATTTTAATTATAGAATGACACTAAATATAAAAAAAAAATTGTCTGAAACTGAAAATATAAATAATCATTAATGTTGGAAATATTAATTTTAGTTATATTTGTGTATAAATAAGTAGACATTTTGTTTGAGCTATAACAGAAAATCAAATTGAAATAAATTATTTATAAAATCAAGTTGAAAAAATATTATAAAGTGTTTTTTTTTTTTTTGTACTGGACTTTTTATGTGAAGAATTTTATAAAAATTAGGCAAAATGTTTTGTGGAGAAAAAACGCAATGGGATAACCTTTATAAAGTAATCACTAACCAATAAAATTATGTAAAACATTACTTTATATTACTTTTAATTCAGATAAAAACAAATATACATACAGGATCGAGTACATGATAGCAGTATAATAACACTTGTTGTAAATATTAATTTCAATTAGTCCGCGTAATATAATATATAATATGATATGTAGTTGGATTATTTGAAAATATTAATATTACACTTTTTTTTTTATGAAAAATTTGGAATATTTTAATTATAAAACTTTTAATTAGAAAAACTTAGTTAATTGCACATTCAATGATGTAATAATAAAGTTGTAAACTTAATAATAATTAACGTAATAACAATATTTTAGAATAAAAAGAAAACGGTTTGGTATTTTATACTGTTTTATATTATTATGTCAATTTGATCGATTACGACTATAAACGACGATAACCGATTACATATTGATAAGAACCGAAAGAAATGATTTCAATTTAATAGTATATTATGAATATTAATATTAAATAAAAATACGTAATAACGACGTACCGACGAATTGAAAACGTCTATAACTATTATTTATAATAAGTATTCACTCCACGTACGCACCTGTGTAATTTAGCTACGTCGTAGTACAATGCAAGTGGCGCATATATACACGCTTTTAATATTGAAAATAATGAAATCTTCATTATAATGTGATTACTTTTTACAATTAGAGTAGAATAATGGTCGTGCAATTAAAACAATAATTATAACACTTCAACGGAAACGCAGAAAATGTCATATTATTTCGTTATTAATTAATACAAGGAAACGGCTAGGTATATACCTACATATAATATATATAGGTACATAATATTATAGCCGCGTAGTGAGAGATAAAATTGTAGTCGTTCCTCTGATGCTTTTAGGCAGGCAAATCCTTAAGCACTACCTATAGCGTTGCCGTCGTTTTATAACAACACTGAGAACGAGAAAGAAAAAAACATTTTACGCGGACGAAATGATGTGCGAACGGAATAATATAACGAAATTATCATAATTATTATTGTTTAAGACGACTACGCAACGTTTGCATACTTTCTTATAAGTATTATTATTATTATTATTATTATGAGAAATATGTTAGTATACGGAATTTTATATTATTCTACGTAATGTTTATTCTGATTATATTCGATATATTTTATATTTATTTCGCGATCTTTCTAACTTCCAATATTCGCGATATCATTATTACTATTCGATTTACACGTCTGTATATCAAAAATGTTTAATAAAATAATATTATTTTTGCATCGCATACTAAAAAAATAAAATGTATTAATCTGAAATTGATTTATGTCGACTTTATCTGTCACGCCGACACATATAATAATGGATTATGTCATTTCGATGCGGCAATTTCGGCACGCGTCTAATGGAGCAGTATTTTCGATGCACGACAATTGGACGCATTATATTTATGAAATTAATATAAAAATTATAAAGAAAAAATTACAAAACGTTTATTTATGAATACTCAATATGTAATGTTATAATTATGTAAAATTGATTAAAAAATAATAATAATAAGGAATTTTTTATTTTTACATACAGTATTTTAAATTACCCGAAATTTCAAAATGCCGTTTAATGTTTCGTCGATTGTAAGCGTATTTAAATTACCAACTATTTGATGTATTTTATTTATTTATTTTTTGAGGAATAAATGATTATTTGTAAAGTCGAGATATTAAATGGGTATAGTATGAGTGCAGTCATTGTCATAATATTATATAGAAGGGTGCGAAAAACACGAACGATGTATCCAAATAAAAATAAACGCGGAAATGAAAAACTATATTTTTCAATGTTTAGTCTAATTAAAATTAATAATATATTAAATGGGAATGATATTAGTGAACAATATTATTAATATTTATTCGAAACGAAAACACTTTTATACATTTATATATACTATATATTTGTATACGTCGAATCCTTGTTGGTAGTTATACCTATAATGCAAGTCCGTATATGGGGTTAAGGGTTGAAACTTCCCCTCCCCGGAGTTTTTTTTTCATTTCTTATATATATGATTTAACACTATGTAATACGACTTTGTAATAAGAATGGTCATAGCATATTCACTTTTTTTTATCAAACCCCTCCGAAAATTAAGTCCAGCTACGGCCATTCTATAATAGATAGGGATAATCTATTTTGATATCTGCAGAATCAGATATTACTAATCTAATTTTAGTTTTCTCCATATCACATATAAGTACTATTGCCGCAGTCGTCACTATTTCCTCAAAGTAATTTTTTTATTTTTATTTTTTTATCACAAAAAAGAGAATAACAGAAAAATTTGTCGAAAAAAAAAAAAAAAAAACGTGTGGCGCGACTTCTATGACGAGTTGACGGGAGGATGGAAGCGCGCTCGCGCATTGTTCGTGGTTACGGATTGTTGCTCCTGTTTTCGAGTCGGTCCCGATGGGGTTAGTAGTGGGCTAACGGTAATTTATAACTTCTCGGTCGGGTTCTGAAGTTCGGTTATGCACGGTCCGGTAAACTCGCTTTTTCCAAACACACACACACACGGTTGTCGTACCAATCACTTCCTGGCTTCTACACAAGGAATACGATATGATATGTACGCCAAAACACACTTTATTATTGTTATTTAATATGTATTTATTTTAAGACTTTAGGCGATTCCGAAATATTGCCAATTATTTCATTAAATATTGCATAATACGAACGAAAATATATAATAGGTTTGATAATATACGAATGTGATGAACTGATTATACTATTCGATTGTAATATATATCCGCGGTAGGTACAGTACTTATACCTACGGTAAATTATCGTTAATTTTTAACGGATACACTTCGTTATTAAATTCAATAATATTTCTACATAATCATTTGAATTTCGGTCCATAAACATGTTTATTTATTGATAATAATATTCTATCATATATATATTATAACATTAATACGTCATAATATCCAAACAAAAAAAAATCGAATTAATATTATCTTTGTTTTTAATAATAATGTAATTTAAGTATAATATATATAATAAAGTCGTAAACATACGATATAATCCTTTATTTAGACATATGAAAAAGTATTTTTATATATTTTTTTTTTACTAACAATAAAAAACAATACAGTAATAAAAATAGCACATTACGATAAACAATATACTTAACCAAGTTTTCAATAGAACATAAATTAAATATTATAATACGATTAATATGTTATGCATTAAACAAAACGTTTTAAAACCTTGTAACAAAATTAAGAGTAATTAAATATTATTTAAATATTTAATCTGACTAGTGTAAAATATTAATAATAATTTCATTATCTATTGAAATATTAAACATAATATTTATATGTGAGTCCATGTGACCAACAGCTATTTTTGGATAATTTAGAAAAATTTCACTATAATCATCGAATAATTTTCATTGTTACGCCTACAGGATTACCTCTACTTTTAAACAATAATAAACTCAACATACGTAACACCAGGTGTTGTTGATAAAAAAATTATATTTTGTTATGTTTAGACTTTTAGAGTTAAAAATATTTTGTTGGTGATATATACAAAAAACAATCATTGTTATAAATTATTTGAATCATGCATAAGATATTTATTTTTAAAGCCACTATCATAAAAAATATATTATATATATATTATGAATAATTGTAAAATCTGAAAAAGGTGAAAACTGACTTGAAAATTTGTTTTGGAGTATTTTATGATTATCTACCTTGTCAAATTAAATTTACTTTTACCAAGAAGACTATTAAATAAAAAAACAAAACAAAACAAAAAATACAAGTTTCAAGGAAAATTTAGTTTACATAATCATAATAAAAATAATGATAAATAATAATAATGCCAAGTCAAGTATAAAAATATAGCTACCACTATAAAAAATCGGTAAAACTTTATATAAATTAATCGAACGTAGTTATAACTTGAACAATTAAAAAAAAAGTTGAAACTGTAAAACATAATGACATTATAACTACATAAATATTCTCAACTCATTGTTTATTATTTTAATGGGATCTTATAGCTCTTGATTATTTAAATACATTTGTAGATAAGTTTTTATCATTATTTTCATTGTTTTGTGTAAAAATTTGCATGATTTTCATTGATTTTTTTTTATTACAAATCCTAATATTGAATAATTAATTTTCAAAACAATAACAGTTCATAAATAATGAAAATAAAACATAATAATAGTTTTATTTTCTTTATATAGATATAATATAAAAAATGTGACTATAGAATAATATGTTGTTGACCATACGGCCGTAAGTATATTGTCAGATGAATGAGAAAACTCTCTTTATTCTCCCTATCATTCCTTTTTTATTATTATTTTTACTGACTAAAACCGTTAAATTGAACTATATTGACAAGGCTATTTTACCCTTAATTTACATACATAGTATATTTACATCGTGTCTTGGATACACGGTTTACACATCAATCGGTTCTGTAAGCATCGTTTATTGAAAAGAAATAAATTTTAAATACGTGACATTTAATCCAAAAATGTAAATAATGTAATAAATTTATTGTGTATTTTAGGAAATTAAAAATAATGATTATCTTTAATAAAAAAAAATTAACAAAAACAGAACAGTTTTATTTATGCAACTATATAAATTTAATTTAATCCAATTTTAAATGTTTTATCAAAATATTGCTACTTTTTAAAATCGTTGGAATTATAATTATGTATTAATTATGATTTATACAATTTATTGGTTCTAAGTTATTGAATAGATTAAAATTATTGTGATATAATAAAAATAAAAATAAATAGTAATGTTATTTAATATTCAAACAAATCAAAATATAACCTAAACTAACTTTTTCTCTAAAGAATTTATATTAAAAACGACGAATACGAGATAAAAGAATGTCTTGAAATCGATTGTATTAAACCTACTTTGATTACTAAATTGAACTTTGGTAAATTATTTTACTATTGAATATATTAAATAGTTTTAAAACGTAAAAACTTTTATAAACCTTATACCTAGTCATAAATTATTTTAACTGAAAATAACAAATTAAATTTAAGACGGTCTAATTAAAACATAAACCAGAGATTACAATTTTCATTTGACAATTCTTATACAATGTAGTAAATGTGAGACTAAAAAATCAACTTTCGTAATAATATATATTATTTATTTTATTATAATACCAAATATATAATTTTAATAGATTAATATAGTAATACAATTATTTTTTATTATTAGTCAATAAATTATTACTTATGGGTATGTTTAATACAAAGAAGCAAATACCTATACATTTCAAAATTAATTTATAATAATTAAAATAAAATATAAAACCAAACCAAATATAAAAAAATTGACGGGAAATTAAAAATATTACATCATCTGATCGTTGATATATATGGTTTTTATTTTATTAAGTAAATTTATAATCTTATTTGTATATAAATATAAATATAATAATAAAATACTAATTGGGCAAGCTATAAACCTATGACTGCAAATAATTCATATAGTGTCTAATTATTTGAATATTGACATTCCAACTAAATTGATTTATTAAAGTATTTACGTCAATCCTATAAAAAACTTAAAAGGTTATGTTTAAAAATATATAAATGTATTATAAAATATAGATCTTTATATTAATTCAAAATATTAACTAGAAATCGATAATTAATAGAATAATATAATTATAATGTTAGTTAATGTTGAAGTTGTAATAATAATAATAAATAATAATTGTTCAATTTTTTAAGTGATTAAAAAAATAATATAAACGTTTGGGTAATTTTTTTATTACTTTTGTGCAGTTAAATAATCTTTATAAATGAATCAAACTATTATATTAAATACAATGCTGCTAACTGTGAAACTAAAATGTTACTCAATGCGAATTATTATTTCGATTATAATTTAAGACTTAAATGCATGCAATTTTGGGCACTCTGATGACAATCGATATATTATTATAGTGTAAATGACGTTGGTCTTGTCTCATGTCATTCAATGTCATTAAATTTCATGCTCTAATTGGTCGTTGTACGACTATCCCAATTTATAGGGGAAAATTGAATAACTATTACTAAAGAAGATTTCTCTACATTATTTTATCTCCTAATAACGTTATTATTTTCCTTGACTATTGATAATATTCAATTAAACTTCATTTTTATTTCAATTTATTTAATAATAAATTTAAAAAACTAATATTGTAGTCTATATATATCTATATTAATATCATAATAGAGTAAATTTATTAGATTCATATAATTTATTAATATAGCATTGTATTGAAATGTTCGAGTAAAATACAATACTAACACATGTTAATACAAGTATATAAATGAACTCTCACTAAAAAAGTTTTATTTAATTCGTGAAAAAAACTGTCGATTAGTAGTTAAATTCGATTACCTGGTAATTATAACTTCCAAGATTCAAGAAATATCAATAATATAACTCTTACCTGAAATCAAAAACAAAAATTAATAATTAATTGACTTTTCTTAATAAAAAATATTGCTTACACGCTAGTTATATACGATTTAAAATTATCATTATTATAGCGAGAGATAAAGAAAAATTGAAAATATCATATTAGATTATTATAGTAATTCGTAAGTAACATGATGAATTTAGGTTAGGTATTAAAAATATAAATAATTATATAATTTAGATTTCTTTTTACTTAAAAAAAAAAAAAAAATATATACATAAACTCTATATACATAAAAATAGCGTTGGTTTGACTGGTTTAAAAGAACAATGATAAAAAAAATAACGTCAAACGGAAATTGATTTCGATCAGAATACTCGGAATATATTGCGTTACGGCATATTTTCATATGATTGAATGTACCCTTGCAAAGACCTTGGTGGTTCCAGTTGTAGTGTCGCATATAGTTCTCTTTATAGCATTTTACAATGCTCATTGCTCTGGAAAAATTCGGTGACTGGAAAATTAATTAAGCCATTCCTCCCCAAGAAACCGGCAACCACGTTGGCAATTCGTTTCTATCCCGTACGGAAGTATTCACATTACACATTGTAAACTCCTTCAGTATTTTGTATACAATATTTACACCGCGATTTCGAATAAAAACTTTACCTACACATTAGTCATGAAAGAATCATATAAAACTATAACGACAAACAAAATATTCCTATAAGTTTATAATAATTGCAGTTATATGTTTGTAATAAGTTTTATATATTGCGGTTTTCGTAATTATGTCCAAATATTTGACTACCTACAGAAAATAAAACAAAAGTTAAAAGTTGCTTTTTTATAAAAGCGAGTTATTCATAATAATATATTCCCAAACATATTATAATTATTAACATTTTTAATATTCATATTATATATATAATACACGCTATACACATAAAACTTAACCTGAACGCATACTTACTAAATAAATTAACATTAACGTATTATCATAATTAATTACGAGAAATTTGATAATTTTAAATGTAAAAGTTTTGTCATGTCCAAAAGAAAATTATTTTATTTGTTAAAATTATTAAAAGGAAGTTGGATTTTACTTTTAAATGGACAAAGCGTATTTAATATTAATAATGTTCAAATTGTCTCCCATTGTTTCAATAACTGTTGTTTTTAAAGTCTATTGGTATTTATAATATTGTATTACAAACAATTATTGTACCTGTAAAATCGTAATGGTGTGGTAGCATCTAATTTTACATAAATATTAAAGAGATATAGAACGCCTACTGTTAATCTCCATTATTTCATTAGTTTTTGGCCTTTATTTAAGTAATTAAAATGCTTCATGGTTATAAAAATGCTTAGTTACTTTGTACATTATATTAGCTTCACAAGATTCAATTTTCCTCAATAAACAAAAAATAAAGATACCTACTTAAAATAGATGCTATCAATCCATTAACGATTATTTTTGACTTTTCAAAAGCTAAATAAAGTAGATTAAACTTTAAAAATAGTAAAAAAGTAATAATTATACATTATACGTACCCATATTAAAAAGAAGATTAATATCGTTCGTTATTTCATTTGAATATTAAAAGAATAAAAAATAAAATTATAATATTCAGACAGACTATATGCAATCAGTTTAGATACATAGGTCTTTATATTTTTAATTGGGTATTATTATAATGAATTTGATGCTTGAAGAAATTGTATTTCATAGTATTATTAAAGTAGTCGTATATTCTGTCACCTGCGAGTGGTTTTCGACTCGAGAACGTGTCGACAATGAAAATTTAAAACGAGGGTGGATATATTTCTAATTTGTTTGTTTTTTGCCACGTCTGCGTTGCCTGTAATATTATACTCTACACTATAAAAACGAGTAGATATTATCTTCCGTCGTGTATCGTTAAGACACGGATTATAATTAATAATTACACGGCAACACGAAATACGCATGATCAGCGAATATTTCAAAACGTTTTGATTGCACTTGACAGTCATATAAATCGCATTTTACGATTTACCTATCTGCACACGTGTGTTAAGCAACATATACGATACAAATGGTAACACATAATTTCATGTGATAATATTTTATCAGTAAACATAATAATTTTACGCGTTAAGCACTACGATATTATAACCGAGTACTAGGTACGTTTTCCGAGAGCGATTCGATGTCGACTGTATAATATAATAATAATAATAATAATAATATAGAACGTGACAAACACAAAATTCGTATTTGTTACGACTGTGTTATATATACATAGTATTGTATTCGACGGAAGGAAGCAACTTCTAATAAAATATTTGCATTGTAAAATTACGACCGAAAAAGGCGTGTCGGAATATTATTATATTGGACTTTGACGGCGACGACGACGATTAAGTTAAACGCGTCTGTGACGAGAAGAGGTAAGTGCAAACAGACGAAAATGTATACCTCTGCAGTCGGTTGGGCACGAAGACGATATATTAATAAATAATTTTTAAGCATAAAACAAAAGCACTGTGATTGTGCGTCTCGAGGAACATAATAATAATAATATATACGATGTAGCAAGTAGAATAATATTATTATTGTAATGAGGTCGTGGAAGATACATATCGTGTGATGTATGGCGTGTATAAAACGAATGGGGAGAGGGGAAAAACACACAGACGCATCTGTCCGCCCCTAACCTTTAAGCGAATACCTCGATGTCAAATGATCGTTCTGCGCGTGAATGTGTTGAAAGATAAGAAAAATAATATTATGTATAGTCACTTTTCGTGCATTTTACCTATACGGTATACATATAATAATATAGGTATGTAATATTATTATAATTCGACGGCAACGCGAAGAGTTAACAAGTCGGCTGGTATAATTTAATCGTGTGTATTTTGTTATTTTTTTGCGGACAGAGGACACTGGTTTTGAGTTTATTTGTTTCCCGGTCCAAACATGTTGTGTTATATGAGTATACCTGCATTATCGTATTTATTCACACAAGGCATTGCCGAAAGTCTTTTAAAATTTAAAAGAAAACTTACCATATTATTATTAGCGTGGTTAGTTTAGGTTATAGGTATTCGTTTTCGGTTTCTTTTTTATGCTCTATATTTTTATATTGTTTTAAATTCATTTGTTTATATTTGATTTGCGTATCGTGATTTCGCACAATAATATACCAAACGATTTGCAGGCGATTGTCAATACACTCCGAGGAGAAAAAGTTTCAATTTAATATAAGCAATAATTATTATAATATAGGTATTCCGTTGTCCCTGAAATATTGTAAACTTGTTATTTATTTTTACAATTTTTTTTTTTTATATATACATAGAATAAAGTATGAATTTAAAATTTGGATTTGTATAATTATTATTTTGTGTATGGTAATGGAATCGTAGTCAGTAATTATAGCAATTAACATAAATTTAAAATATTGATTACAAATAATTTATTCAAATACTAAATGAATATAATGAAAGTAAATTAAATTAATTATATTAGCTATAATATGATATTATTTTATATTAATAACTTTTACGAAGACAAATTTAGTTTTTATTAAATATTTAGATTCCTAATATAAAATGTTTAAAAAATCCACGATGAAATTACCATTATAAAAATGTCTTAGACACGATTATATATTCATATACAACCATACAGGTTATGCTGAAATTCCAAGAGTATTAAAAAATTAAAACTATTTCATATAATCAATATCGAATTTATTGATTTGTTTTAATTTAATTTTCATAAAACATTTACAATTTTAGACCACTACAATCCATAATACTTATGGTTCGTATATTTTAATCACCGTACCTATATATAGAGCATTAGTAATATAAATATAATACGTTCAAATTCCACAATAGTTTAGTAAATTCGAAATATTTTTAATTACATTTATAAGTATGATGTAAAATCAAAAGCAAGATTAATAAAGTAATTATTTCTACAATTATTACGATAAATATACATAGGTAATCAAATTCTATTATAAAATAATATTTATTTATTTTTTATTCATTTAGTGTATTATACTACATATAATATATACTATAGCCTATAGGTAAAGATTATTAAATCACATTACGATGATATTTTATGTAGAATGTTTGTTGCAATAATAAATTAAATAATCATATTTATTAAGGATCAAATAATAAATGGAAGTAATAAGTGAATTTTATATGGCATAATAAATTTATATAATGTTTGTTATGATAATGATATTATATATAATTTTAATGTTAAATAAATTATTAATTAATTTCAAAGATACAATCATTAGTTTACACAAAACTTATTCACAGCATACTTAATAAAGTTTAAATAAATATTTAGCTATTTTCAAAAATTAAAGAGAATAATTTGATTATAAGTGTTCAAGTACTACAAATAGGTTTTCAGTCTTATGATACATAAAATTGTATTATCTCTATTCTTAATAACTATACCTGTTATGTCGTCACTGACTTCTAAATTATAAATAACTGGCAAATTCTCTATCCAATTCTAAAATTTAATTATGAAAATATGAACATATTTATAGTACCTATTTAATAATAATAAATATTCTATTTGATGACTTACATATTATTAATAATAATAATATACATGTCATTAGTTTATTACACATAATTAATATTGTATTGTATGATATTTATTACTTCTTGATATAAGATATAACTAAATATTTTAAAAATGAAAAATAAATTGGTCAATATTGAAATATTTCTTATGACATATTAGAAAAATAGTATTGGACTTATTTATAAACGTTTATATTTAAATAAATTGTTAATTCACTGGAAACTTTGATTTACATCGAAAAAATACTCAATGCAATTTGGTAAAGGTAATATGAAAAATGCAATTCTAGTTTTAAATAATAAAACTTAGAATTATTTAAGAAATAAAGTATATTACGATACATTTTATACTATACTTTAGCTTGTCAAGTTATTATTTATATTTAATTTGTGTTGTAACGGAAAATAAAATACATCTAATATAGTATTTTTTAATACCACAAATTTACTACATTGCACTCTTATAAGAGGCCAGGGAGGTAAGTACAACAGTAAATGACTCACTTCAAAGGCAGATACCAACTCTCCTGAACAATGAAAAAATTAACTTATAACATAAATAGATAAAGGAGAACGAGGCGAAGAAATGTTCAATTTTTTTTTTGAATATCAATCAATCAAATGGAAATATAAAAATTATATTTTAAAAAAAACACATACTTTTTTAATTTTACTTTTATAACCTATATAATCAATAAGTAAATATGAACTTAATAAATAGAAGCAATATTCAAAGTAGGTAGGTACTTAGCCTAGTAGCAAGTTAAACCATTAAACGATGAAATATTTAAACTAACATTTTCAAGTAATTTAGCATGATAATTTTAACTTTTGAAAACTTACAACAGTCTTCAAATGAATAATTAACGAAAACCCAAACTAAGTGCACGTTAATAAGTCTAATGAAGTCATCTGTATGGATTTAATTCATAAAATCCACAGATAATGAATTTTAAAGTGCTCACCTATTTAAAACATTTTTATTTATTGTCCATGAATTTAATTGTTGCTATTATAAATCGAGAAAACTATTTTTAAAATTATAAACTATATTTATTACAATACAATTTGTGTCAATGTATTATGTCAATTATAGTTGTTCAATAATATTATAATTATAATAATTATAAAATATTAAATTCTGAGCGATCTTGCCAGGGTTTTCTTTTAAAAGTATAAATTATATTAAAATATTTCAATAATTGTATAATAAGCGCATAAGTTCAGAGTATATTTAAGTACATAATATATTATATGCATTTGTTATATAATACATATCTACTTAAAAAGTCACTTATTCGCATATTAACATCATTTAACTTATTCTATTAATTTTTAAAATTGTGTTCATTAAAATAGAGATTCTTATATTTTAAATAATTTTAATTATTTTGTATAAGGTCAATACACTTGGATTTTTAGATTTTTATTACAATATTAATTAATGCTTATGTAATTATAATGGCAAAATGTAAGTGGTTATTCCATGTGATGTTGAAATGTTTAGGAACATAACAGAAATATATTTAAAGTCTTAGGAATTGGGTAGATTACATTTTAAACATCATACATTTCCTCTATACATTTTCTATGTCGTTTATTGAAATAATTTATTTTTATAAGTGAATATTTTTTTATTATAATATAATAAATATTACAAAAGCTAAAATTTTTTTCATTTAAATTAAAATAATCTACTTATATTTTCAAATGTATTATAAATTGTATAATATAAACATATAACAGAGATGCATACATTTTTTAAAATAATATAATACAGGTACGTTCAAAATTAAAAACGGCATGCATGGTATTTTAATGTAATCGCATAAATTTTCATATTAAATAATATATTTATAATGTTTTAAATGTTATAGAACTTATGGTCTGTGGTGCGCGCACCTCCGAAATAGACATTGTATTCTAATTTAATTTTTTTTTTCATAATGAAATCTACTTTATTGGACATAACAATATTAGCGTCGAACTCAAACCTGCGAATAAAAAACAGAGGCATCTAATACTTAAGGCTATATCGTTTATTACGACACTTGAAATTAAATAGATATACCTATATTAACTGTTGAGAGTTACCCGATTTCCAACAAATTCCTACCCTGGTCGACCCTTTTATTCTGCGTACAGTGTTCGAGTTAGCGTTAGTAAGACTGGATGACGATTAAAATGTAAAAAAAAAAAACTAAAACCACAGCTTACCGGAATTTAAATGACGAACGCAAGTCGTTGCAAGACCGTCGTAAATAGAATATTTTACAGTCGGTGCATTTGGCGACCACGTGTGTGGTATATACATGACGGGAACATTGCCGTTACGTACGACGGGTAACAGTGGTAACACGCATACGTGACCGGACTACGCGCGGTTAGCATCGGTTTAACAATATTATTATTATTATAATGTCCGTATATAATAATAAAATATTGACGGAGAACGACATACGAATTGCGGCTGTTCAGCGATTCGACGTGCGTCTAACACGCGTTTGTAACTTAATATCGACATTATTGGCGTAAAATATAATATTATATCGACGTACGGAGACGAAGAAATCTTTTTTTTTTAAGTAAAAAATAATAAAAAAAATCAATCGTAGAGTTATGAAGATTTTCTTGGAATAGGACTGTCGAAATATTATGATATAAACAAAAATCTACATATTGTAACAGACTTTTAATTAAATTACAATCATTGCGTCTCCCGTTAGGATCAAACATGTTTATTTTTAATAATAATAAAAAAAAAGTTTATTTTAGTCAAAATAAAAATAATAACAACCAGGAAAGGTACACAATACTGTATGATCCGCGAGTTACAATAATTATAAACGAAAAAAAAATTACGCAAACACTATCGTCGATGAGTTTTGGATAACGAAAATCCCCAACACATAATATTATTATTTAAAACAGTTTCGCACGTTATTTCATAATAATATTTTCCATACAACATAAACGAACAATAACACACAATACACAATCAATATCGCGACCGCTTGGGACATAATAAATACATAATAACACTCTTTTACCTTTTATGATAAAATAAAATAAAAATAATAACAATAATATTATTATAATAATATGTTAACAGAAATGTATTGCTAATCGTATTTTTAATCGATTGTTTAAACAACAATTGTGTATGCCCGCCATTAGAAAATAAAATAAATCGAGTAGTATTTTAAGGTAAATTAGACGAAACGGTCGTTTTTAGTTTTGTAGCATAAATCTTCGTCTCCGCCAAAAATCGCACGCGAACGAACGCTGAATGCTGCAGCTATTGAAACGAACGGATCAGTACGCTGGTTCGTTCGCGTGCTATGCATGGTGGAGATGCGGTTTTAGGTATTTCGATCAAGGTTGTATTATGGAATATAATAAAACTTAAATTTATGGCATTTCAAAATTATTGCCAAGAAATGTTCAAAACTATACGAGGCGATCGAAATTTCACGTTGAGAAAATGGCGGATTAATGTTTTCAACGTTATTTCCATTATTATTGTAACACGAATTTTGTTCGCAATGTAAAACAGTTTTGTGTTATTATAATACAATTTCAAGTTTCAATAATTATTATATTATGTGAAACAACATCTACAATAATGTGTATATACATTTCAGGTAGAATTTGTTTTTTCGGAATAACGGTATTTTAACATATAACTGAAATTAAAAACATTATAATCAACAAGCGAAACATTAATACATTATAAACATAGTAATATGCATTGCGATTCTACCACTGTTATTTTATATTTAATAAATAATAATTGTATTTACAAATTATATACAAAACATGTTCAAAACATATTATGTTATAGTATATTTATAGTACATAAAGAATATAAAATTTAATATATGTTTAATTTCTAATCGATATACGATTATTGTAACACAATAACGAAATAAAATGAAAAACAAACAACGATTAATAAATACATTATTATTAAATTCTTAGCTCAATACGAACTTTAATCAATCATTAGAATATCGATAGGTCTTGATGTATGTACCTAATTACTAAATGTAAATTGAAAAAAAAAAAAGCCATGTATTATAATAATATATATCACAATATAATCAATAGGGATTATTGCTGGTCATTTGTCAATGTGTCGGGTCGTCGGTCGATATAGGATGTAGAAAAAAAAAAATTTAATAAAAATCCGAATTTAATAACTAATTATTATGATTACGCCAATTTAAGTTTGATTGTACACAATTATTTCCGCGAGTCCGGACGTGTCGGATTGACGAGGTCAATTTCGGAGACCCGGAACCTTTTAAACGACATGCGCTTACGTTCATTTCAGACGATTCGTATATAATAATGCGTATAATATTATTATGTATACAATATTAACATGCATATTATTATTATTATTATTATTATTATTATTATATTATGAATACGGCGGTTTTATTATTTTTATTTCCCTCCCCGTCGCCGTCTCGTTTATACCACACTGGTTTAGACCGTGTTTTTGTCCGGATTCGCAGAAGATAAATTCGACCGCGTTAATAATTAATAAAACGCAGGCTCTTCCCGCTGTCCGGTCAGCCGTAAACCGCTATAATGGAATTGCACACGATCGAAAAACAGAATAATATAGTGTTCGCAATAATAACGAACAATAAAAACGGGCATATCTCTTCGTCGGCGACGATGGATGTGGTGGCCGGATGCGATTGCGGAGATCGAGGGGCGGGTCCCCTGGAAGACAGTGCGGAGAGTGGACGTCAGCCGAAAAGCTTTCACTTTTGTTTAAAACAATATTCAAAACGCCGCCCCCCCCCCACCACCGACACCTGTATATAATACCGAGCCCCACACTAGATCGGTGTAATAATTTAAATGCCCACAACCATATTATATTTTGGTAATACAAAACAACAAAAGTATATAATATAATATTATACACACATATAGGCTATAAGAGAGGTAATATAAAAATGTGTTTATTGAAAAACGACAGGTCGGCCGAATTTTATTGCGAGAACAATAATAATAATAATAATATGTTTTATTATTGTTATTGACTTATTGTTGTTATTATTATATTGTATTAATGTTGGTTTTTTTTTCTCTTCTACGTATATTCGTATTTACCGGAAGCGATAAATTGACAATGCGATATTTTCTTTTTTCGGCTTTTATCTCGAATCCTCGGAAACACGATCGACTTTTAAAAATCGAAGACCGTAATAATAATAATAATAACAATAATAATGTTATGCGGCGTGTGCCGCAAAAAAAAAAAGTGTAAAAAATTTAAAAAAAATGATTATCATGATAAAATATAATATTATTAAAGCGATGACTACTATTGTTATAGGCATCATACTATACAATTCAACGAATAAAGATGGCCCGTAAGTTCGCGTTGGGAATTCTATATAAATAAAAAAAAAAAAACAATTAGTTTTACCACGTTAATTAAATTATACCAAGTATTTTAATTTACACTTGAGCGATAATTATATTTAACTAACTGGATTTATTTATTCAACAATAGAAGTAAATAATAAACAAAAAAATTATTAAAGTTATTATATATCAAAAAAGCAAGGAAAACTGAATAAAGAATTGAAATAATAACTTCTATAACTGTTTTTTTTTTCAATGTACAATGTACACATTGTTACCAAACTTTACAAAATTGGTATAATATGTGTAGTTTATGTCTATTATTTTTACCGTCTCATTGGTTATTCATCGATAATATTGTGTATTTTGTCGTGTTAATTATGAAATAGAATAATTCAAACAATTATTTCTGGAAAATGTAATATTTTGTTTCTAATACAGTAAGAGAATAAATCGTCATAATATTTTCTTTAAAGTATTACTCATAAATGCTGATAGTGTTTATTCGCTTACATTTATTTCATAAATTTATCACGTATTGTAAGCATAAAGTTTAAATATTTTGGAAGCACGTTGTGTAACGTGATATAAAAATAAAACACTCGTGAATCCATTATTAATTTTAAATTTTCAAAAGGAAAACCTATCTTAAACGGTTTTTTTCTTTGCTAAATAAATATTATATTTCAAAGTACCTAATAATTTTCTTCTAAACTTTTGTTTTATTTATCATTAAAATATGATGACATGAATTGTTTTTCGGTTAACTATGTAGCAGTCATATTTTTTGCACATTTGCGGTAGTTGAACAGTAAACTTTTCTAATAGAAACTTATTTAAAAACTGGATTAAAAACTAAAATAAAAGTGATTAATAGAAGGCAATTGAAAACTGCCTCAGTATGACAATAGATATGTGACCGTAGAGTAGTCTTCAACCTTTCCGTATCCATTGAATGTACATTTAATCATTTTATAAAAAAATATATATTGGTTAATACGATAATAAGAAAATGAATTATAATTCATTAACAACTTATTATTCAAAATACGATTTTAACAACGTAACTGCTATATTATTAGGTATTGCCATCAAAAATTCGAAACATATAAATTTATAAAAATATACCTATAAAACTATATAAACTTAATTACATAATATAATTTCTAATTCCAATAAACGCACGTAGAAAAGTAGCGCAGTTCTTATCGAAACTACAATCACAGGTTATTAGTTTTCTTTGTAGTTTGTTTATCATTATTTCTCACAATCGTACTGATATTGTTATTTGTAATCTAAAATAAAATTAATGACGTGAATAATTTAGTATAGTAGGACTATATTTCTAGACATTTATCTTTGCTCTTCAAGTTTATTTATTTCGTAATTATGTAGTTATTATAAAATTTACTCGTGTCACGCATAGTTAATACTATAATATTATTATGTATTTATATAAAAATACGATTATTTGATTAGGAACCTTAAATTTATATATAAGAGGTGGTATCTCGTTTTGTTTTATCTTTTAACACGCAACTGACATAAAATACACTTAAAAAATTATAATGTTAACGCGATGAAAACACGAGACGTGTGCGAGTGCGTTTTCTTATTAGATTTTGTGATTTCAAAGTCAATTTTCACTAATATGTTGCATGTTTGTTTTTTATTTTCCATTCGCATTAAATATAAAAATACTGAAAATTTAAATTTGAGACTTAACAGTTTGCAAATGTTTCACCACTACCCGCCAGAGATGTCGAAGAATTTCGAAAAAAAAAGTGTCAAAAGAATCATTTCAATCTATAGAACTTTCGTTTTTAACCTATAGGTATAATATTTTGATTATTTTACTTAATTCTAAAATATACTTGATATATATATATATATATATATATATATATGTATATAATCAATACAATTTGTTTTATATATAATATTACATATTTATTATTATTATATATTTGTCTTAGACACCTAGTGATTTTTGTCACTTATTTATATATTGCTGATCTAACAAGAAAATAATAAAAATATGCTTGTTTTATTCACTTTTAGAAAAGTATATATAGTACAGTATAAACAGATTACTATACTTACCAAAATAAATAACAAAATTAAGTGGTATATTCGTATACTTCATACATATGATAGATGATTCATGATTTCTAATATCCCATGTGTATATTATAATCAAACAAATTTGTAACTGATTTCATATTACCTATATATATTTATTTATTTATTCAAACAAGCTAATGCCAAACAACAATTTTAACTAAAATCATATAAGTATGATAACAACGGTGCCATTGTTGTAATAATATAAAATAAAATAGAGATTAATGAGTATAAAAACAAATAAATCATATAAACAGTCTAATAATATACGAACTATAAAATTAAATAAATCAATTTGATAATCATTAGCTATACTCCACAATTCTATTTACAGGCACATTGATAGTATAATTAGTTAGAGTACTTGAATAATATGAAAAATACTTGTATCATATTGAGAGACACGGAAATTGAAACAATTGAGCAACTCTGAATAATTTATGTAGGTATTCATTTACTATATTATTATTATACTAATTTTAAATCAATTATATTTTTTCTGACAGCATGACTGATCACGTGTTTAATAATGACTTATATAATGAATGATGTTGACGCGGTATACCAAATGTATATAAAATAAAGCAAAAGAAGCGATTTTAGATAATTTCAAAGCATTATATACGAATATTAGAAAAGGATGACAAGATTACAGAATTATATTTTAGAATATAGCGTACCAGTGTGAAGTATAACATTTTTAATTTAATGGCGTTTGTAAAATTAATTAGTATAATAAAATAGATTCTACTATAATTATTCCTAGAATTGATGACGATATTTTTGAAATATTTAAATAAATATTTAGAAGATTGTAAATCTAATCGTAATTTGTATCCTGCGTATATGAAACATTTATTTTAAAATTTAATGTTTCAATAAAAATGAAATTTTTTAAAAAATTTCAACAATACATCAAAATACATTATAGTATTTATATAACTAGACAATTTTAATTTTAATAATATAAACTATTATTAACAAACCTTTATTCGGGCACCGATATTTCAATTTTATTATATTTATAATAATTTATAATAGTATCCTTATCAAACCATTCATATATAACAACACTTATCATAAATTAGTACAAAACGTAAATTATATTAACATAGGTGCATATTTGATTATATTCGTGGATAGATTTAGCGTAAATTTTAGTCTATTTTACCGGGTCGGTGATCCCATAGATACTATCTGATAAATATGACGTGATCAATGTTTATTAATAATATAATTGATTTTTATGTCTAAAAATTTCTATATTGCAGCCATTTCACCAATTTATTAATCGATCACTGTATAGTAAATACTTGAATTAAAAAATCGTATTTATATATTCAATTATAATGTTTAATATTACCTATGTGAAACATTAATAACATAAATGTGTTTGAATTTTAATTCTGGTATCAGTTATCAAATTATTATAGGTAAAAATTTAAATAATTTATTACGGTTTATCACCCTAATATAACCAGTAGAATACGTTAATTAGCATTCTCGTATAAGAATATAAATAATTAATACAATGATGTTTCTAGGAAGAAATCTATTGTAATGGATCTTATATACCTCAAGGAGTTTATAAATTATGGCAATTTTATCAATTTTTCATAACAATAATTTAAAGGCGAGTTATTGCTATGGGCGGCATTACCCAATAAGCGTCAATAGGCCACTTTCTCCCTTGTGCGTATTCTTCAATAAAAAATCGTAATTTTATATTTAATTATAATTTTTATTTGTACCTATAATATGTGAAACATAAACGTGTTTTAAATTCAATTCTGGTATCAGTTACAGGATAGTATTTAGAATTTTGGCGTCCCCACCAAATATCAATTATTGAATTCTTGTTATTTAATCATATACCAATAACAAATTTGATAAATATTTACCATTTTATCTCGTAATATTAAATATTTAATAATAAAAAAAAAATTTTAAGTACTTTAATTGAAGACTTTTTCACGCATTATAAAACTACAAAATACTGAATGATATTAAATAATACATATTGGGCACACATATTAAGTTGAGTGAAATAACACATAAATATATCACGTTTTCGTCATACAACTATGAACGAACTATAACATATTTATATATATTATGACAAAAAACATTTTACTTAATTATGATTTATAAATCATAATTATTAAGTTGTACCTAAACACAAAAAATAAGTTCATAAAAATTTACCGACCCCAACGTTCCACCAAGAGAGGCAATTGCCCACTCTGGACCCCCCCCCTCCCCATAAATACGATCCTGATCAGTTATAAACTTGTTATAGGTAAAAAATTAAACAATTTAAATTACGGTTAGTAATATAACCAGTCGAACGCGTTAATTAGCAGCAGTCTCGTATGAAAATATAAATAGTTAATACAACGATAATGCTAGGGAGAAAACTAATTTAACTCGTTGGTCGTCGGTCACTTTATGTCTTTTTACGATTAAACGGCACCGGCCACGTATCATATTATTATTATATAACCGAATAAATACAATTTTAAACGTGAAATCATGCCATTTATCATTCAAAGGAAGCGGTTCGAAAATGCAATACATTTAGTAGTACTCGAGTACTTTGAACTTTATTCCGCTCGGACCGACCGTTTGAATCCACGGCACTGAATGATAGCAAATTGACCGGGACCGACAGGCGCGTGTTACCGGACGTGACCGGACTTTGTGTGAATAATATCCTATATCTGCGGCGTCCGGTCCATTTCACGATTACCCCAAATCGATCCGCATATTATAGTCTTGCCGTCCACTGGCCGCATTTATATTTTCGATATTATAATAAATCTCCGTATCGTATGGTGTGTGATTTTGTCTCGTGAATAATTCGATGAAATTATCAAATGTGAAAATCCGGTCAACGAGTTGATCGAGAGTCCGAATCGTTTCAATCTGATCGATTCGTTCGTGTCGGTGGAAAAAATACGATTAAAAATGTTAAATAGAGATAGAAAAATTTGAAATGGCGAGTAAATAATTGTGCGCGTAACTCAGAAAACCACGAGATTCTACGAAAATTTAACATTTTATTTTAAAACATATAAATTAGTTTTTAGTATATACTTTGTATACAAACTTCCTGACTTCGATTTTGACTATACATTTACAAATCGCATAATATTATTTCTAGTTTCCCTTAAAACGAAAACTAAAGTATAATCAAAAACAAAATTGTTTTTTTAATTGACTTGGTAAATTACTTTACGAATTACGACGCAACAGATGCAATTATTTACATTCATGCTGCAAATAAAAAATAAGTATTCATTATAATTGTATAATATAATATTAAAATGTTTGTAATTTAAGTTTATTAATGATATAAAATATTCAATATCTATAGTAAAAGGTACATACATTATAATGGATTTTTTTTCATTAAAAATGTACATACATATTTAAACTGCACATTGTTTATTGATAAATTGAATTGTGTTTGAATTAAATTTTATAAATACACATTTATAATATTATAATAAATTAATTGTTTAATCATTATTTCGACAATAATATTGATTAATCATGAAATTTTATTCAATTAACATTTATTAAATAATAAGGTATAACCAAAAACAAAAAAAATTACATATACATAATATGATTTTATAAACTCAACGGATAGAAAAAAGAGCAATATTTAACATTGTACAATAAATTACAATTATGCAAAGTCAACAAATAAGTTTTGAATTTATGTCTTACACATGAGTATTTATTTTTAAAACATACTTCCAGATTCCATCAGTTTTTTTAAAGCAATCATGAAGAAATGAAAAATCAAAATGTCAACGTTCAAACCACGCTGTCAACGGATATTACAAAAACCATCGTTTACATTCAACGCCTTATTTGATAAAATTCATTATAATTTCGGACAAGAATTTCATATATATATATATATATATATATTATGATAAATATATTTTTAATAAAAAAAAAAAATTAATAAAAAATACCTATTTATTATCGTTATAGTGAAATACCTATCAATTATCGATGTGATATAACACAAACGTATTATTTTATTCATAATTGTTCATATGATAAATGTTATTTGTATGTAGAATACGCAAATTTTATAGTGTTTAAAATAATACGCTAAATTGTGATCGATTAAATAATGAAATGGTGCATTCCTGAGAATCTGTGATTAGAGTATATGATTTATAATATTAAAATTAATTTTACGAGTTTGGCAAAGTATATAAACTTTATTTTTGTATTTTTCTACGTCGTGCCAACTGTAAATATCATTTTTTAATTTTTTTTTTTTTTATACAAATTACAGCATTCGAAGAAAACAATTTCTTTGAACACGGTTATTACTGCAGACATTTACAGAAATTTAAAATGGATACTCATAATATAATATCATCCCACCCGCCGCCGCCGTCGCCGCATAGGGCACGTTCGACAAGAATTTAAACTTAAAAGTCGCGGTTTCCGGTTACAGAAATGAGGTAGGCGACAAACAAAAGAATTATATACGACGCTATCCGCGCGGTACCCGTTCGTTCACGCCGCTGCACATACTCTGTTGTAAAACTCGAGAGAAATTCGTCGTCGTCGTGATGTTTTCATTTTTCCGTCCCTCCTCCGCCGCTCCACGACGTTTCGTTTTGTTACCCCCACCCACCAGTTAATTTATATGGAACACGCCTCGTTTTATGTTTTATCAGAGGAAGTAACTTTACCAATAACCGACGGGTGCCTTTACCTCCCCTACCAGTACATCCCTTTCGACGACGGCGACTGCGGGATCCCTTAAAAACCGACGACGTACGAAAGTCTCTCGGCCCGGGACGGCTCGTGGCCATTCGTGGCGTCTGTCGGTCGCCTCGGCGGCGGTCCACGCAACTCTTTATAAAATCAATGCTCATAACGAATATTTAAAAATGCGGCTAACACGCGGGACGACCGATCTCAATAATATGTTAACGATAATCTATAAATATTATATAGCTCATAAATTACATTAAACACTATCATTTCCGTTCTGAAGAGTATACCTACAGGTTGAACAACCAAAATACATAATGATTGGCGCAACTATAGGCATAGAAATATCCCTTCTTCGTTCCGTTTTCCACGTATAATTACGTATATTATATTATTGTAAACTCCAACGTAAATCGTCAAAATGAATCTTGGAAACGAAGACGCCACAAACAATAATCAATCCAAACTATCGTTAACCAGGTCTTCCAAACAATTTTAAATATTTCGATTATCACTAGTCTCATTATTTCCATTTTTTTTTTTTTTACCATCTAATTAGTATTACAATTATTATTTATTGTTATTAATCGAATGCACATATCTCATAATCTATCTGTTTCTGACCCTCGTTCTGAACATAAAATAAAATAAAACAAGGGATGGCGCCCTCTCTTATACACGATTTATTTGCCCCAACGCATGTAGGAGTATAAACAACGACACGTCCATTTGACATTTCGATGGTTTTTCAATATTTTACATATATTTATCATTTTTAATCTCATTACTAAATTAAAATGACATTATAATACATTCAACACATTCTATAACAAACAATATTATTATTGTTATGCATAAGAACTTTCTTACGTTACCTATATAATAGCTTATAAAATTGTTATTGTGTTATTGCTATAATCAAAATAGAACAAATCAATTATTTTTTATATTTTTCAAATTATTCAAATTTTGATTTAAGGTGTGCTAATCACCCACAGCACTCCTTCTAGTTATATCAATATATATATATATATATATACATATATATTGCAGTTGCTTCTAACACGTGGTCCGTACATGGTTTTCTGTAACTTATATTCGAATATCGATTCGTTTTTAGACGGAGGAAAACAAATAGTTTTTTAGACAATTTTCGGTGTGTGTGTTCAGTGAATCGGTGATAATAAATATAACCAATTGTTTCTACTTATTTATTCGTCGAACTATGTTCATTTCAAAGAATTGCGAAATAATTTTCACTATGATATATTATGTATTGTATTCTTAAGTCCAAATTCACCGATGAATAAGAAACAATAAAATATATACTGTTTTACTATTTATACGTATTAAATTATCTTTATCAATCTATGAGTAGGTTAGGTTATAATAATCTACTTATATAAATAAATAATATATGTTCATTTATTCTCGATTATGTAATCATTAATTGTTCTCAACATATTATTTATTTTAACATATTTAATCTTTAATTATATATAAAATGTTATTAATGGAGAATATATTGCAAGATAATAATTAATTCATGCAATAATGTATAGATTTAAAATTGATTATAATACGTTAACACAGTTTCTTATAACCATTATGGATGTACATGCACATAAAACAAGTTATAAAATAATAAATTTTAAGCGCTAAAAATTATTTTTATATGAAGTTCAACTTCTCATTTATTATGAGTCTTAAATATTTCTTACTCGAATAACTGCAAAGATAAAAGGTGTAAAAAAAGACTAATAAATATTACATAGTTTTTGACAAGACACACCCCTAAGACCTAAGTATGACACGTAGTCAGTTTTTAGTATAGTTCTTATCTTATAAATAGCATGCCGCATTGTTTGTAGCAAGATATAATGAGATCCAGTAAATATTTAAAGAGGTCATGCATAAAATATATAAAAAAAATAGTTATTATTTGCTCTTTTGAAAGATTGTGGAAAACAACACATATGTATATGATCATTATATTAATAGCATAATATTTTCAAAGAAACACATCATTTTTGATTGAAATCGTAACGATTCTAAACTACCTTTTATGAAAGGTTCCTGTTAAAACAGAACGTTTTCAACATTTATCTTTTCTTTGTCATATAAAAAAGGCTGAATATGTTTATTTTTTTAACGAGAACATTCATAGATTTAAAACTTATTAGTATTCATATAATATTTCTGAAAATTCGAGCCAATTTTTATCTTCAGTGATATTTTATTACTATAAATTTTTTTACAAAAATATATTTTTATATGTTTATATATACAATAATTGTGTAATGTATAACGTATTTTTAAAACTAATAATTAAGATTTATTTTATTTTTTATAAGATAATTTAAAAAAAAAATGAAAACAAATTTTAAGTAGTTAATTATTAAAATAAAGCATATTTTTTTTTTTTTTTGTAATATAAAATAAAAATGAACATACAATTAATATTTAAAAAATCAAACTGAATTTATAAAAGTTTCAATCATTATGCATACCAAATAATAAACATCATAAAAACATTAATGAAATTAAAAATTCATGTATTATTGATTTAAAAAGTTATTAATTTTTATCACACAGTTTAAAATATTTTTCAAATTTTTATGAGTTGTTTGTACATTAGAACTATATATTTCAATATGAATAAAGAAATAGCTGATGTTAAGTACCTTAGATACACAAAAATCGTACAAATAAATTATATCAACTCTGGAAAATATATTTTTGGTTATTATGAAAGAATTTAAGAAATTATTCATATTAGCATCATGTATTTCCGTTTGATATTATGTGAGCATGTCAATAGTAAACGAAAAAATGTACACATAATAAAGGTCTAAGATTTTAATACTTTCAATCCATTTATCAATTTAATGTTAAATCCTTTAGGTTTTTACGATTTCCCAAAAGTTTTCTTCAAGAATTTTAATACTACAAAATCATACCTAAGAACATGAGTATTGGAATTTACGAAAAACTATTTGTACAAAATATAATATTATTGTTTCGAATATATCTATATTGGTTATGATTCAGAAAATAATATTTCTCGATGTAGGTTATATTATTATGTTTAAGGTAGTTTTTCAACAATATTGAAATGTTTATTCTATGTAGAATAAAGGTATATACCTAGTATATAAGGTATATACCTGGTAATGGTATATAAGGTATGTACCTGATTTCATTTTGTACTCAAAAATATATTCATATTTTTAAATATAATTGTGTGACATTAGCTTTATTCTGACCTAACAATTTTATTATGTAAAAAAAAAAAAAAATGTATAATTACGAATAGAATATATTATACATTATGTATAATATATTGAAGAGGTTTATTTTTTTTTTCAAAATTAGAAACTTTTATATAATATAAAATAAGTAATTTATTTTTCAACTTAACTATTTACTATTCATTAATTGACCACCGTCAAAACAACACTTTCTGTATGATATACAGCAATATTATTACATTATGCATTTTTCACATGAATTTTCTAACTAATTGGATAGGTAATTATGATTATGACATATTATTTCGATTAAACAATATTCCATTGGAAAAAATTAAAACTTGTATTAATAATAATAATTCATTAGAATGCATTATGAAAAAGTTCAGGTATTTTAACTGTTAAAACATATTTAATATACTATACATACTCATTGCATGTTCATAATTGTTTGTAATACTATTATCCAGAACTCAATGCATTGTCTTAATTACCAGCAGCTTATTTTAATGTTTTTCTTTTAAAATATTTATCATGCTTACACAACAGTAATTACTGGACTTGAACAACTGAGACTCCATAACAACGTGATATATTTGTAATGGTTGTATGTTGTATCTTGCCAACTTATCTGGCTTGTTTGGGTATATTAGTTGTGATGAGACGTGTACAATATTATATTACATAATATATAATGCAAATTACTATAAAATTATACTAAATATGTATATAATTTACAGAAAAAACACATAAATTATATGTTTGAATTATAAAAGTTCTATATAACTATCAATAAATCGTTTACAAGTATAAATAAATAATTTTTTAACTTTTAAAGCAAATACTTTAAGTTGGTAGGTACTTATTTTTTTTTTTTTTAACTGTGATTTTACCGATTCTAACAATAAATTGTTTTATAAAATTCATAATAACACAATATATATATTCTTATTTATATTATTTTTCATATACTTCATTAAGTTAATAGTTATCCTAGTAAATTAACATCACAATTATTATAACTGTGTTCAGATTCAAAATAATATGATATAAATACATAAATATTAAAATTTATCATTTAATTCTTGTCTAATTATTCTTAAAACTAAATAAAATTTATTATCATATTAAATGGTTTTGGTTTGTTTACATTATAATAATATGTGAAGAAACATATCATATTCAGAGCTTTAAACTTATTAACTAGCTATTCTAAGATTTATGAAATATAACTTTAGAGCTAAAAATAAGATAATGAATTATTTATAATTTATTTGCATAAATTATTGTAGAAGACATAAAAATGAGCATCGAAAAAAATAATTATTAGTAGTAATGTTTTTATTTTATATAATTTTACCAAAAAACATTTTTTACATATTCTATTATATAATACTATTACAAATGATAACATGAATCACTTTTCTTAATATATTAAAATATGAAACACATTCAATTTTAACAGATTGCATAATAGTTTAATCATATATGTACTCATATTATAATTATGTAATAAAATACTTTAAAATAAATTTTGTATCAAAAATATTTTAAATATCAACGATTTTGATTTTTTCACCTAACCTATAGTGAAAATTATTGTAAAATTAGAATTAGACTGAAATAAACTCTGTAAGATTTATTAAAACTATGCTTAATGTAGAAAAACCTAAAATGAATTTCTTTAATTATAATGATTTATCCTGTTTAGAAGACATGTATTAACAACATATTTATTAAAATTACTGGAAATTTATTTAATAAATAAATGTAATTAATTTTGTAGATATTGTAAATTTATAGTGAAATGAAACAAATGTCATAATTTAATTTATTTTTAACATATTATCCATAATAAATATAATTCATGCATGCAGTTAGAGTAAGCTGTACATAAAATATTTTATTACAAAACTTTGTTTTTTATGTATTTTTCGTTCCCATGTTTACCAAACAGTAAAATGAATTATGATAGTTTTAATTATATTACGCATTCGATATTTATTATTGTTTTCTTCCGTGTTCAATATATCTATATAATATGAAAATAATATTTAAAAGAAACTTACAGTGTAACTTTTAAATTCACATTATTTCCAAGATAATAAAAACAAAATGAAATATTGTATTTCTATTCATTTTAACCGATTAGCAGTGATGGACGCATGTGAATGTATTAAAATATAAACTATGAATATAAAAATCGTGTAAAGTACCTAATAAATTTAAAATAGATTCATATAAGATGAAAACTACATCGTATTAATCATTTTAAATCAGAGACAACTTTTTCAATCTTTGACATTCTCCCCTAAGTAATTGACCCACTTGAAAATTGTCCGGTTCGGGATGCGAGTTTTATGCAATTCATATACACCTCATATTTATATTTTGCACACTTATATGTTTCCGCCTAGAAGTTTAGATGGAAAAAACAAAACTTATCGGATACGCATAACAGTTCAGCGACGCGTTAAAGGCGCCTGAGTGGCGAATTTAAAAATGCCTTGTCACGAACAACGAAAACAGTTATGAACTGAACAAAAGTCAAATAAGTTTTAGAACACATATTAGGATTTAGTTAAGGTCCAATGAAACTGGTTTATATACATATACTTTTAAAACATTAATTTTATATATATATATATATATATATTATAATGAAATTCGCATACAATATCGTTAAACAAGAAATAACTATTTTTAATTATAAATATAAATATATGAAATTTTACGATTATTAAATTCAACTCAATTTTAATTAAATAGTAGAATACTTAGTAATTATTGTTATTATTATTCCACTATACCTTTAAAATATAAAATGTAAGGTCGTTATAATATAAATATTGATTTAATTTGTAAAATAATAAAAAACAAAATATATTATTTTAGTGTCCATATAATGTTTTAAATTGACAAAAAATAAAGTAAACAATAATTTTATCTTATTATTAAGTATACATTTTTAGTTGATTCAAACTAAAATTTGTATATTAAAACATTAACTAATAAAGAAAAAAGCAGTTACTATAATTAAATCTGTCACAGAATGATTTAAACAGAGTTATGTTTTTATACCTACATATCTCTTTTTTATCTTATTATTTTATAATACCTTTGTTAAACTTTCTTTAAAAATGTCTGGTCCGTTTTTGTGTAGTTCATATATCATTTATATTACGACTAATAATCATTAGGTGGGATAAGATATGAACAGTGACATTAGATTAAATAGTTAAATTTAATACGAAAACTGATTTTAAATAATATACGGGTATTCATTTTTATAAAATAAAATTCAAAAAAAGTTGTTTAAGAAATATTTACATTTTTATTAGCCTAATTAATTTTCAAATGTATTTTTTATTTGTCTTCTTGAATGTTCAAAGTAGTCGAAAACATGTTCGATTTTTATGAACATAGTAGATCATTTCGTCAAATTATAAAAGTACAATAATTTTCTGTTTAAATGGAAACGAAAGAAAATTAATAATTAATTAACATTATTAAATTATTAAATTATTTTATTTTTATTAACATAAATTATGAATTTGTGATTGAAATATAACTAAAAATAAAGAAATACGGAAGAAATGATCAATTAAATTAATGTTCATATTATATAATTTGTTATAATTAAAACAAATAAAATTCATATACTTTGTTTTGGAATAATGAACAATTTGTGAATTTAAATTTTAAAATTGTATAAATAGGGCGTTAACCATAGTTATAAATAATTTGTATTTTACAAACGTAATAATTAGGTAATTAGGCCCCTTAACAAATAATCATAAAATATTAAAAATATTAAACAAACAGCAATAGAAACTATAAAATTAACAATAACTTACAATTCCCTATTAGCCAACTGCATTATTATAAAATAATAGTACCAATATTAAAATATTAAAATATTAATATTTTATATTATTGTTTTGTCAATTATATTATACAGTTAAACGTATTTCATTTACAAGACACCCATGTACCTATATTGCCTATTCTATACGCCGGTATACTTTTTATAATATTTTACAAGGTATATTATAAAATTGTTTTTTTTTTTTTTTTAAACAAACAAAAAAAATAAAAAAGATAAAATTAAAATTCGAAACAAATTCGTCATCTGTAAAATTAAATAACTATTTTTTATATACCTAGTTTGATAATACGTCTATTTTATAAATATATCATAATGATTACCTATCTAATACGATTAGTATTATACTATTTCTTTCAATGTAAATAATTATTGAAGAAACTATTGTAAAGAGATTATTTTAATAATTAAACAAATATATCTAGAAATTAACTGTATTTATTGTAGCAGTAATAATTTGATAACAGATCATTAGTATTGTTTTGTTTACCGTATAATTATTTACATAATTCGTTGATATTATATATTTTTTTATATATTATATATTATATATTATTAACTTTTTCCGTCTATAAGGTAAACAACTATTTTCCCAAATGAATTTGGTTATTTTTTTCTACGCAAACTAAAAATGTCACTATTTATTTCATTTATAATAATCATTTGAATATATTACTTAAAAGTCTATGGTTTCGTTTAATCCATCTACGACAGTGTTATAAGTACGTTTCGAATGTTAACAATGGAATAATGTTATAAGGTACATAGTTTATAAATTTTAAAATATTTTATTAATTTTTGATAAAATTTTGCACATTTTTTAAGAATATTTATTTTAAAGACAAAACAAAATTAATAGATATGCTACAGTGAAAATATAACTGGATCAAAATTGCTCGAGGGAAAAAGTTTTCAATTTACTCTACTAACGAGAGTTTGTTACTAGAATGTCAGTTTAATATGATTTCGATTTAGAAAGACTTGTACAAAGGTAAACTTTCAGTTGTTTTCTTTCGTCGTGTATAAATGTTATTATATAAAAGTAAAACGATAGAAAAATAACGAAAAATATCTATTTTGATTTTATATAGCTGTATTGGGATAAAACATAAAATTTTAAAGTTTGAAGTTTGTACAGAAAACCAAACACATATTTGATAATAATATAATATTTATAAAATGTCTATTGTATACAATATTCAACGTCTATTTAAAACCATGGATATTTAATTATAACTACTTAAAAGACTAATTCATTTTAAACTACTTTATGTAACATAATACATATGACGTAATGCTAATGAAATTATAATGAAAAAAATTAAAATTAAATAAATTATATAATTAATGTCAAATTAAGGTGGTATAATACTATACAATTAGTTTTAAATGTAGTATTTAAATTTTTATTAGAAAAAGTACATTGTGCAATTATTTTTGCTATTTTTAAACTTTTATAATATATATAAATTGAAACCAGGTAAAATATGTTTAGATTGTTTTAAGAATAAAGTTATTTTAGTATGAAATCTGCTATTACAGAAAAGATAAACCTAAAGAAACAAAAACAAATATTTAACTAGAAAACACACATAGAATGAAAATTTATTATTTCTATTTCAGTTTAATACAAGTTATCGATTTTTCGAATTGGCCAATTGCTAAAGCGTATTAAAATTTGTCTGAAAGTAAAAATAAAGAAATATTTGTATTGTTATACAAAAGATTACATAATATTGTATTTAGTAATTAAAAAAAAAGAACTAACCCTAAACACAAAAAAATAAAATATTATAACACAATCAAATATATTTATTCGAAAATATTTATTTTAAGAATTTCACACACTTCAACATTCTTTTACGATAAAACTTCGTTCTTATTTTGTTAATAATTATCTTTATGAAATATTTTTTTAACTTTTTTTTTTTTTAAATAAATATGTATCACCGAAAAATAAGTTACAAACTTTTAATAAAAAGGGAACATATATTTTTTAAACGTTCTATAAAAATATTTCAAAACTTCGAACGTAAAAAGCAATTTAAAATATAGGAATTAATTAATATTAAAATACCATAGTAACTTATATTTTATAGCTAGCTAATAATATTACATAATTTCAGAATATCAATGTAATTTTGTGAATACTAATATTATATAGCTGTTTAATTAACTGTTGTTTCATTATAATATATTTACAATTTTACATTCAGTTTGTTTCAAAACTTTTGATTAAAAGCTAAATATTGTATTCAAGGTTTTAGTGTTTAATAAAACATTAATAGACATAATAGTTAAAATATTATTATACATAAATAATAGATAATTAAAAAAAAAATAATAATTTCAATCGTAATATTATAATATTGACTAATAATTAATTATTAAACAAGTTATTATTAATGTATATTTTTTATTATAGGTATATTCAAATCCGAGTATATAGATAAGAATATTAATAACTATTTAGTTTTATTAGAAAAACCAATAAAAAATATTTTATACTGAATACTCAAATTTTTTTGAATTTTAATAAATAAAATAGTTTCCCCTACCCTATAATCCTTGGTTAACTTTAAAGTTCCCGCCCGTCCTACTCGTTCTTCTACTTACTTTCATATTTTTCATGCATATACTAATTACACCAACATCTCTCCTCTTTTCCGTCTTATTAGAACTGCTAATATCGATACCTCCTTTAATTTTTGATTTAATTTAATTGTATACATAATAATTGTAATTTTGTTTTTATCATTAATAAATTTCGTGCCTTTTTGGGCTTGTCCTGTATAATATAAATAAATAAATGACATAATATAATGTATAATAAGTGAAATTGTTTGGGAATTTTTTATTTAGACAATTTATTTTTAATCAGCGTAAATTGTCTTTTCATTAAGAAAAAATATAAAAAATTTAATAGTTTTTCATTGAGAAGTATAAATGTTTTTATTATGCGAAGACCATTCATCAAGGTTATATTATTATCAGTGACACGATTGGTCAAATGATCGGTGGGTGGCTCATCTTATTTTACTGCATGAAAACAGTGCGTTATTTGTCGAAACATCTTTATTGGCCTTTCAAAACTTTTTGACATTACTTATTGACTCAGTTCAAAATGTCAAATGGAAATATCTTCTTTTTTTATATTTTCTTTATATATTAAAAATTAAAAACATAATAAATTTAGCGATTGTGATGGCTATGACTAAGACTATGTGAAATTGTAGAATGAGATAATCATCCCAAAACGGTTACGATTGAATGGATTTATTGTTGATTTATTTATTGATTTATTGCTATGACGTTTATACCGATGCTTAATGCATGGTCGTTTATAAATAAAATAACGTAAAATACAAATAAAATGTCACATTTAAAGTATTATAAACAAATGGTTCTACATTTCTACCGGAAGATTAACTTATGTCTCTATAAATAGATGAGTTCAGTTTTGTGTAAATGTATTTTTTCCATTCATACAAGGTGTGTTGTTGTTATATGGATTCCTCATTGTTATATGCCTAAGTGTAACTATTATTGTGGCCATGGTTAACCGGTAGTGTTTTTTTTTTATCTCAACATTCTAAGAACTAAAAAAAAATGGGAAGGAAATTACTTCATTTGAAAAAATAACGTTCATAATAGCTCGGTGATTTTAACAACGACACTCTATTTATAAGGAGTTAGTATTGAAAAAAAAATTAACCAGCTTTCCACATAAAACGTTTATGTTTTTCAAATCTAAATCATATTCTTTAACAATCAACAACCGTGTAAGTGGCCTGAGTACTCAAAACAAATTTAAAATAATTTGAATACGAATTTTGAATCAAATTACATTATCAAATTTCAGTGTTTATAGTGGAAAAACCCAAATAAATTGAGTTTTTATAATAGTTTTTACTTTTGTAATTTTATATTGTGATTGATATAAAATGATAAAAATGTAATATAATATTATATACAAGTGTTTATTATGTTTATAATAATATAATAGGTATAATTTTAATTTCGCAACCTGTTTGATGTTATTACACGTTATAATTCTTATGATATTATAATTTGACTGCTGAGTAGAAATATATTTTTAAAACTTAATTCAACAGAATCATAATTACATTTGAATCTACTATATATTGAATAGAAATATTGTTTAGAGATGTATTATCAGTATTTGATAGTGTTCTACATTGTCAAATTGTATTATACTTTTATTATAAGATTATTTATCTTAAGCATAAACTTAAATATAAGTCAGTACATTGCATACCTACTGTAAATATTTACGTTATAATAAAACGATTTACGATGCATATACTATTATTTGTTAAATTTTATCTCAAAGAGCTAATACGTATTTACCTCTAAATTGAAAAACAACTATATTAATATTTAAAAACAAAGTAATAATAATTGAAATAAATTTTATATTATTGTTCAATGAATGATAAGAAATGTTACAAGTCTTAACTTTACTGACTAGTCATAGAGTTAAAAATAAATCGAATATAAAATATCGTTTGAAAATTGATTTTATATTCCATTTATATAAATAGCGCTATAAATATTTTATGACATAGATATTAGATACTGTAACTAAAATATAATTTATTGAAACCATAATCCGTATAGAATCGTATTTTAAATATTGTTAAAAAAAAACAAAAACAAAAACAAAAACATGTTGAATTTTGATTTATGTCATATGTTTATTTATGAACACGGGTTGTTACTTAAATTATGCCTAATATAGTATTTCAATGAATGAAATCTTTTAAAACAATATTTTATTTTTAATAGAGTTCATATATTTGTTGTTTTATTTCTTTATTTTTATTTTTTGTATTACGTAAAACAAAAACTTTTTTAAATAGTATATATATAGTTGGCATATAAAGTTAATTTTATAATAAGACTTTTGGACGTAACTGTCATGAGGTAGAATTTTTTTTCTTTTGAAAAAAATAAATATATGATAAGATAAGAAATGTATTAAAAATTATATTCTTTTTAAAAATATTTTGTTAATGAATTAATATTTAGTAACAATTTAAAATAAAACAAAATATATTATAACTTTTTTGTTTACAGTTGAGTAATGTTTAAAAGTAAAAGTAGCATAAAAGTTATTTTTTCTATTATTTTTAAACTCTAAAGATAAAGTATTCACTATACACGTTACTTTTTTAATTATAAAGACTTTAACAACATAGTTATTACGAATTACAAGTTATTATCACACGGCATACCTCTTCAAAAAATTAATTTAATTTATGGAAATTAAATCATATTTATTTAAACCTCAAATTCTTAATTATATACTAAACATTATTATTATATTATAATATACAGACTGATCAGGATTCAGTGTTATAAAAATAGTGCGGATTACATATTATTATGATACTAATATTATTTTTGTAACACAAAATATATGATTTAATTGCATATTTACTTGTATACTTTATATGGGTAGACTATTGTATAAAGACGATTTTCATTTTCATATCGATGTTATAAAATATTAATATATTTCACCTGAAACAGAGTACAAATAATTTACAAACGTTTCTAAAGTACTTTTTATTATAAACACATATAATATAAATTTTAAATTAATAACTTTAAAAATCTTTATTTTAAAATGTGTATATATAATAATATGTTTAAATTAACAATAATTTATTATTTATATTATTTTCAATATTAATCATTTATGTGCATTTATATATTTTTATTAATTAATATAATATTCTAGCATATTTTATAACTATACCTAATTGTAACGCAGGAGTAAGTAATATAAATTCAAGATTAAATAATGTACTGTACATATATAAAATTATATTAAAATCATTAGAACAAATTTTATTTAAATAGACTTTTTTATTACTTAATAGTCTATTACAGATATCTTATAATTCACAATGAATGAGTGTTTCGTTTTCTGTAATAGTATAATTATTCATACAAATAGAATTTTTTAGAGTATATTACAAATTGTTTTCGATTTATTAATATTATTTTAATGATTGACTAATAATATTATATAATGCATAATTTTTACATAACCACCGAAATAATATTTAATAATATAGTATCTATAGTATAGTTAATAATTTAAATGAGATTAAATTTAAATTCGACGATGAGTTACTAAATTTAGTACGAGGTGAAATATGATGTCATAATACGATCTTGTAAATTTGTAATGAATTGTTGAAAACCCACAATGTATTATACATACAATGAGTACCTATTCATTAGATGCAACTTTTACTCGCGGTGTTCTTATCATACTTAAGAAACTTAGTGACGGGTAACGGAAGGAAGTTTATTGTATTACATTCGTATTTCAATATAACCATATTTTCTGTAACAAAACTTTAAATCATTTATGGTTATGAAAAATACCTTTACACGTTTAATTATAATAATTCAATTTATAATAATAGCAAATATAAATTACAACATCGTTTCAATGTTCAGTTTACATAATATTGTTATAATAGGTATAAAATAATTAAAATAAAAAAATAATAATAATTTATTAACATATTAATTTACAAATGGGTGTCATTTATGTATGACTTATAAAATATAAAATATGTATTTTTTTTTCCGGATAAAAAATATTGCAATTTATTATAAAATTGTTTTGGTAGGATAATGAAAGACAACGGCATTTTATATTAACCGGATACCATGAATCAAATTCGAAACTGTCAATTCCGGATATATGCTCTGCGGTGGAAAATCGGCAATATTCATTTCTATTACTATGAGAAATATGAGAAGTTTTTGAAAAGAAGTTTTACAAAAAAACACGGAGTTTCTAAAAGAGGTCACTTATTTTATTTTAAATTGTACATTTTATTTTATACAGTGTATATTTTTCACATATTCAGTTATTTAGTATAAAACAGATATATAATAATAAATATAAAAATGTACTGAATTTTCTAATTCGTTAATTATAATTTTTTAGAAATCCTCGCTAAACTGAAACTATGTTTAAATGTTACATTGTTTAGTTAGATAATATTAATTTTGTTTTATAATTATTTTTGTAAACACTTTTTATAAGATATTTACCATATAAACACTGATCCATTTATGTATCAATATAATTTATCCTAAATATTAATAATTTTGCGGATTTAGATCTTATAAACACGAAATTGTAATTTTTAATAGCATATAAATATAAAATATGTTTAATAAACAAATAAGTTGTCGTTAAGGCCACATTTAGACTTTTGTTACCCTTGAGCATCACGATTTTGCCACCTCATCCCTCCTCAAAAAAAACGAACACATTACTTTTATGTTAAACAGAAATAGGTAAACAGAATGCAAAAATACCTACATAATAAATCATAAAATGCACAAAATATATAAGAAATATAAAAAAAATATTATGTTTAAAACCATCAATAATTTTTTTGTAATTAAATATCGACTAATGACACGGTAGCTGCTTTAGTTCTACATAAGAAAAAATACATTGAATGAAATTTGCTTGTCTAGTAAAAATTTACCGCCCTTTGAAAAATTGTCGCTAGGGGCGATACGGTACCGTTATCCCTCCCTAAACACGACCCTGGTTATCGTACAGTGATCAGTGAACTTAACAAGGATATAAAAATAATTTATCATGATCAAGAAAACAACGTAGATATTAAAAGTCAAATATAATATTATATATAGTGCTTGTTTTAAAACTAAATGTTCTAAAATCGTATAAAATATTTAGTATGCAAACTAGAATTATATATTAGTTAGTATGATAAAACTACACTAACAAATAATTGGAATCAGCGTGTACGTGTGTAAGGGCTGTAAAAGTAAATTAATCATTATAATATTCACTACAGGTATGTTGATGTCAATAGACGAGTGTATAATAATTATAGTATGCGAAAAATAATTATCATCAGACTGAATTTGTCTCTTGAAAATATAATAATAATAATCACGATCTGTCAAACTGTTATGATTGGAATGATTTCACACGTATATACCAAATGTCTCATGTATTTTCTGGCCAATAATATTTTACCTATTTACATCATTTATCTGATATCTGATTTTTCAGATATTTATCAGCTAACTTAAATACAAAAATTAAAATTTTTTTATCGTTTTATTAAAATTAATAACCAAACGGACTAGAGTTTATTTTTAGATAGAACGTCAGTACGGTAATATAGACGTAGTGTTATTATATTCCAATATTCTCTTACATAAGTATTTAAATTACATAACAAAATATATTATGTAATGGGAAATTCAAAATGTATAAAATTAATTAAACCGTCTTTGATGTAATTTTATTAAATTCAACATAAATATGGAATTTAAGTTGACCAAAATAATAAAAAAATATTTGAGACTCTCTAAAAAAACAACTTATATATTCAAAAACATGAAACAGGTAAAATGTTATAAAAAAATATTTAAAAAGATTATAAAAAGACACACACGGTGGATCTTCCTATAGACAATAAACATTATTTACGCGTGGCATTATTACTATTATTATGATTGTCTAAGTATAAAATATAGATTTGGATAATCTTTAGGGGACGTGTAGGAATAGAGATCACCGCTGAGTCAAAGTGTAATAGATGCCGATATTTCATTTGTCGCCGTTCGGACTGTCAAAAACAGACGCTATTCCGAAGGGTTTTCCAATCCTACCTATCATCCCATCATTTATGTTATCTCAATCTTTCTATATCTATCTATCTATTTTTCTCTCGATCTTTTTCTCGCCCAATTATTCCATAAATTTGTCTACACATAACTGATATTACTACGCACGTTTCCCATGACAAAAAGAAAAACGCTGCAGTGCACAAAATATATTATATTATAATATTACTCTGCGCTGGCGAAACGTTATAGCATTTATCGCTGATAATATTATATTTTAATAACAGCAATAAAAAGTCCCGTTAATGATCTTTTTTTCTAAGATCGTTTATTGGACGAAAAATACTGTTCCCTTGTGAAATAGGTTAAGCTAGGTCAATTGCATTTAAATTATTTAACAATTTCCTGATTTTACCGCAAAATGTAACACAGTTCATGAAGATATTATTATGTAGAAAATACAACGCGGTAATTTCATATTATAACGTAAAAACTAATAATATAATATTATGATTAGAAATACTGATTAGTACTCGTACACCATAAATTATAATATTATGAATAAAATTTAACTCACACTATATTATAATATTAATATTATTATTATTTTTATATGTCTGCGAGTACATACTTAAAACATTATTTTTGGATAACATTTATAAATTTAATGTAATATTTTAGATCTAATCCATTTTATCAAAAAAAAAAAAAAAATATACATAAAATAGGAGCTATTATTTTGTATAAGTGAAAAAGTTAATCGAATAATCACTTTATATATATTTTATTTATTACAAACAATTCTCAGAGACTGGCCGGAAGTGTTCAGCATAATAATTTAGAATTTAAAATAATGGAAATCTCTAAAGAGCGTCTAAAAGAAAAAAATATAATTTACAAAAACTGCTCGTTTCATATTCAAAATCGACTTAATTTAAGTTAAATGTAGATGTGTTTAATCTCACAACTGAATATTTTCATAATCATATTATCTGTGAAGTATCGTGTAACGTTAAAAGTATAGTATACATAATATAATAATACAACTTTTAAAATTGTTGAATTATTTTTATTCTGATAAACGTTGTGGAAAAAAAGAATACATTTGTAATTACTTTTTTACACCTAATTTTTTACATTTTTATTAATTACTTCTTTTGTGCGTATACTGTATATCATTAATTAAAATTTTGCATTTTAACTATGTAATATGCTAGTAGTAAAACGTAACTATCAAACGGAATAATTATTTAACAAGAATATTATTTATTATTACTTGTAATAATAATATAATATTATTAATTTATAATGATATCGAATATAATATTTCAAACACTTTTAATAATATTAAAATCTATGGTCATGTTATAAAATATATTAGATGGTAAAAAGAAAATTATAAAACGTGTGCATGCACATGCCGCATAAAAGCTAAATCGTATGTGGATTAACTAATGAACAGGTCTATCCTGATTCGAGTAAATATATATTATACCTAGTTAGAAATTAAGTAAGACATGTGTTTACTCGTCAGGTTAATTGTGTTAGATAGATACGTTACCCTGGCTCCCCAATTTTGGTATTTTACTTTTTTTTTTTTCATTTATTGTAACACATCAGTACCAATTTGTACCAACAAATTTCCTGGAGAAAAATCTATTTTTCTCTCGTAGTGCTGAAAAAATGTTTCTCACCTACACTACTATAATGATATAATAAATATTATAATATTATAATATTTATTACTAATATTATTATAGTAATGCCAGCGAGAAACATTTCCCCAACACCACGGGAGAAAAAACCATTTTTCATCAGAAAATTTTTTGGTACAATTGAAAAATGAAAAAAAAAGCTGTAAAATTCCAACATCGGAGGGGGGGTGCAAGAATAACGCGCCCTGTTAGATGTAAAAACGGCGATAAAGGATGAAATATATGTATATAATAAAAGAATTTACAGCTTCGTATCAAGAGAGGTTAGGAAAATTGATGAAGGGATAGCGAGAAAGGTCATGCATGAGTTATCGGATACAATGATAATTAAAAAAATCCTAAATAAATATTGTCGCCGGATAAGTTAAAACAAATAATAATATTGTAATACTAACTCAATAATTAATAATTAACACGAATCGAATAATATTATTAACAACTGGTGTTATTACAGAGTTATAGAAGGGATGAAACACATCAATGTTTTATTGGAATAAATAAAATAAATCAACTTACTATTCGTCTTTCAAAGACGAATGCACATACTATTTTATTGTTTTGGACCTTCTCATTGATATGAATTCGATTTGGAGACTTTAAAGGTATGATGTGTTATTTGTTGCGTAACTTAATATCAACACGTGTAATAGTGACATCGTCAGCACAGCATTTGCAATACAATAATAATATGACGTGTCTCGGGGGTCTTGGAGAAAAACACTAACGCTATGGCATAAAAACACGATCGCAGTTTCGCTTTAGTTGAAAAAAATAACACCTAATAATATCCCATGAGTGTTGTTCTCCTATATCATACTGTGTATTTAAGTATAATACGATTAAATTGTTTTATTAGACGTCGCATGTTCGACATATTATTTAATAGAATATAAAATCCATGTTCCGGCAGTGCGGTGATAATGAATTAAACGAGAGCAGAGATATAATATTGAGATTACAAATCCTAAAAGTCTCGAAAATAATCATATCAATATATATATATTTGTATTATATAACCTGATAGAATACTATGACCACGACCAATAGGATTATAGAAAATAAAGATGACTTTTTGTCCCTTTTATATATATATAATTGACTCAAAAATATAGGTTCGAAAAAGGAATATACACTATCCTATGGTTGTTGGAAAATGCATTTTTTTTTCTAGATATCTACCATTTCAGACGCAGTAAAATTCAATTTTCTACTCTAACGAGGGCGAAACGGGTCAAAGTTCTTTCGGTCTAAACAAATTAAGCGAGTTTTACAAAACACTACACGGTAGAACGTACAACTTATATAGCTAGCATTCATTACCGTGCAGAAATACAACTCTGACTATCTTTTGTTCTCGCAGAGTATAATATCTTTATATCGCTATCGTTGTACACACGCAATTCATTCGGAACAACGTAATTATTGAAACGAATTGCCTGTCGTTCAAATTCGTATTAATGAATAATATATAAGCATACCAAAATTACTAAGACTCAAACGAGTTAGTCATTTTCCCCGCGAGTCGTACTGAAATGTACCGATATTATCAATGGAATCGTTCTACATATTTTGTCTGTGTATAATAGGTAAGACCGTTATTACTTATTCCATACAATGATTAATGCGATTTGAAAATAACGTTTGAATAATTATCTAGCAAATATGATTAGAAATTGTTTTTATTAATAATTTGTATAATTAGCATACACGAGCGTTATATTTTTTAATTAAAATAATAACTAACAATATTTAACTATGTCAATCGTGATATAAATTGAAATTTAAAACTACAATATCACGACATACAACATTTCAATTTATTTGCAAACGCCAAACAGAGAAATTCGTTTTACATTAGTTATTTTTTTTATTTTTTTCATTTTGATATAGTAGCTGTACATAAAGGCGATGTTTTTCTTTACTCGTAGATTGACTTTTTTTTAAACGTAAATACTGACATTCGATGTTTTCGTTTTACGAGCCACTCTATTTTCAATAACAAAAACCTGTCGGTTTGTATTCACTATAATACGATTGTCTCTTATTCGAAACTTATACTAAAAACCGTATACCTGACATAAATAAAAGAAAATAATAGTAAATACTTATGTATACATACAAATCACGTATCATGTCCGTATGGCGATTATTGTGGGACGAATAGATTTTTCCGTTACAGGTAACACGCGTATATACCTATGTAATTGTTAGATTATTATAAAAACGATAGATTTTCAATGCGAATATGAAGTACTTTTTCATCGCACAACTTATATGAGGTCACGTCTGCAAATAGGAACAAAGAGATAAAAACATGCTATTGACAGTAGTACTTTAAAAGTCATACAACACACGATGACAATGAAATCTGTAGCTGTAATGCCTAGTAGACTTTGTTGATACTAGTGATACTACTATAATAAATGTGTAAAAGCAATATCCGTTGTATCCGTTGACAAGTACCTGTTTGTTTTCGACACCATTAGACGTATTGCGAATATTAGATGCCTTAAATTTAATATGGCAATAATAATTATAATATAGTACCGGATTCTGCGTATTTTGCAAAGGTATACTCAGAAAGTCAGAACTGCTTTGCTCTGATTGGTTCGTTTGAATTTACCGCGGTTTTGTTCAACAATTTTACTTTAGTTTATCATCATACTTTTTTGTTGTACTAAATAATAAATATTATTTATAGATAATATATTATATGTTTTTATATATTTATTTTATAACGCATAGACCTAACCACAGACGAGGTAATTTCTACTCGTCGCTTCGTTCCGCAAATCGAAAATATCCCTCGATTTGTTGTGCAAATCCACGTCGGATTAGTAATAGTATTGTTTAATTAAAATTAATCGAAAACTATAATAAAAAGATAATTAAAAAAAAATATGGCTTTAAACTAAAAAAAAAAAAAAAAAAAAAAAAAAAAAAATGATAATCTAAAATGATGAACAAAACCGCGGTAAATTGAAACGAACCAATCAGAGCATAGCAGTTCTGAGTGTACCTAACATTTGCAAAATGCGCGGTACCGGATCGTTATATTCGTAATCGTTAAGATTTACCAATCTGAAAAAATTGAGAATCGAACTTCGCGTATTATTTCAATATCTACTATATTTTATTATTATTAAAATGATTCTATAACCGTACGGACGATTGTATATATACATATTATATATTATATAAAGAGGCACGGATTACCATAAAGTCTGGAACGGCTTATCCGAAACAATAAACGCGCGCGCGCACGCACGACACCTTCGGGGATTTGTGTGTGACGCCAAAAGATCGGCGACGGCGTATAAAGAAGAAAACACTGCGGGTGGGCGGCAAACGATATTATTATATTATGTAGACGGGCGGACGAAAACGTAGGAAAAGGAGACTCACTCACTCGCACGACCACAACAAAATGGTCGCCGAACAATATATATATATATAGTCAAGTTTGGTTTATATATAGTTGTGTGTGAACGGTAACACGTGGTCGTCCTTGCCGAGAACATTTGTGAATATAATGCTCATCGGAAGATATCACGAAGGCGTTCTAACCTAACCCCAAAATGCTGCTGCGTGTATTTGTGTGTACCGCCGGCCATCACCTCACCCCTTACCGCGTACTTACCGAACCACGTAGTTTACTATATATTATATATGTAACCGGCATGGTTTTAACCGTTAGTCTAGCCCTCTCCGTCCGACCAGGTCACAATCGTTATCGTCGAACCCTTCCCACCGCGCGGACGGAACCCCAACTTCCGTATATATACTATACCCGAAAATCCGCGAGCTTTAATAGTCCCATCAAACGCGATCTCATTTTCCGTCTTTAATGCGTCTTCAATTCCGTCGGTGATTCCTATTTTCTAGTTATATAAGCGAGTATAGTTATTTACTGCGCGGCAGCTGCTAAATTACCGTTCTATTTCACCTATAGCGCACAAGTATTAAACGTTATACTACATTTATGTAGATTATTATATCCAATATCGTAATAATTTTTGGTTTACGACACGAAACGTATCAACATATTATTATTATAATCACATTTGCGTTACGCGTACATCAAAATCGACGCATTAATGTGTCAGTATAATAATAATAATAATAATAATAATAATAATACGGTCATTATAAAAAGATAGATTATTATTATTGTTATTATAATAAGTAGGTATTGTGCGAATTTCGCAACTAGGTTAAAACTTAAAATAATATAAATTATGTGATACGTGTTATACTAAATCGTATTATTTATATTTATATTACTACATATGAATTGATATATCGAGTAAAACAATTTCGTTTATTTCAATCATAAATTTTAGATTTTATTATCTATATTGTTTTTACACAAACCCACAGTCAATTATAAATTACTAAATCTAAAAGCAAAACGATCACAACATTTTATAAAATAAAACAATATATTGTCGTAGAATTATATTATAATCTTATTTGTAAGTTTACATTCTAAAAACTTAATTTCTCAGAATTATTCAATAACTTGATATTTCATTTCATTCTTGTTCCTTTAATTTTTAAATTACGTCAATTATACATCGTGTATTATATAGTTAGTAATATTATATTATACTGAACATAATATACTAACATAATTATAGTTTATCATGTAATTGTTATCAATAACTACTTTAATTGTGAAAAAAAATTAAAAATATATACTAATAATAGAATTTTCAATAAGTATGTACTTGTCCATTTTCAATTTTACAAATTTGTATTCATTCTTTATTTTACTTCTAGACTTCAATGGCTTGAACATAAATTGTATACTGAAGACTTTAAGATGTTCAACATCAATTTATTATTATAAAGATAAGATTATTAGGAATACAAAGAGCACGGATCCCTTTTAAAACTGTAACTAAATAACACTCGACCATATAATGAGTGTAGTTATCAGAATTTTCCGAGTAATTATTGGCTGGAATTCTTCACTAAAGAGTAATATCGTCTCCATTAGAATAAAAAGCATATGAATACTTTTACTAAATATATTTTTAATGTTTATACTAAATGTTTAATAATAAATTATTTATTATTAACGTTTTAGTTATTTTTTTGATAGACACTCACAATAAAGAAACTTACAATATTTTGTTTTTAGTGAGATATTTATAAGATAAAATTAAAATTTTGATACGTATAAATGTAAGTATACATTTACATGTAGGTACATATATTTAAAATCATAAATATTGATAATTGGCTAACTATTATGTTATCTACTCATCATGGTTATATATATATATATATACTTAGATATCGTTTTATATAAAGTTTTATCGTACTATTCACTATATAGTAAAGATTGGGCAAGAAACAATCAAAAGCAATAAAATTGCCGGTGTCTATAAAAAGAAATATATATATTATATATTATATATATATATAAAAAAAAAACAGACGGAGAAAGAAGCAACGCAATAAAAGTAACATAAAAATACAATAAGAAATAATGAAAAGTTGATTGTTCATGAACTTGTTATCCGAGTTTGTTTTTGTGCAAACATATTATTTAAAAAGTTTCGTCTAGATCATACAAAATATAATTCAGATAAGCGTTTAAATTTTAAATTTCAATCTTAACTATCACTATAACATTATATTATCCTAAACTATTATTGGTGAAGTAAAATATTAGATATTTGTAGAGGCATTTGACAATTACGGGTTTTTTTTTATTTACATTATATTATATTTGATTTATTTTATATGGTCACCAAATTCCTAACATATTACCGATTTGGGTTAACCACAAATAGCTGGTTAATATTGAACAATACTATTACAGGAAGTACGTAATTGTGTGTAACAGATTTATGAAATAGAACAGTTTTAAACGTATTATTGTTATTATTTCAGTTTATGTGTGTATTCCTACGTATAATATCTTATAGTTATACATTAATTCAAATTTACATTAATTTAAATTATTCTTTAAAATTCAAATAAATGAAAAATATCGCAGTTGTTTTATACAAATACTTTATGCTATTATTCAATGTTTGTAAAAGATTTAATAATTTTAATACAACTATCCAAAACCATGACATTATTTAGTATAATCTAAAAATAAAATCAACGAGGTCCGTGTTATGTAAATGAAAAACTATAAATATAATATAAAGTTAGTTATTGTTATTTTTTAGAGAAAGTAATTCTAATAATCACAAGAGTTAATTTTATATTCAAATGAAACGTATCTGTGGTAATAATATTTGAAAAAAATCATATGAAATATAATCATAATCCATTAATATAATTTATACTCATTAAACAATTCATTTTAGTATCAAAATTGAATATTGGTTTAATTATTATGGTTCTATGAAATATAGGTTTTCATTTTTTCAATATGCCTGGGTTGTAAAAATTCTGTAAAATTCTGTTAATTAATTCTATGTTTGTAATATATTTTTTGTTAAACAGATTTGACTACCATAAAGTAATATATTAATAATATATTGAACTCAATGATACAAAATTATCAAACGATTTTAATTAATATCTATTATTAAAAACAAAATAATATGCATAAAATATATTTTAGATAAATATAAACTATTATAGTTAACTTTATTTTATTATAGTAATAAATATATATTTATATTTAGGAATTCGAAATTTCATCTGATTGTTATAATATTTTGATTTTAGTAAGATATATTAAGGTAACAATATTGAATGTTGTTTATTATTATTAAGAGACAGCATACTAAGTATAGTTTAATGAAATGGATATTGTAATTTAAGTTACGGTTAGATTAATATGGTTTGGTATTTGAATGTCACTGATAGTATTATAAGATAATGAACTTTCCCAAGAGGCAATCGAAATTATTACCCATGAGGATATTTAATTCGATACTTTAAGTTACACAAAATCGATCTTAATAATCTAAAATACGAATTTAAATAATGCCACATTACTAATAATATATCTAAATATTATAAATTTGATTACCCATCTAGAAATTATTAAAGAGAAATTTTAATTTAAAACTAAACAAAATCTATGAATAAACTCATTGGAAATATAAAAAATTGTATACATAATGAAGTATACCTTCTTATATAAAATAGTCGTCTATAAACTATTTTAAGAATTCAAACCGATATTTTAAAAATAATGTAAGTGTACGATTTTCTGTTTCTGTTTGTTTAGTATACAACATTTTAATATAACTTTACGTAGAATAAAAACTAGTTTAGGATAATTGACTTTAAATACATACTATCAAAATTAAAGGTGGTCATATTTTCATGAGATTAACATATTAATTATTTAAAATATTTAGTAAAAATGCAATTACAGCTATTTAAAAAGTCAAACCGCTATTAACTCGTTTTTAATAAATATTTTACAAAATATAAGTCTACCCATAAAAAAATCTTCTTTTAAAACTTGATAATAAGTTTTTTTAAGCTTAAATTTTACTCTAAACAATAAAATTTTGATTTTATGTGTAGCTATTTTACTAAACTTCAGGTTAGATATACAGAGATAGTAAATCTCGCACTGACATCCTATTTAGTCCCAAGCAATTTATTATTGTATGATATACGAAGTAGGCAGGTAAATTAATACATGAAGATATCCTAGTTTTTAAAGTATTAAATTAGTTAATAAATATATTAATTGTTAAAGTATAACTACATTATTAACTATAAATTAAAATACTGTCAAAAATACTATAACACTTTTAAATAATATTGTTGGGAATATGAATACTTAATTATTTAAATATGACACATTATAAAAGTTCATAAACATTGTTCCAATTTGCAAACGTTGTTATTATTTTAATGATTTATCACGAAATGTCCATTTTCTCAGCGGGATAAAATATTACAATTAATTTAGTAACTAGACCCAAGTTTTTCGGCGAAACTCAAAACGAGTGATTTATTTATTAGTTCACAGCACAGTGCGACAGACGCGAAGTATTAAAGCAAACGCCGGCGGCAATGAACAACTCTGTCGGAGACACAACTGGTGGTTGCGTTTGACACACTTAACGCACTTTGAATAATGGTAAAGTAACGGAAATTTTCGATCGCGAACTCGATAATAGTTTTACATGACAATTTTACAAACTTTTTGTTTTTTATTTTTATTATTGTCGTTATGTTTACAAATTAATATAAAAACAACAAAACGTACGTACATCCAAGTAGAGAGACTAATGTTAAAATAAAATATAATCAAGCGCTTTTGTTCAGAGTGATATAAAAACGGTGGGAATTGTTTATAATTTTCTTATGCATAATATATTGTGATCACTCGGTATAAATCCATCGCCACTGGCACCAATCAAACGAAACGTTCTAACAAATTATTTATTTAGTTTCGGGTATACCTAATTGTATATTATATTCGTACACACGTATATACTACAAGCTCTACGGCACGCAGACTCCCTGGGGACTTCTATTTGTTCCAGATGTGTGTGCACGTGGCCAATTTCGGATGTACAGCGCTACGTTCGACGGTAGAGAAAATTCAACCGAGGTTGTTTTTCGTGACCACTCCCCATTTACATTTTATAAATATATTACGTTCGTGACATTGCTGCAATCGTAGTTGAAATTCTACAAAAACATGATAATATAACGCTGAGTATTGTTGAAATGTTTCCCAGAAAAAGACATCGATATCGATTTTTTCGATGTTCTACGACAAGACCAAAATGTTTTACAAGAATAACAAATTTTGGACGATTATATATATATATATATATATGTATAAGTGTTTTGTATAAATCTGTATATATATATATATATATATATACCAAAGGTACCATGGAAAATTAACTCTATTCAAATCGTTTTATATAATATATTTTTAAATAAAAAAAAAAAAATAGTATTCTTTCTCTGATGGTAAAGACCATCGGTAATCAATCTCCGTGGATTCGTCTCTCCGAAATTTAAAAAAATATTAGTCTGAGAGTCAATTAAACTCGAGTTAAACACATATTATTTTGTTTATAATGCGTTGTCACTTTCCGCATAACAACAACTACGCGTTTAAATAATAATAATTATAATAATTATAATAATATGATATTTTAAGCACACGCTCTCTGGCCAACAACATTTTCGTCGTCTTTTGTCGCACCGGATTTCCCACATCGTCGTTAAAACTCGGAAAACCGCGCCGTTGTATACTCGCTCGTGTGCATTTACACAATATAATACGATCGTATAAAACACAATATTATACAATAATTATCACGATAGCGAGACTTACGATGTCGGGTGGAAGGGAGTAAAGGGGAGAGGGATGGAGGGGAAAAAGTCATCGGAAGCGCCTCCGCGAGCGGGAAACGCTGTCGTCCATAAACCTCGTCCCTCTGGTCCCGCTGTCTCTCTTTCAGTATCTTTCTCCCCGAAACCGCCCACACACGCGTTCACCGCAAACCTTTCGCGAGTATAAACCACACACAATAATATAATAGGCGTATAATATAATAATAATTATTATAATATAATGTTTCTGTATTGTTGTTATCCCGCCCGCGTTGTGGTTGCCGTTGACGTGTCAGTATTTTGCGATAGAGCCCCGACAAACGTTTTTGTTTCATCGGATTCGTCAACCTGGGTTCTCGCTCAAGATTTTCTAGGTTATGTTTCCACCATATCCGTATCCGGCAAAGCCAAACCGCCGTTACATAATTAACGAATATATTGTCGACGGCACAAAGGAGAATGTACCCGCTCCTTATTCCCAGCACACCGTTCTCCGGTAACGTTTTGTTTCCGGCCCTCACTATATTGTGGTCGATCTCGAAAACGGTTCATTAAAAATAACTCTGTCACCCTTGAAACGCCGACGGTGGTTTTCTAAGGGTGAAATCTCGACTCTCGGCCATCGACGACCGACTGCAGGGTTAACTCGGAGGCAACCATTTACTAAACGGTTTGATTATTCTCTTTTTTTAATTGTGATTTTGTAACACAATAATGTTTAATGTGCAATCAAATACGTTCGTGTTGTGCCAGAGAAGTATAATAAACACTGCGAAATTTCGGAGTTATCGTATTACATAAGGATATCGTATCAAAATAATATAATTGAAAATCGTGAAACAATATCAAATGCATAACAATAAATATACACGATACGTTATACCTTTATTGTAATGTACTCGATGTGAATAAGAATTTGTTTTGAATATTAATATTTGTTTTCCTTTTTTAATTCGGCGGATAACGAGAGTATTATTTTATTTGTAATTCAATAGTTCCCATATGACACTTGAGTATAATAAATAATAAATTAACAATCCACAAATAAAATGTTGGAATTTGTTTTCAAAAAAAAAAAAAAAATGTGTTTTACATTGAAGAAATGCAATATACAATTTTTAATTGTTTCCAATTATTTTATAAACATAAAAAAATTACTTTATTAATTGTCATTAATTCAAAATATGTAAAAAATAAATTATATATAAATAGGGCAATTTGTAAAATCAAACTTAGTTGTAGGTATTGATTTAATCGTAAAACTTATTTGAATATGTTACTTATATTAATTAAATTTTATAACAATAGTTTACTATTCTATCATATTATATAATATATTTTTATGACAATTAGATGTAATTATTATAATATCTAATTTTTAAAATTATGAAATTTAATTTAATTTATATATACCAACTAAATATATAATCCCTACATTGTTATTTTTTCTATAAACTATTTCTTAATTATTTGTGATTATGAGATGTCTAAAATATTGAATTCAAAAACTTTTTACCCCAATTTGTGTTTGTGTGTAAAGAATACAAGTATAAAGATGATGAGATTTAATCAATGTTGCTAAATAAACATTCTCTAAAATGACATTTAAAATTATCAATAATAATCTTTCTCATTGCGTTCAGTTATATAGAACTTTTAGTTATAATTATATATTATATTGCATTGATTTTTAAATTTATATATTTTTTTTTAATAGATCAGAACAATTTAAAATATTTGCGTATATTATTTTCTGGACTACAATAAAACGTCTACAACCCATTTAGTTAAAATTAATAAATGAGTACGCTGTCATTTTCAGCATTTTTTATTTTTCACAATTTTTCAATTTTGTTTAGCGATTAGAGAAATGACTTGGAAAATCAAAAAATGATTTCTCAAGTGTACCATCTGTGTTAAATTTATTATTAAAATTATTACGGTATAGCAATTTTTGAGAACTACCTATTAGATTCTGAACGAAGCGAGAAACGTATTGTATCTACAAAGATTTTTTTTTATGTATGAAAACATTTTTTCGGGTAGAAATAATTGTCTGATTACCACAAGTAGAGTATGCTTGAGAAGAAAAACTACCAAAAGTGGCAAAAACTCGGCAAAATTACGATTTCCATAATTTTTTTATTTTATTTCGTGATAACTAATTGAATTTTGATCGTAAGGACTTGAACATTTTTTTATGTACTTACATAGGCAATATACAAGTGTGGTAAAATTTTGGAACAGATTAGTTGATTATTTAGCCTAATATAGATTTATGAACTTTTTTACAAAAAAAATTAATATTACCTACAATTTTGGGTTAATAGGTTTAAAAATTGTATAGAAACATAATAATATACTACTTGATCTTTTTACAAAATATTTTAAAACTCGTGACTGACAATTTTATTTTTAGGCTTTTTATTAATTTATTTTTTCTGATCTATTATTATTATAATTATTATTATTATACCTATTATTATTATTTTTTAGCACGTAATTCTTTCTAAATGTGTTGGTAGAACAAAGTAAAGGTTGTGTTTATTCGAGTATCGGGTCAACACTGGAATTTATGGGGAATAAAGTAGTAAAATATAAACTGAATGGTTAGCGGTCAGCTAATTTACCATTCATTGGTCCCGAACCAGCCGTTGACCTACATAATAGATCCACAAATTTGGGAACAATCTAGGTAGGGTGTAGACAGTTAATAAATAAATAATATTCTCTACAAAAATCATTTATTTTCATCTCGGCGGACTTCAATGTTTTGTCATGAATATTATATAAAACATTGATCGATATACATGTATATGTTATACGTTTATGTATCTACATAAAGAGTCCTTAACTTAAGAATTAATTAACAGTAAAGTATCGTAAACACACTTTGTGCAAGATATCCGAAATACGCGTCCACGTAACATAAATTAAACAAGTATAAGTTACTTGATTTACGAGTTACGACCTCCGAAGTCTAATTACATTTCTGACTAAAATGATAAACACAATTATGCGTTGATTGTAATTTTATTAAAATTTAGATAAATGACTGCGATAGCGAATTCGTATTCGAATTTTGATTTGATTTCAATATTTACCTGTCAAAGGGTATAATACTATATTAACTTTATTATATTATTATAAAATAATTGTATTATCAAAACAAATACCGTTAGTCCAATAAATAAATTAAAACTCTAGATACCTTTTGGAAATTAATATTAGGTTGATAGAACAAGTTTTATGTACATTTACAAATTAAAAATGAAATAACTTGCGTCGTAATATTTTTATTTGTTGCGTTCAAAATTACAAAATATTAAACATTAAAAAGAGTTAACAAAAAAGCGTATATAGTATCTTATAAAGTAATATGAATAAATTATAATTTTGTACTATATTATTGTCATTTGAATTTCACTATAAGTTTAAACTTCAATATAATATGCAACTTGAATGTACATATTATTGCTTCCAGGCATTTAGAACTAATATTTTTTTGATATATTTTAATAACTTCATAATAATTTAATAATACATTTTAAATTATAATTCTTATAATTTTACCTTAAAATAAATAATTTATCACAATTAATAATGTATCTTCTATGAAAAACTATCTTAATAGGTTAATTTATTAAAAAAATGACTAATTAATATATCATGTATATTATACACGATATATATTTATCAAATATTTATTATTTTAAGTTATATTAACATTTTATAGAATGCCATAATTTTTCATAAATAAATAACTCAAATTATAAAGTTTTTTAGCTAACATATTACAATAGTTTTAGAAATATATTATACTTTGTACATATAGATGGTTAAGATAAGTTTTTCTTCTAAATTAAACTTTCCAAAATCTCTTGACATTAACCCGAAAGACATTTTATTTTTGGTAAGGTAACAATTCATTTGTAAAAACTTTGTCCATAAACCTTTACTTTATATCTTACTTATAACAGCTAATAGGGTGGTTCTCAATCAGGGAGAATTCCCTTAGGAAGAAATTTAGGTACTACTCATGGGGGAATATAGTAGCAAAACGTCAATCAAATTATCACGAAACTGATCATTTATTTATAATTCAACATTTTAAGCAACACATTTACTCGCTTTGTGTCTATAATTATTATTCTACGTATAAAATTAAACGTATTAAATTATCATGTGAAAAAACTGTACCTACGTAAAATATGATTTACCTTTTATGAATGAAAGTATAAAAGGTTGAGAACTACTGATTTACGTGAGCTTTACTAGCAAAATATTTATGTTACAATGATTCTCTATATTACTTTTTGTGGCGTTTAAAATTTAGTTCAAATTGTGAGTTAAATAAATTGTTTTCTATTTATTTATTCCTATGATTGCAATGATTATTTTTTAATCAATTGTAAACTATTTAACTATACATAATAATTCCATTTCTATTATGCAATTCAAATAGATTCATATAACTCGACTAAATACTATTATTGAATACTATTCAGTAAATACTTTTTATCAATTTAGAAATAACTAACTAACATTTATCGACTATTTGAAAATTATTAATTAAATTACTTTACGATAAAAACAATACAGTAGATAATTGATAAGTCAACAAAATTATAAGTTTTAAAACTACATCTTTACACCTTTTTGTAAAGGTCAATAAATATTTCTATTACACACAATACACATTTTAAATGTAACTATTTATCCTTAATAAGTTAAATTATAAATTTTATCATAGTTATAAACCTTCATAATAGGTAAATTTCATCCAAGTTATTTTTTTTAAAAAAATAGAAATTGTGTTTTAGATTTTTTATAATAAAATAAAATTATAAATATAAATATAAAAATATAATTAAGTTTTTACCCTTTATAATGGTTACTATTTTTGGTTGATTTAAAGATAACTAATATTATTTTTGGCTCTGATCTCAAAAATGTGTAATTCTGGCACTAAATCCTTATTCCTTGGTATACAACAAACATATTAATCTTAATTATATATATACATATGTGTGTCTTTTTATATAAAAGAACTTTCGAGGTATAAGTGCAAAATGTGCAAAGAAACTAAAATGTTAAAGAAAACATTATACTTAAATTATATATATAAATAATAATATATTCATATTAAATAAAGTGCTTTAAATTTTTAACAACTGGTTAGTTATTGAAAACTGAATAGTAAATGTAAAACCAACGATCGGATTTTTAGATTTAATAATAATAATAAAAACAAATTTGACCGTCGTTCGTAATATTTTATAAGCCGGCGTAAAATTATTTGAATATTCATATTACGGCCGAGTATAATATTATGTTGTAGCGTCGAAAGAATAATACTGAAGCACTACCGTTACGAGTTTGGCGAACGTTCGCATAGACACACAAAAAAATGAGAGTGTGTGTCATTTCAAATATTTGCCTATCGCAAATTCCTTCAAAAAACGTTTTCTACACAATTTACACGCGTGCTTATGTGTGTAGTACGAAGATACTTTTTCGCCGTTTATTTACGAGAAGGAATACTGTTCATGTAGCTGACGTAATACGAGATATAATAGCAATAATAATAATAATACTAACAATACACAAGGTTTCTGGCACGGAAGACCGGGCAATTGTATTTATTTATTCGTCTTATCCCCTGGCCGTCTCGAATAACGGCAAATTGGACTGCACCGTGTCAATGTGTTTTATACTCGCCACATCTACACCGGAGCTAGGACGCGTTGTGCCACGCTACAGATAAGAACGATCCGAAGCGACTGTAAAATGTACGTGATACAACCCGAATAAGTTTTGTGGGTTAGTGAATTACTGAATTTGCGATGAGAAAACGAAATTGAATGTTGGCCGAGAATACAATATGGCAATTATTATTTCATCTGAATATATACCCAACAACACACTAGTCATAGTTTTATGCAATTTTATGTTTCGTAATAAATCGTCAGCGCATATAGAGTTTCGATAAATTATTAATTATCACAAAATATAATTTTTAAATATACTAAATTATAATTATTTTTATCAACTGTTTGGTAACAATTATTATTTAAGTCAAGTCGACCGCAAGAAAATTTGCGTGCTTAAATAATCAGTCATCATTGACCGCCTAGTTTTTTATTTTATCTAATTTACACATATCACAAAATTCTATTTATCCTTGTTAAATTTCTCGTTGTGTGTTTACAAGCATCATAAATTAACATATAATTCATTAACCTAACCTACTACAATAATTTATTAGTCCTAGAAAAATATATAATTTCATATTTTTATCACCTTTCTTTAATAATAAATAAATAATTTATTAAGATATTATAGGTATAAATTAAATTAAATTTTTTAAATTTAATATTTTTAAAAAAATGTCAATAATAAAACATCTGTATTAATTTATTACAAAAAAAAAAATATATATATATATATATTTCTTATAATTGTATTTAATTTCATACCATATTTGATAATTGATTAAAAATACTTGATATTCATAAATAAAATTACTAGTATTTTCGGAATTAATTTTGTAATAAAATCTGAAAAGTTAAAATAATTATTATTATTATGTTTGGAATGTTAAAATTAAGTGTAACTTTTTCTTTAAAACAGATATTTTTTACTGATCATTTTTCTTTTTATAGGTACAAAAATGTTAAGCATTTTAGTAATAACATATTTTATAATTGTACAATGAAAAATCATACATTTTATGGGAGGATGGACTAAATTATATTAACATAATATTTCATTACATTGTGTTTTACATATCATGTTATATTTTATTAAATTTTCAATTATTTCTAAATGAAACAACAATTATTGTAATATTAAAAATGTTGCAATTTGGTTTAAATTATATGTTTAATAATTTGATTTATTAATTTTTTAATTACGAGAGTAATTTTCAAATTTTAGTCTCAATATTAGTCTCTATCATTGTGTTCGAACTCACTCTAATATTAATTCTGAAAAGTGAATATATCGTTGTAAAATAAATTATGGTACTTATAATAATTACAATATTATACTTTTAAAATGTCATAAATATATGATATTATTTTTACTTAAAGTTACAGTTAATTGGAATATTTTTTATCACAAAAATTGTAACAACCAATCACAGGAATACGATTGAATAATATCAAATAAAAAATATTATATTGATATGATTAAATAGAAACCAAACTGTTTTGTTTCATCCTTTAGTTTCTAATCGCACCGGTTAACAGTATTTTAAATTTTCAATAATCTTCCAAATATTATGGCAAAATATTTGATGATAAATTGTCAAACGTTAAATTTATTAATCATTCTATCGAACATAATAATATACCATTACGTCATATAAAATACATTATAATTTATTAGGTATTATCAATAAAATTGGTAATTAGATTGTCTAATTAAATAAACGGTTGCTATTGGTTGTGTTTAATTGGAAATGATTAAGAAAATAATTAAAGTAATAATCTATTTGTTGTGTATGTACTGTGCTGTTTGTACAGGATTCGGCATTCACCACAACCGTCAGTATTAGTTATTAAATATTTACAATAGTCAATTGTATGCTTAATCTTTAAATGATTAATCAAAATCGCATGAATCACAAAATATATTATTATTTATAATAATACGCATACCTTATTTAATAAAGCATTATAATAATAAAATTATGTAAAATTACAGTGTAACAAAAGAAAGCCATGCAAAGGATATTCATATTTTTTTTTTAGAATGTGTTCATATTTTTTTAATTTTCATAGATTAAGAATTAAAATGCTAATTTACTGGGTTTTTCATCAAAAAGCCTTATGCGATTTTTAAATTTAATTATGAATATATTTGAAAACAAATTGGTAATTTAATGTATAATATAATATGTAACTATGAAGTTTCACTATAATATAATATGGCTTCTTCAATTACGATAATATCACGTCTATACTTTTCTTTTATAAATTAAGCTTATTATTCTTTTTTTTCCATGGACTGTATACAATAGTTTGTTAGAATAAAAGTATATTATTTATTTATTTGACAATATTTTGGTTTTAGTTATAGCTCACAATACTTTATCCTGTGAAAAGTGAATATATTTAAATATGGACTCTTTTTTCCATCTATAAACTATTATTAAACTAAGTTTTGACATACAAAATATAAGTGAGAAGTTTGTTATTTTAATAATTTATACTATAGCAAGTAGCTACCTATTTGAAATTCAAGGAAAATAAACTAATTACTTACTTTGGTACCATTTTAGAACAACTTTCAAATATTTAATAAAAATGATAATGTTTAAAATAAAGTATACACTAAATAAATATAAATGTAGTTGGATATAATAACCAGATTATTAAAAAAAATAAAATTGTTAACTTTAGAATATTCATTAAAAACTAAAATACGCTTTATAGTTTTTTATACCAAATGTCTTAATGAAAACTTTGAATATATATTATAGTTTTTGATTTCTTTGTATTACCATAATGTTATGTTATAGTTTATTTTGTCTGGTTTAGATAATAAAAATAGGGACAAATGTCAAAGTATAATATATAAACGAAACCAACTTTAGCGAAAATTCTTAATTAAACTTGCAAATTAAACATACAAACTAACTGTGAACTCATACGAAACATGTTTTGTATTCTTAGTACCTACCATACTTTATTAAACACAACCTATGGACATTATACCTGAGTCTCAGCTTAAAATGAGGTAGCTTTCAAAGAACGCCCCTTGGCGTTGACATTTATGTTTGTATACATTAGTTTAACAGTAATAAAAATTTTATACCGTAAAGAAAAATGAATGACCTACTTAGATAAATCCATTCCCTAATATTTTGTATTATACTATTTTATTTTGCGTTAATAACAAACTCAGCTCTTTTCAAATTTAGTTACTATAGTATGAGGCATATATTACAAAATCGAATTAATTATAAATAAAATATTAGGAATATTTTATTCTAATTAATCGTCAATCAAACTTAATTTAATATAAAAAAAAAACATTGATGTAATTTAAATTAAAGGAAAATATTGGCAAATATCATTGAACTTATATTTCATTATATATTTTGCTACGTTTTTTATTAATATAATATTATTAGTTATACAAAATATTATTTAACAATTATATATTTTACCAATAGTAAATTTTAATCACATGATATGTGTATTGATCTCAAAAAGCGCACCGCGCTAATGATGAATCGTACAAAGTGTCAATGTTCATCAACAAAACAATGAATACGTCATCATTGAAAAGTATTGTTTGAAATGAGAACAAAACATAAATTTGTAGTCTATGACAATTCCCAATAAAATCATATTTTATAATATCTCAAACCAGTCAAAACGTCTATGCCTATAATCATAAGTCATAATCGGTTTTCTTAAGACCGGAAAGTTTGGGTTGTAAATACGCGTAAAGAAAACTACACTAAATATCTACTACTCACTTTCTATTAGGATTTAAAATATATAATTTAAGAAAAGTTCTCAGCATTGTAAAACTAATACACATCATCATCTATTATATATTAATCAGTAATGTTAACATATAGATGTGAAATGTTTTCACTATTACAAAATGCAATATTTATATTGCTATAATCACCCGAAAAAATTACAATAAATGTCAAAGAAAAATGTGCATTCTATAATTTACAATTTAAATAGACATTGTGTTAGATATATTTAGACTAGATCCCAATAAAATGTTCAGGAATTATTTCGTGCTTGGCTTCATAATGCAATGTGTCAATTTCCCAGAAAATCCAAAGTTGCTTTCGATGCTTTTCCAAAGAATAACGAAAGTAAGTTTGTTTATGGTCCATTACAGTTCAACGCACTAAAAAGAATAAAATATTCTAAAACCTTTCTATTGAAATATATTATCTCTGAATATAAAATAAAAACAAAGGTAAACCCAAGAAAGTTATAGAAATTATTAAATATATGGATAGCAAATTACTTTAATTTAACATTTTTCCAATGTATTTAAATTAATTTTCTTATTTGATTAAATTTATAAATGCAATTTATATAATAATGGAATGTTTTGTAAATAAAAATAAAAATTTATAATTTCTGGAAAAAAAAAATTAAAATTTTTTCTATGTTTAGGTATATTACTTTTTATAGTTATTATTATGTGATACAAGTTAATAACCAAAAAAAGGATCCTTATACTTTCTTGAAACCAAACAAATATTAAATGTATAATAATCTTATAGTGTAGAGGCAGATGGTCAATTATCATTGATTCGTTTGGATATTAAAAGCTATAAAAAAATCCATGGATTATAATACTTGTAAAGCTATAATACTATTATAATAATCATAACATTCATAACTAATGAAAAAATTGTTATCGTAGCACAAATACGAACTGTTAGAAATAAATACTACCGAGCCTTTTTAACACAATATTTACAATCGAAATTAGTATATTATTATGATTTATATGAATATTATTGTAATAATATTCGTAAGTAACATAATAACGTAGATTATTCATAAATATGATTGTTTATTTAATAACTTCATCATGTTTCATAAATTTAAATTATTATTTACTGCCCATAAAAAATATAAACGATTAAACAATATGTAAAATTTCGTATTGAAAAATAATCGTTCAGGAATTATAATCGTTATTATTGAACAATTGTATATTTTACTTAATTATAGCAGTAATTTAAGTAAAATGCTTTGAATATATGGAAAATAATACGTGTTACGCTTACAGGAATGTTTTTAAAAAACCATTATATCCAATAATAAATAATGATATTTTACGTTGTGCGAATTCCGAATTGCGAATATATATATAATATAAATATATATATATATAGTAATATTTCAGCCGACCTCCGTCCATTTTATTCATAGCGTTTTTCCACGAGGAATTTTTAAAAGAATTCACTTGGACATACCTAGCGATGATGACCCAACATCGATGATGACTTAAGTAATAAAATAAATAACCCATAGTTGTATCGTGTCTCATAGTTTCCAATACTATTTCAACCAAATTATAACCGTGAAAATGTGATCTATATCGCACAACCTTTCTATTGCATCTTATTAAATTTTTGTAAAATATATTGATTTCGGCTTGCAAATTCCATAAAACTGAGATCGTTTATTCCACATTTCCTCACCTATTATCACATTGATATGACACTGATTATCCATACAGGACACTGTATATTGTCTGTATAATGACATCATTGTTATTTATTTATATATTTATATTTTAAATGTTTTGTGTGCTTAAAAATGCTATGGATTAAGGGATTCACATGTTATACTGAAAATGCGGGTAACAAAACAGAATGAATAATAGTACAAAACAAAAAAAAAACCAAACATACAGAGCAGGTACATAGTAATTTCTCGTCGAAAATTTTTAATTAAATTATAACTTTGACTTTAACGTGATGACATTATTAAATATTTTGAAAATGTGTATCTAATAATATGAGTGTATACTTATGCACACTTATACACTTGTGCATTTATATTCATATTATGCAATTGTTACTTTGATGGCAAAAATGGGTTTGACGTATTTAATAATATAGAAAACACAGTGTTCTACTTTTGTCATTATCCAAATATACGGCAAACAACAATGCTTGATGTCGGCACGTCATAACGTTATGGTCAAATAATCAAATTTTCCGTATTTATATTATTTATAATCAAAAAATCGTCATATACTTAGTATGTTGTATTAACTATTGATTATTAAGGTGTACAAGTGATAAAAATAACTCATACTTTATATTATTATTATTAACTCATGCACTACAACAGTTTATAACATATATCTAATATTATGAAGCATAAAAATATTCAAAATAAAAAATATAAAAAGCCGGGCAATCGATTCCGGACATTCTTCCTTTGTTTTTTCGATCCTCGAAGTGATTTATGGTGTAAACTTATTGTGTTATATTATAATAAGTATTTGAATTCAATGATTTTACTAACGATTCTAAACGAAACTCATCATATAGAATATACTGATAATATTTAATTATATAATTTTTTTTTTTATTTATCAAATATTGTGCAAAAAATAAATCATATTTCATACACAAATACACTGATGATATAACACTTATTTACGTGCGTGCGCATGTGTGTGTATGCTTACATATTATATACAAATATAATAAATAGAATACAAATATATATCAATACAATAATTATTTTTGTAATATTATGTATATATAATTTAAAATAATTTTACTTTAATGAACTCAAACCTTAAGCTAAAATTAAATGGCCTAAGAATGACGTAAGTATAATTTTTATATAAAAAATTTACTGGTAGATTTTTGGGGCTCAAAATCTTCATAAGAAAATACGTGATATTAGATATTCTCATCTTCATATTAATTTAACATGAAATTCTCAAAATGTAAAACTATTATAATGAACACTTTAGTCTTTAGTTCTTTTCTTTCTAGGACCTTTAATATTCAAAATACCACAGAATTAAATGATAATGAGTGACACAATAATGTACTTAAACACGTAAACCAATGGAATAAGTATGCGTATTCATAGAAATTCACTAGAACAAAGGTTAATATGACTAAATATGATTGGTATTAAATATTAGTATTATTAGTTAATAGTATCTAAATATTATTTTATATAATAGTAAAATATTATTTTTATTTCATTATACCTTAGAAAGTATAAACGTATTAATATTTTTCAAATTGTTAAATATTTAAATGGAATATGAAAAATAATTTCGTAATTTTTTAACGTCCAAAATGATGGATTTTTACCTTATATAATTATAAATAAACATAGTATAATATACATAATTATATGTTTATTTCAATCGATCATAAAATTGAATATGAAACTTCATTATATTTATCGTTAAAAATTGCATTTTTTTTTTTTTGTGTATTTTATGTCGTACAAGATTTTTTGTTACCTAATAATTATGTTTATATTCAACAACAAAACAAAAAACATTAAATTTTTTGTATAGTATACTATCGTTTTATATTTTTATTCCTTTCCACCACAAGAAAACACAAATATATTTTCTATTCAATGATGCCGTCTCTACTCTATGCCCTCAACCATTTTCTTTGTGTTCCAACATAATTGTTTGTAAGTGCAATGCAAGATTTATATTATGAAAAATTAATTATTATGAATTTCAGCACACATTTAAAATATTGTTCGTCAAGCCTTTCCTAAAAATGTGTACATACCCGAGGCCGCCTATTTTTTTTATTTCAAAATTTTTACAAACGTTATAATTATCATGAAACATTCGTTATACAAGTTTAAAATAAAAACTGCTAAATGACAGTCTTGAATTGAGAAAAAAAAATCATACAAAATGTTTACGTCATTTAAAATATATACTAAAATAATTATTTAGTTTTTATTTGAATTTTCCTAATTATTATATAATATTATATTATTATGTAATACAATGCAATTTATTTAATTTGTTTTCTCTTTTATACATTTATATTAAAATATTGATATACAATGTGTCAATATGATTTAACATTTACATTTAATTCGTATAATTATTTTACTATAAGATTAACAACAATATTATAATTTCTTGGCTATAGATATTTCCTAAATTAATTGAAATTATACTAATAAAGTAATTATAGATTTAAATTAATATTATTTATTTTATTAATTTGTTATTTACATTAAGTAACATAAAATTATACCATATTCTTATTCTTATAAACTTTAAATAGACTGACATGAATAAATAATACAAAATTGTGGTAGAATACAAATTAATAATAAAAAATATATTTAAATAGACATGCTTTTATCAACACACAATTTAAAATGTCATATTTTTTTTTTTTTTTTTTTTTAAAAGAATAATAATAATAATAATAATAATAATAAATTAGTATTAAGTAGTAAAGTATAAATTAATTCCGCTATTAAAATAATTATATAGTATATGCAATGATGAATTCAGACAATTTTCCAATTGAAGTGAACTATAAATGTCATGAAGTATACCTGAATTCATCCCCAATAATATGCTCTTAACTAATCCTTATCCTTGTATAAGCAATAAAATTAAGCCATGGCAATTCAACTACTTATGTAAAACAATCTTTTTTTTAGTTTAAAACTAGTTGTAGACTATTACAAACTTTAAAGCTTTACACAAAGAAAATATTTAAATCTCGTATTATATCGATAAAATATAATCTACTGTAATGGTTAAAAATTGTCAAGCATTAAATGAAAAAAAAAAAATATTGTCATGATTAAGATTGATGGACGTTGAACAACATTGAATATATTATTATAAAATACTTAATGAAATAACTATTTGTGACGCGATAATGCAAATGTATAAATATTGGTAAATATTTAATGTATAAACGTCGTCTAATAGAAATTAATAGAATAATAGAAACCCAAATCTGTGTCCGCAAAAAATATGTTCGTTGATACGTTATAATAATAATAATGAAAAAAAAAAAAAAAATGATCAAACGAAACTAGAAATTGAAAACATTTTACTACGATTGTTGATGGTTAAAAACAAAAACGAACGAGTACATCGCGATGTTGTTGTACTTGCAAACAAGTCGCTTTAGCGCGCATTATAATCAGTGACAAACTTGAAAAATATTATCCAATATTTATTTCATAATATGATGTGATCAGAGGCGCAGGAACTATTTTTCTTATAGGAGGCAAAAATTTAAGGAAAATCATTATATATAGTATATTAAAATAATATACAAATATTTATTGATTTTTTTAAAATAGGTTTAATTACTATTTTGTAGATTAAACTAATAGTCTTATTTACCTAATTTAATTTTGAATATAAAATTAAAAACAATTTTAATTTTTTACATTTTTTAATTTTATTTGTCATACAACTTTTCAAAATTAATTTTATTACATATTAATTTAAAAATAACAAAAATGTAATTTAAATTTAAACTATAACTCTAAAATGTTTAAGTATTAAGTATTAAGTGTATAACTATGATGAAAATTTTTTAGGGGAGGCAAAATTATAATTTGCTCCCTAACATATTTAATGGGGGGAGAGGGGTCGAATGCGGCCCCCTTTGCCCCCTCCCCCCCAGCTCCGGCGACACTGGATGTGACGACAATAATAATAATAATTATCAACCACGGGGGTCGTAATTGTAAATTACGCGTTTCGCGTGTGGTTTCTGACGTTCGTGTCGGCGGTATAAACGTGGCGTTTGCGATTAGCGGTCGACTCGCACGCGTGCTGGTCCCGGAGAGAAATCACGCGGAACGCAGCGTAGAGTCGTTCGCCGAAATCTGATCGTTCGCTCCGCCGGCAAAAGGTCCGGATTACCGTGAAGATGAGATTATACGGTTTGGACCATTTAACTCGTCGGTTCCCGCAGGTCCGCCGCTGTTTATCGGCAATAATATCCTCTCCTCACCTCTCCTCACCTCGCCACACCTCTTATCAAACGCTTTCGGGCAGCCGAACATTTTTATTCGCTCGTTTCGCGATTTATTTTCTCTTTATATATAATATTATATATACACAATAATATAATATATTTTATATTATTATTCGCGAGATTCCATCCAGGTTGTGGCGAGGAGAGGAATAAACACCTCGTTGCATTCGAAATAACTTTCGTCGTCTCTCTCTCTCTACATATATATCCATATTATATTATCTCACTCCCGAATGGGCTATATTAATGCTCTCTATTCCTTATCTATTCTTCTTTGGTGTACCGATTCGCGTTTGCCCGAAGAAAAACCGGAAAAAGCCATACTGTGTTTGCAATATTTTGTAACACCGAGTCGAAGAATACTACAGCAAAACGAAACTGAGGACAAACGTCATTATTACGTTCTAAAAACTGTACATACTTTTTTTTTTTGGTTTTAAAAGAATGCGTTCATAAAAAATAAAACGTTTGACTCGTCTAGTTACTCGTATATGATGTCGTTATGTTTATGTATTTTTTGAACGAGGGTCACTTGTCTATATGAAATAATTATTGTGTGGGCCGTGTAAGGACTTCAATTACTTAACAATCTATATATCACTAAAAACATAAAACAGTCAGTAACTCGTAATTTATTGGATAAATTGGTTTACAGTCAATTGTATACGGTAATATCGTATTTTTTAATGAAACACTCAACTTCTAGTCAGACTATTGTTTCTGTTTTATTGGTTTTAATCGATAATACAATTTTCAAAACGATTTGGAACTGTATTTTTTGTAAGACTCGATTTTACAATTTAATTATGACAAAGTAATAAACGTAACTACAGTTTGTTTTAGTTAAAAACCGATGACAAGTTGAAAATTAGTATCGGGACTCGTTTAAATGAGATTTAGATAAACCTTTTAAAATTAAGGTAGCTCATTATGAAATTCGCAACTCATGAAGTACCTACCAGTTATAGTATCTTAATGTACATTTAACATTTAGCATAAACAAAAGCAAAATTGCAAAATATATTTTGATATTATATAATATCATACAGTTCTTAAAAACTCATTATATTATTTAATAGTTTAGTGAGAAATAGCGTAATTTAAAATTACATTTCTATAGAGCGTATGTATACCACGTAGCATTATATAAATTATTTTAAAATCGTAATTATTACATTTCAATTAATTATTAATTTATTTTATTTACACAGCTATTATTTCTATAATAATATTATCAAAATTAATATTATTTTAGAACAAAATTGTAAAAAAAAAATATGCCTAAATTATTCAAACATTCGTTTTGCATAAAATACACATTATGCGTAGTTTAAAATAAACTTTTTCTAGATAATGTTTCAAATTTCCATTTACTAAACATTGGATTTGTTTACATATATTTAATTGATACGAAACAAAAGTTACTTATGGTTTAGAGATAATACATATTCATGGATTTCTAATATTAAACTCCAGCATCCAGGTTAAACCAAATAGAAGTGGCTACTTTCGTTTAATAAAAATAATTTGTATTTAAAAATAATAGCTTACCCGTGTAAACATGTATTATTTTTATTAGTATAAATTATATAAAAATACGAATATCATGGCTCTAAGAGAACATAAGTAAACCGAAAAATAATACGACATAAAGATATAGTTATTCCTTTTCCATTAAATATTTTAAAATATGTGTGAAAAATATGTCCTAGTGGATATGAATAGCTGAAGAATAAAAACAGGTAATTACGTTTTAGAAAAACATTATGTTAAAAATAGAATAATACCTTAGCCAGTAGATACTTAAAAAGTTAACCCATATTGTAAATACAAACATTAACAAAACTTTCGAATAAACAAAAATTAATATTTCATTTGAAATAAAATACGATACGTAAACATAATTTGTGAGACCAATAATTTTGGGTCGTAAAAATATGTAACACATATTTTTCTATAACAGTTTATAACGATTTATAAATTATTTTAGATAAAAATTCAAGATTTAATATTATTAATAAATTGTAATATATAGGTTGTTTATAATAGTAAATTATTACTATTTCTGTATTACAATCTTTTTTTTTTTTTTTTACAAAATTTTAAATACAATTTATTATTAAAACTCATTGTTCTCATTTCATAATGAGGATTGAAACTTTTTAAATTTTATTCAATTATTTATTTCACATAAGTAAAAATATATTCCTGAAAATATACTAGTGTGTTTATTCATTATCAAGTAAATTTAAATAACTAAACTTTAAAATCCTTTCAACTACAAACTCTAATATTTATTTAAGCAAACTTTTTTAATATTTATATGACTTTAAATTTAAATCATTTCATTCCAGCGTGTTTTTTTTTTTTTTTAATTTTAATTATAAAACAACGTATTGATTATATTTCAAGTAACTATACCTACCACAGTTTAATTATTTAAAATAATGGTAAACACTTCTTTCAACACAAAAAAAAAAAGAAAAAAAAAAGTGAACTTCAATTATAAAATAAATAAATGTTTAATCTTTAAAGTGGTTATGATAAATTGTTATTATCATAAATTTTCGTATAACACAAATACGTTTGTACAATTTATTGTTAGCTGTGATTTACAGCTTCTCGATTTGACTGATGACACAACTTCAATAATCATCACTCGGATGTTAATCTCCGGAAATGCTATTTTGAAAACGGTCTTAGTCTCCTTTCTGGACATTTCTAAACTCAAAACCGTTTGGTTAATGGACTTGCTGATAGTAATCATTGAATTACGTTTACATTACACTTGAAACTCTAAACAAATACCTACACACTACATTATGCATACCATACATTGCAATTTAATTATATGACAATATCAATATGTGATAAAATTGGATAATTTTCTATCTACATATTAGTTAAAACTACTAATATAAAATGGATATGCATTACATTTAATGTAAGTCAATATATTATATTAATAAATAAGAAGGAACATAATTATATTTAAACTATAATATGTAAATACACCAAAAATTATCTTATGTCAGCGTATAAAAATTTTACGTATACATTGTTGTTATGTTATATTATCTAATTTTTAATTAATCATATTATATTCATTACTAACTAACCAACGATTTATCATCCTATAAAAAGTTTGAGAATAGGTTTTGGATATACTAATTATATTTATGCATAACATAATAGGTATATACAAAAATCTATACAAATTAAATACACTTAAATTTATAAAATACAAATTTTAATTATATTAATATTATATTCATTTTCCGCTTTTTTTGTTGACATTTTACCATTTATACTTGTAATGAAACTACAAAACTGAATGCTCAGAAAATAATTATCATTATTTATATTATTTATTTATTATATATATATATTGAGTTAAAAATGTTTTAAAGTACCTTCTTTATCTCTTAAATTTTAAGGAAATAATTTATTAAAAATTAAATACCTCAATATTATTAAAAGCAAGCAATTGTTTACGATGTACAAAAAAAATCCTTTATAAATTTTACTTCGTATTTATACTACAATTGTGTAGTTAAGAGCAATTAGGTAATATAAAGAATTGTGATATTCTAAAAAAATGAATTTTAAATTAAGAAAACATTTTAAACTATTCTAATTGTACATAATTGGCTACTTTTCTTTAATTAAAAAAATAATATAAAATCTTTTACGTTATATTTCCGCTTAGCCCTTTATTGAAGTTAAATAACTCACAGTTTAGGAGAAACTAAAATGAAGTCTGATAAACTAATTACCACAACGAATAATAAATTATATTAGGGCAAGATATTTTGGATAAATAATATAAATAACAATAATAATAAGTAATTAATTGTTTTTTTTTCTAAATGATCAATACGCATACATAAAAAATATTATTTAACTATTTAGATGTGTGTTTAATTATATATATATATATATATATATATGAATACTAGATCATTAAAAAATCATAAATTAAATAAAAACTATAATTATTATAAAAAACAAAAACTAAAGTAAAAGCCTATATATACTATTCAATGTTTTATTACAATAATAACATAATTATTAATAGCTTTGGTATAAGTATTTGCTAATTTTTTCAACAATATTAAATGATTAATATAATACATTTTTAAACTAATAAATATTACTTATATATATAAAAGTACTTACTATTGTATTAGGCATAAAATAAAAATATATTAATTTAATGTTTATAGATAAAAAAAAAATACTAGCCTGATTATATCTTTAAATATGGTCTAACTTTAAAGCTTAAATATCATAAATAACTGATGAAAGATAACAAATTATAAATGATAAATAACTATGCAAAGGACTTGTCTACTTGTCCAACATTTACGTTATCCAATGTCACATGGGCGTATTTATGGGATGACTGAGTGAGTTCCAGCCTCCTCCTCCCCACCCGCCAGAAATGCATGTAATTTTTTAAAATATTAGCATGTGTTAATCGTTTATGTGACCATGTTCACATGACAAACGGTATAAATCATAATAATATTTTGGTGTGTTTATATTTTAGATGGAATAGTTCAATTAGGCTAAGTATGACTTACGGCCTTCTAAATGGATCTAAGATTTTAAGTATAGAGCCATCATCAATACTTACCACTTCAACAGATGCTGTAATTTTGTCTGATCAAACATTGTGTCCTAATCTCTATCAACTGTTGAAATTACTTGTGTACTTACTACATACCGACTCAAGTGCATATTCTGCTGAACGTAGTTCAAAACATTGCGAAGGCTAAAATTATATTTAAGAAACTCAACTTTAGAAAATCGTCTTGTTACAAATTTAACATTGTTAAATATTTATAAAAAATATTTCTATACCTAACACAAGGTGTGTGGATTTAGTCAAGTTTGATAATAGTATATGAGATTAGTTTAGGTTAGCTATAGACATCTGCAACTTATTATTTGTTTTTTTTATTTATTATTAAGTACAGAAAACCACAGTACAGTGATATATTTTGTGACGATTTTTTTTTATTACATAAAATATTAGTTTTTTTTTTTGTTTCACTGTATAATAATGTTTATATATTTTTAACAACCTCTAACCCATCCCCCTCCTCCATAAAAACTCTAAATACGCGTTTGAAATGTTAGTAATAAGAAAAAAAATTGTAATTAAAAACACGAATAATATACATTGTCTTCTAAGACGACAATTCTAACTAAATATAACTATATAGGTATATGCGAATAACGGTGAATTAAAGATAAACCCGACGACGGAACCTCAACAATTTGAATTGTGCGGTTGGATTTTCATAAACCTAAAGTTCATACAACGGTATAACAATGTACGTATGCTATAATTAGGTTCATATACGCACGGTGTATGTGCGTATAATTATTAATTTAAACATTATAATAATAATAATATCACGCGATATTAATAAAATAAATAAAGGGACTTGAGTCGAACAACAGGGGGAACGTTCTCGGTTGTTATTATTATTATTATTATTATATTATGCAAAGGGAACCGTGTACACCACGCGTTTTATATTATAATAGTGAACAATAACGGTGTATTTCGTATACAGGGTGATCGGATAATCGTCGCGGTACACTAACATCGGGAATACGTTTCTCGGGCGATTCGGCAATCGCTACGTATTTTGTACGTCAAGACATCGCGATCGGGCTGTATATATACTCGGGCTGGCCGGTTGTCGGGTGTGTCGGCATAATATTATAACCGCGCGCGCGTGTGTTAACGACACAGAAATCGCGGTGGCGGCGGCGGTGGCGGGGTAACGCCTAATCTAATCCGGTGCCAAATTAATTAACGCGATGCGGGGGCGTGCGACACTTGGGCAGCAGTAACATTATCAGTTGCATATCAGTATATCAACACGGTAGTGTGGTGTAACGCCAAGGGGGCGGTGGCGGTGATGGGGGGGGCACTTATCATATAACCCGGCGGAAAAATGATGTGAAATCCCAAGACCGGATATTAAAAAATAATTTAAAAACAAAAAAATCCGGCACGGTTCACTGACGTCCTAAGAATTCGTCCCTTCGAACCTCGAACAGATCAGATAATATTATGATAATTGTATATTGCATTGTTACATCATATTATTTTAAGTCCAATAGATGATAATAGCGCACGATAGATGATTGAAATTATCGGAAAAGATATTTTCGATCGAAGCTCGGTCGTATATGAGATACAATTTTATATATTACACTCAATGTGTATTATACGTGACATAAACCTATGTGAATTAATATTTTTTAATAATATTGTAGCTTATAATACTTTTAGTCAAAATTCGCTAAATTTAAAGCTTATAAAAAAAAAATTGTTTTTACCGACTTCGAGATATTTTATTTGCTCGTGAAAGTATATGACGACATAAAACGTATAACGAATTTTCAGTTTAATAACAATACAACAAAAACTATAAAAATTCCTAATATCGTCAATTTTACTCAAAATTAAACATCTGTTAGCGTTCCTAATCTGGAGTATGTTTATATTATCTGGAGCCCTCTATCTGCTTGTGATTAACTCCGGCTTAAACAAGTACAACGTAGTTGTAACAATAATATAATATATATTAAAACAACTATAATTATTTACGTTTAAAAATGTTATCAAATATAATGTAAAATATTATATTATTTATGTTGATAACAGATAAAAATATTAAGTATTTACGATCTGTAATCATCACAAAACAACGAAAATAAATATCGTTAAAAATAACGATTGTTTTCGCGATTTTTACCTTTTTTTATAATTGTTAGGTAATTTTTCCTTACGCTTAAGAAATGGTTGGAATATTAAAAAAAAAAAAATTGAGCTAAATAAAGTACCTACCAATGAATACAATTTTATTATTAGAAACAGTATAGAAACATTCCCTAAAATCTACATAATATGACCGGATCATTATTTCTACCAAATGAAATGTCTACATAAAAAGTATAAATTAACACTTTACTTTTGTATTTTTATGTGGATGCTTCGCTTAGAATCAACTTAATAATTGAAAAAAGACTGTAAGATTTCTAAATAAAATAGTATAGTTATTTTATCGCATAATTATATTTTAATCAATTTACCTAAAGACGTTTTAATATTTTTTTAAAAATATAATAAATCTAAATTTTTAAGTCAATTTGTATAATGTATAAATATGGTATTCAGATTTTTGTTATTGCTTTCTAATTTTTCCTTATGAGCACGGTTCATCACATTTACTGTAAACAACCATTACCCATACTCTACACTGTATACATCGTTAAAGTTTTAATGAAATTCGAAATAAATTTAAATCCAAATTCTAATGTACTTTTATTTTTGTTTTATCCGTATATTTTCATGCTCGAAATATTATAAATGATTTATTTACCGAGTACATTTGAATAGATATAAAATTAAAACCAGGTCAATAATTCATAACTATAGTTAAATGTGGATAATTTATTTCCGGTGTAGTGCTTACTAACAAATTATCGAATTGAATGATTTTAAAACGTATTCGATTCAGATGCATGCATTGTAAAATTTAATGTTTATAATTTAGGTATGCGAATTTTATTTAACAATGACATATTTTTTTTAAAAAAAATATCCGAAGGTGTCGTCGTTGTTTGAAAAATAAAAATGTCGATAGTTCCATAGCTATATGGGTAGAAACTAGATATAAATTTGTACAACAAACGCGAAAATTTCAAATTTATGAATAATTTAATGATAAAAACGAGACGCCGGAGCGTGCCTAATAAATCACTGCGAATGCGTGCGCAATGTGCGGCAGACAGTATATTATAATATAATGTGCATTAATATTATTAAGTTATATATATATAAATATATATAGGCACACGCGTATATTTATAACCATGCGAATGTGAGAGTATATATTATTATTATTATACTGCTCGGTTGATCAAAAGTGCCAAGACACGGTCGGCGGTGACGAGACTATATTATTAATATCATTATTATTATATACGTACAAACGATTGTATTTCCTCGCAGAACGCATCCGAATTCCGAAGAGACTCTGTGCGCAATAAGAATATTAACCTCGTAAACGAATAATAATTCACTGTTTCGCTTGCCTGCACACACGCCCATTTCGGGCCACGATCGTGACAAATGCAAAGGTGTACACGTCCGCGTGTATAGGGTTTTGTTTATTTTGTTCTGCCAATAATATTTTATATATAATATAATATATTTGGATATTCCGTCGAATTCTCTAGAAATCCAACAAAAACGAATATAATGTCTAGTCGCATCAAAAAACCGAAGAGAAATATTGTCGAACTTCATGCGAACAAACGCAACGTTTTAGTTTTACAACTGAAAAAATTAATTTATTAGTTTTACACTTTTCAATTTTACGTTCAATAAGAGCCTAATAGCAACCGTGCGCGGCACTGTGATCTTAAAATCATAACCATTTTGTAAAATATCGTCTGAAAGAGTAGTTACAACATGTTAGAAAAAATAATAACCTTTTAATACACTATAACATCTTTCCCAGAGAAAATTTTGCAAAACGGATATTATGATATTATGCCTCCAAAATATGTTTCTCTTTAAATTTGTTAAGAGATGTTTATACTCTAATTTCAAACTAAACATCGTAAGTATTTTGAGCACTGCGTTGAGTTTTGTTGTGATTTTAATATATTCCCCGCTAGATAAACAGAGACAGCATCATTGAAAAACATGAGAGTATTACATCCACTTAATGATTGTTTAAACGAGCAATAATTGGATAAAACTAGTTAATGATATAAATGGTTTTGTTAACTACAATAATTTGTATACATACATAATTATTTTAATTTTCCTATTAACATAATTTATAATAAAACACTAAAATGTAATAAGTCACTAAATCTGTGTGTTTAACTGTTTAACTGTCTAAACTGAAACGATAAATTTTAGTACTAAAATGGTGAATTTTGTTTTTTTTTATACACTGTATTCCGTAGTACAGACAATTTAAACACTCGTATCTCCTGTCCAGAACGGAAAATAGTTGTGTCAGCTGATGTTTTCACGACCGTTGTTAAATTGTTAATGTCTTTACACACAGAAGCACGCCGATTGCTTTTGATCATTTGGAGCAGAAAATTACGCGTATAGAAAACCCTTTTTACGGTTCACCCAAAAACTGTTTAGGGATAAAATCACAAGTACCTATTCGTAATAATTTAATTTCATAGATACGTATGCGTATATTTTTGGCAGAGAAATTAGAAGGGTATAAATTAGTTTACACGCACCATGATAATGATCGGTTACGCTATTTACCGGTGTTTTGGCTAAATCAAGAGGTTAAGGTATGTTACCCTAAATAAATATCGAATCATTTGTTCAGAACTGCAATAACTTGACTAATACATTTTCATAAACTTAACGAATTTAATTCCCAACAACAGAATTAATTCGGTATTAAAAAATCGATAAAATACATTTTGAATACTTTTCATAACCACATATTAAATCAGTTTATAGTTGTCAGTTACAAATTACTGATATAGATTTATTTCGTAATCAAAAGGACTAAGAATTTGGTCAGTGTCCCCAATCATTTTACAAACAGCATTACATTATACTTTCGATGGCCACAGATGAAGGCGTTTAAATACCGTATACGTGGTCAGAATTTCCTATTTAGTATTTGTAATATTACTAATTGAATCATTTAATTATAGTAGATCGTGAGAAATAATCCAATAGATGTACGCTGTTTCATTTTCCATTATAGAAATATCTCAAAAATAAAATATTCATATTTAAATTTGATATAAAACTAATTTTAGGGAGCTAAGGAATAATAATTATAAATAATAATCATTTATTAAAAAAAAAATTTTATTTTAATTATCTAATAATAAGAAATAATTAATCAATTTAATTCAATTATATATTTTTAATATAATATGCTTCCTTTTTTTATCTCTTCCTATTTGTTATAATATTTGCCACTGTTTAAGTAGTTTAATTATTTCCATCAACGATAATTTAATTTAAAAAATTAACATAGTAAATGAATTACACTGATTGAATTTATATTTGTAATTAATAGATTATTAAAACAATAGATATATGATTAAAAATGCAATACCACATTATAAAATAAATTATATAGGTAAATATATATGTATATTATAAATTAATAATATTTTAATTTAAAAAAAACTATAAAAATAATAGCATTAATAATAAAAATTAATTTAAATTGATCATAAAATCTATAAATCACATTATATCATACAACAAAGACAAAAAGCAATTAGTTATGAGCTAAATTATCGTTGGTAAAGTATGATATATTACATTTATAATTATGAATATTGTTTTCATTTTATTAACTACTATTAGAATATCATTTATAATAAAAGGGATAATGTTTAAAATATAGATTTTTTTTACATTCTTGTTAACCATTAAAAGTTGGGAAAAACTCAATACTTCTAAATAGTTTTTTATTTTGTTAATACAAATCACTATTCTTATAACTGCATATAATTTTGTGTTATTAAAATTTATACCACTGAAAACATATACTAATACTTATACATTTTTCAACTGTAACCCTTTTAATTGGCCAATTTGCAGGGTCTCTTTAGACAAAAGATAGCAGGTGGTTTCGGTTCGGTATAAGTAATATTAAATTCTCGTTCTAGAACTACTATTTTATAAAAAAAACATTGTAATAATTAATATTTAATTATTATTCTTTAAATTTAAAAACTTAAGAACGATAAGTAGAAGTAATTTAATGGAACATTTAACGTGGACTGTAAATACATAGGAAAAAATAAAACTAACACGATATTGTCTCAATACATACCTATATAAACTATTACTAATAAAATTAAATTTATTTGGCAGACAATAAAGCAAACGCATAAATCATAAGTTCTATTATTTATATAGTTAATAATATCATTTAATACGACATAATAAATAATAATAATAATAATAATAATAATAATATTGTCAATACAGCTATATATATATATATATATATATTATTATATTAACTCAAATGATATAAAAAAATAAATAACTTTTTGTATATTATTCGCAAAGATTTATATTGTGTCAATGTTTTCAATATTTGTGACCCAATATTTTTTGTTTTACGATTACCGAAACATAGTTTATATCACTATTCGTACACCATATCGTTGACGTTACATAATAAAAATGATAACATATTTTTTTGCCAACGTTCTTTTATTCCGAGCTCGTTAATAAAATATCAAAAGGACGAAACGTTTTTAATGTAAAACCACTATGGTTCTCAAAGTCAAAATGAGTTTCTCGGTTTAATTACGCCTGCGGTAAATTACCCGTTGCAGGTTATTTCCCCTGAAAGCCATTATTCGGATTTCTTTGAGATATCATTTTTCTTTCCTCTATTATCCCCCTTTTCCGCGATGGTTTGCATGACATTCCTTCGATAGTAACGGACGCGAAATCTACGACATACATTCACGGTGGATGCCCCCAGAGATATGGAGTCGGTATATATATATATATATAGACAGAGTGGGAATAAATTCGAAATGTGGCCTAGTGCATTGACAAGTTTGCTTTTATTAATCGACGTTTCATACTGTCTGTCAGCGTGTATCCAGAGACACCTTCGTGATACTCGACGACGATACACGGGTGTCACCATAAATCACTACCGATAACATCCTGTTTAATGGTTGGCTGATATATAAAATAACTAAGTTTTTATGTTTTATTATTTAATTTTTTTTATAACGAAACCTAAATCTATATTTATGTATTTTTCAATAAATCTACGTCCTTATAATATTATTATTACGAATAGTTATCATATACCTCAATAGTTACGAGGAAAATTATACAAGTATTAACTTTTAATAATAAACTATTTTTCAACATAATAGTAGTAACATTTTTATATCGCATATATTTTATTTTATTTTTCTTACGAACCGCAATGCTATTGATACGATATATTATTTGTTCAGAAATAATCAATGGATTACTCGTAACTCTTTTTATAAACTTTTAAAATAGAAGAATATAGTTTGAAAGAAGAAAATCTCTGTCAGTAAACTAAAAAATTGAGCTCCATTTAAATTCATATTTCAAATATGACAATTGTTTATACCTACTACGCATTGTGTTCAAATTTTTAACAATAAATAATGAAATAATTTTTATGCTAAGGTATATTTATCTAATTTTGTCATTTTTGTTTTTAATTTTTGGAACCAACGATTAACATATAATTTTTTAAAATCAATTTTTAATTATTATCACATTAAAATTAATTGAACCCTGCACTTCACCCCGAGCTTAAATATCTTTAAACTTTAACAATTCAATACCAGAAAAGGATGATATGGGAATTATATATTAAATATAAAATAATAAATGTATTATATAGTTGAACTTTGCATCTTATACAGATATATTAATTGAAAATTCAAACAAATACAAATTCTATAGAGTTATCGATGACATATTCAATGAACTTGTTTATAATAAAAATAAAAACTATAGTTTTAAAAAATAATATACATCTTAATAGCTATTGAAAATTAATGTAAATAGGAATATTTAAAATTATATTTGGTATATATATAATATTAAAATATTTATATCAGGATCATATTTTACGATTAAAAGCATAAAAACTGGATAAGCAAATAATTCATTGAAATGGAGATCACTACTAATACACTAATGGAAATAGTGTAAATTATAACATTTTTATTGTGGTAAATTGAGTTTTATTACATTTTACAGAGATAATTAATTATTTAAATTAGAGTTTATAAACATGTTTGACTTATAGGGTACTCAGTACTCAATTACGCAATTATATATGCAAAATAAAAATAAAATATTATATGTATATTATAAAATATAATATGAATTACATAATATTTGATTTATTTTTAATATTTATGTTAAAGTTGCGTATAAAAATAGATAAAATAGTCACTGAACCGTAATAATTCGTATTACATTAATTTCTATGGATGAAAACACTGCCGTAGGTTGTAGGTATATCTTGTAAGTTGTAAGTGTGTTGTGTTTAATATATCTTCGTATTAAATATTACAAAACACTATTTCTATCTATATATAATTTTTAAGAAAGAAAATATTATCATAATAAAGTAATTTTGCAACATTTAATATCATTGTTAGTTATAATTAATTTTTATGACTCACGTTATTTTAATTTTTGACGGTTATATGTATTTAAATTAATTATTATTGTGTTTAAACATAAAGAAATATATACCTACACCTAGTTGTTTCCAGAAAAATGTAATTGCCTCCTGCCTAGGGACCAGAGTACCAATTCTCATTAAATTTTGTTATCTGACTATAAAGTTGTTTGTTATAATTTTTTTTTCTTCTACAAATATTATGACAAATAATATTAAATAATATACAATAGATAATAATTTGACTTTTTAAATTTTCTGATGACACATAAAAAGTTAATTTAATATATTTATTTAAAAAAAAATATACTTAATTGTGAATTTAAAATTTATCAAAAGTAATTTGCCATAAATAATAAAATCATGTGTTAAAAATGTTTAAATTCGTTATAGTAATAAGTATTTTGTACATTTGTATAATATGACGTTTTACTCGTTACTGAATTCATTAAACTAATAAATAATTTAATTAAATAACAGATGACCACACGAGTAATTTCTCTTTATTAATAAAAATATCAATAGAATAGAATATTATTCTAAGTTGACCGAATAGTCATTTTATGGCAACTAGTAGATATGACTATGTAACAAAATTGTACTTAAGGGACGATATATCCACAGAAGTTTATAACAGGCTGATTACGATCATAAATTTAAATTTGCAAAGCTTAATGTTTTTCTCAAGGTTCGAAATTAAGTAATAACATTTTGAAGGAACAGCAGACATACTTAAATATATTAGAACTATCTATATAAACAAATCTAGCTACCATTATTCGTTATATTTTTGACTTTACTCGATCGCAATACATTCTCTATAGTCATCAGTGCCGAATTTAATTTTCTAAAAATCTAAACTTAAGAAACTTTTATATAACGTTGCCCTTTTTGTTTTCATTTATTATATTATAAGGCTTCAAAAACGTTTTTTTACTACTTTTCCCGCGGAGAAGTTTTACTGTAAATCAAAATATGGGTTCACGCATCACTAATCTTTCTACAGAATAAGCAATTCAGCTTTTAAGCTTTGCATGCAGATCACACACCTGTTATTACGTATGAAGTACGGATTAGATGACATTTTACAAAAAACTTTTTATGACGTTCTAGCATTGGATTTCTCTCCCCACAATTTCGATAATAAAACTCACCATGTTTACTCGATATTATTTCTAGTTTTCCTATTTTCTCTCGTATTTTCTGTATGTTCTTGGGTACGTGCGTTCAGCATTATGCTTACACGAATAATGTAATATATCAAGCTTGAGAGACGTCGGAAACGTGTGACTATATTATATCGTCTTCGCCACTATGCATACACCTTAAGGGAATTATAGATAACATTCCATTCATCCGAAACAAAATGTAATATTTTAAGGTGAGTACACGTGAAACATTCCGCGGATTAAACTTTTGTTATCAAATTCATTCGTATTTCGTCTTTTGAATATTATGTTTTATTTTTTGTTTCTTTACGTTAGATACTACTATGAAATCGTATACCTAATTGTTTTCCGTGCCGGTTTAAGTAAAAAAAAAAAGAAATATTTTGTAATTTTAAAGTTTTTGACGAATAGCTCTGCTAAATATAACTTTGATGCGTGTACCAAGTGATTAATAAGTAAACTATATTGTATAATATAATAATATAATAATATTATAAACTTAGAACTAAAATACGATAGTAAAAATATAAAATAATATAATTGTGATTTTTATGTAAAATCATTTTGATAATAGGAATTAGAATAATGATTCTTTCTGATCTGCGTTCCACCAAATTTAATTGACGGAAAATCGTAATTTGCATTTGGTTTATTATTATTATTTTTTTTTTATGTCCAACGTCCAAGTTATGTTATTCATAAATAAATATAGAATTATTTTGTATGTTGTTTTTTTTGTTTTTAATTAAAAATAAAATCTATTGCCTTCTAGAACAGATTGTTCTATCTAAATTGTCTTTCGAGAACAAATAGAATTAGGTTTATAAATAAAAACAATAAAGTATAGCACAAAACTTGACATTATTTCTTTTAATTATTGTAAAATGTTTACATCTATTAAAGTTTATTATCATTGTAAAATATATAGTTATATAAATTATAAATAATTCACAAATTCATAAATTTTTTATAATGTTTTACAAAATATAATATAAAGTTCTTTTATCTATTAGCCAGCATTCAGTCATTCAGGTTTTTAAGATATAAATATTTTACTAGAGAATTATGACTACTAAAAATATTAATTTAAATATTAATAAAATTATTTGCAAAAACCATTGAATAAATAGCAATAAAAAAATAAATTATACAATTTAGATATATCCCTCCTAAAATAAGTTTAAAACTATCGTTAACCCCGTTGATGTCCTTGAGAATTACCGTTATTCCGGTATGAAAGCTTACGGAAGAAATAGAATATCTAAACGAAAATTATAAGTATTCAAACAAAAGTAAAGTGTTAGGTGAAGGGAAAAAATTATATTTATTTTATCCAAGAGTGAAAATCAGAAACAGTAGGCAATAAAGATAAAACTATCTTTTACCCATTTCAGTCAGTCACGCACAATGTTTTTTAAAGTTTATTGTTTCCCCAACGTCAGATTTCACTCTAAAATTAAAATTATTAATGTTAAATAATATTTATATAATACTTTTTTTATGAAATTGTCTCTTAACCTTTATTTTAAAAATTAATTTGAATTTAACTTGCAATAATATAACAAACACAAATTCATATTATTTGAATGCATTTTAATAAAATTTGATAGATATTATTTTAATAGTTGAGATAATTTATATAATATCTTTATAAATTAATAGTTATAATAGTTTCTAAATTTTAATAGCTTCGAAATAAAAATATGTATGTCACGTGTATATTATTTTAATCATTATAACATAAACACACATATTTAAAATAATTTATTATACGTATTATGTTATATAATATTGAAATAAAATACAAATATGACATATACGTACCATTATTATTGAAGAATAATTATATTAATTTTATAAATTTTAACAATGGATAATCCAATTTGGAATTTAATTAAATGATTTATTTTGAATTGCAAAATCAATATCAAGTCCATTACACTTTACAACATTTTAAAATATAAACAAACATACAGTACAAAAATAATATTCAGTTAATGGTGAAAATGTTAAATTATAATAATTTTGTAACGGATAATTATTAAAGTTTAGGCATTTCCAACATTCTTAAGTTCCTTGTAGTTGGATTAAAATTCTAAAAATATGCCGAAAATCTCGTGATCTCTTTTATGTTTTGGTTTATCGGTCTTAATAAATTTCTATTTTTCAACTTCTAAGAATAATTTATTTATATATTTTTGTTATACAGAAACTAATAAAAAATGTACATAAATGATAATAAATAAAAAATACTTCAAAACATAGAAATTATAACGACAATTCCGTAATTATTTTCAAATTATTAAAATCTCATTAAATTGGGAGATACAAAGAAAAAAATTGTCTCAATCTGATTTCTGTAAACAAAAATGTCACAATAACATTACTAATATGTCAAAATCTGTAATAGGTATAATGTATGTAATAATATATAGGTAATCATGGGCGTGCCTATGGGTTTGAACCCCCCCCCTAAAAAAAAACCTTATGAACATTTTACAGTATAGTATTTCGTACTCCGGAAAAATAAACAATTTTTTTAAAGTAAAAAAACTTCATATTTATTCCAACTTCCCCCCCCCCACCTTCTGTGTATCTATTAAAGAATTTTAGCTGAATCCTCCCCCCCCAAATAAAAAAATTCTGAGCACGCCTCTGTAAGTAATATAAGATATGGAAGTTGCGAGGTCCCCAATTTAACAGATTGTTACATATTATTATTGATAATAGACGTTTTAAATTACATTTATCGTTTATTGATGGAATTTTATATTCGAATTAAAATAGAAATATTCTGCACCAATAACCTGCACAAGATATTTTAGCGTGTTTCATAATGATTTTAATAAAGTGTAAATAAAAATTTGATTATTAATTTTAAAAAATTGAACGTAATCGATGATGGAAAACAACAGTTTTTGGTTTTAATGTGTGGTATAGAAAAGCACTTTTATTAGATACCGTTGCCGTTTAGTCAACATGTGATACGATGTCGGTGGCATTTAGGGTCCACCAAAAATTCACAAAGGTAGGCATTTTACGCGGTGCCGTGTCTACGCTAAGCCAAATGATGGCCACAATTTAATAAATTTACACATTCTGCACGACACTGTGAATCTTGTTGGTTACATATTGGTTTTTCGGAAGGATAATAATTTCCCGTTGTTTCAAACTAAAAATCTCATCTGTCTATAATAGAAATATTGTGGAATTTATGGAAGCTTTCATGAAAAAATTCTCTTCCCTCCCTCTTTTTAAAATATAAACAAATTAATATCAAATGTTTTTTTGTTATAGGGGAGTTTAAACACGGTCGACCCCCCTCCGTAAATATGCCTCTAATGCTAATCATAGAGAAAAAAAACAGAATATTATTTTATTAAATATTTTTCATTCTAGTTTCTTTTGAATATCACATAGTTTAATGAGAAGCACTCGAATAGACAGCAACTTGCTTAAAAAATATATAAAAATACATATTATAATATTATAATTTTTTATTCAATCCAACTACAAACTAAAAACCCGAAGTAGGTAATCAATAGACGCAGTCACTCTCATATACAGAAGGCGAGAAATTAAATTAAAATAACCATTATACAATAAGTGCGCATGATATGTAGAATCATCAAAGCGGTCGACATCATTATTATGATGGACATTACAATTAACATTTTGTAATATTAAAAATAGTTAAGGTGTTTTAAAGTTATTTAATAAAATTGATAATTATTGATAAAATGACTAATGTTAATTTTATGGTAATTGCAGATTTACCTATTATAAAAAATGTAACATATATATTAATCATATAAAAATGTTTATAATGTTTATTATTGTTTGTTATTTATATGAATTAAATTGTAATTCTAACAAAGTATTTTTATGATGACAAAATTAACTGTGTTATATCCACTGACAATATACAATATAATATATTATTATTAATTTTACCAGCGATATTTCTTCTTTTGGTATATTGTATACACAGTATAAATATTAAAAAAAAATGAATGATTTTTAACTGTTTTTTACTCGGAAAATGCTCATAATATAGTCTAACGATTTTACATAATATGTTTACGTAAAATTTAATTCTCTATTCGTTTTTGGTTTTTTCCCCTATACTATACCTATTCGTACAACCGCAATAAAAAAAAATATGCATTAAAACTACCAAGTCATTAAAAATTCGGAAGATATTTTTTTTTTAGTGTTGGTCTCTATCGATTTTGGTGTGGAAAAGGACGTCCGCTCGAAATAGCTACTTAACAAATACTGTGATATCCTTCGAATTATAACAGCATGAGTGTAAATGTATGTGAGTGTATATGTTTAAAACGGTTTTTGTCGAGGTCTTTATGTTGGCCTGCAGCAACCATAAAACTGAGCTGATGATAAAGGGTAAGAACCTTCCCCTAAATATTGACCCAATTTAGAATGAAGTTTTTTATATTTATTCTACTACTTTCTAGTCCATAATGTATAAACTAACCGTATAATATCGGTTTTATAGTTTTTGATCACTGTATTTTAAGTCACGTTTAAAAAAAAAATAAAATTGTGACATTTTATATATTTATAAAATGTATATTTTATTTTTAATATAGAAATCTTATCAATTTATATATTATATTTCACCAATTTACAGCAACTTTTTTTACTCTCTACTTGAAAAATGGAAAAATAAAAATAATGTTAAAATACAATTTATAGTTGTTTAATAAAAGTCACATTAATATATTATTATGTTTTATAAGCTAGACATTGAAATGTAATATTGTAATATTGTAATATGTAATACATTTTTTTGAATAAATAAATTTCGTGAAATATTTTTGTTCAAATATTTGTAATTATTTAAATAGTTTTTTATATAAATTAAAATATGAATTTTAGCTATTCACAATAACCAAATATCAATATTATTTTTTTCTCATAATATGTTTTCTTGATAAACAATTTAAATGAATATTTTAAAGTTAAAAGTTGTATTTAAATTAAATAAAGTAAAATTTGAAATGTAATTTAATAATGTTATTATGGAAAATAAACTGAAATATTAGCACGTACATAATGCAATATTAGTTTAAGTTATATGCGGATTACATAAATAAAGAATATTGTGTATGTTATCCAACTCAATGTTTTATAGAAGAATATTTCTCAGAGGTATATTATATGTTCGAATATCCTATCAATTATAAACTGGAAAAACGTTCAATTTAGTCATTTACATAATGCGGATAGAATATATTTTTATTAAGAGTTATTTTGTATATAAGAACAAAATTAAAATTAAATATTAAAAACTAAAATAAATACCATCAAACTATAATTTTTTTAATATTGTTAAAATAAAAATTACGTCTAATTCAGTTCAAAATACAATTTTTTATTCACCCTAAAGCATAATATAAAATTAAAGCTACCAAACAACAATAATAATATGTTCTGTAATTGACATATATCCTACTAAAAGCTACATCATTTGACACACCAGTTTGGATTAGAAGACAGCTCTTAACTTCTTGGGAAGTCAAGAGTAATTAAAAGCTAATGCCGGATATCCGACCGGTTGTCCGTTTGCCTCTGTGATTGTTGTTTGGCAAAGACTGTGCATGTATGCTCTGACCGGAAGGGATCGGTCACAACGACTTCAGAACACTCATTTAAGTTGTAGTACTTAAAACAAAATGAGATCTCATCATCCAGATTAACTATTTATTATAGTCTAAATGTAATCTTAGATTTGTTTAATATATTAAAAAATATAAACATAAACAAATTTTTATTTTATTTTTTAATTTTATAATTTCACTCATTGATTAGACCTTATATAATTTTTAATTATATTAATATATCGAATAATAAAAAATACTCAAATCCTAAAAAAATTACGACAAAATTATACCTATTATATTATCTGTGAAATGTATGTTTATGTGGTTCTCAAATGTTTAACATTTATCAAAGTCATTGAAAATAATAATTAAATAACACTTTTTTACTAAAAAGATATATTATCATTTTTAGAATGATACATATAAAAGTGTAATAAATTGATTTTATATAAAATATCATAATTACAACTAGATATCTGAATATATTTATTTTTCCATGCCATACTTACTCAATGATATAATCCATTTTATTAATTTTATTAATTTTGATATTTGTCACTTAATGATGATTGATTTTGATTTCTTACAAATTGTAAGCTAGCATTTATTTTATTATTTATATGTGTTTGTATCATATATGGATTTATAGCATTTACTAAAAAAAATTAACATTCTCTTAATTCAAATGAAAACGCTATTTAGATTATTATTTACGTAAATGAATAATATTATGTAATATGTAACTGTAAAATATGGATGATTTTTAATTTCCATTATAAATTTAATATTTTAAATTTAACATATTTTTGACATAATAATGTGGGATACAAATTTTATGAGGAACATAGTTAGATTAAATTATATCAGTAATATTACTAATATCTATAGTTTTCTTAAAAATTATAAGATATAATTAAATAATTAAAATATATATAACGATAGGTAATATGCAACTTATAACATGAAAACAAATACAATTATAATTAATAATTGTAACCATAAAACAAAATAAAGTATTTTCTATGGGATTTCAAAATAAATTACCTTTAACATTTAGTAAGTTTATAATCAGAAATAATATTTATTTTGATAAAATAAATTATGTAAAATAAAATTATTCTTAGATTTTTAAATTATAAAAAAAAAAAATGTTATATTTAAGTCGGTCAAATTAAAATGACCAAAATAAATATACTTATTTAAAATGTTGAATAACTATAACAAAGAAAATTTTTAAACAAGAGGTTTTAATTTGTTTTAATGGTTTGTCATAAAACATATTCTGTTGGCACCATTAATAATTGCACGAGAAGCAATTTTTAATCATTCTAATGAGAAAACGCAAAGAAATAACTTACTATATAATAACATAGTTTATTTTTAAGTACGGGACGATATCAAAACTTTGTTGGATTTATATTTTCTACCAAACAACTGCTCGATATTATAAATTTTTATATTACATAATCTAAACTATCAGTATCAAATTATAAAATGAGTAATTTGTTGAGATAAATTGCATACGTAGGTATTAAACGTACTATTGTTGGTGTAAAGTTCTCAATTTAAAACACCAAGGTCTACGGCGTGTTTGATTATGGATTCGAAATGTTGGGTAGGTACTTCACGCTCCATCACGTTTTCATTCCATTTATGACTTAATCGTTAAGGAACATCTCATTGAATATTTTAAGTGCTCAGAAGATTCCGAAGGTGTTCTGCCGAAATGTGTATTAACGTATTCATTAAACTACAAATACTGAAATAAAAATCCGATCTTATAATATACGATCATTTTTATTATTATACACAAGGCACAAGATATTCAATATAATATTTAATTTTGGTATAATTACTATTCATTCGGACTACTATACTGACAAAAATGAAAAATAATATATTTAAAGTACCATTAGTGTCGAATTTATAAACAACGAACATGTACAGCATTAATTCTATCTTTCAGGCTATGAGTGATAACAAACAGGGAGATAACTAAAAAATACGTTTCATTGGAAAACAATACATCCATCCCATCGCGTCGTATCGTATAATTTATATACTAAAGATCGATTTTTTAAAATTTATTTTTCAATCGTCTGTATAGAAATACCATATAAATATAAAGTAGGTAGGTACATAATATATTGTATAAATTGAGTAGGTATACAATGAATGATGTAAATTGTTAAAACTCTCCAAATAATTAATTAGTATATAACCCATATAGTTCTTTTTTTTAAAAAAAACATATTATTATTATTATCCGTTATATTCAATAGGTATGTTGGTCAACATAGGAAAGAAACAGTAAATTTTAAATGTCCCTAGGGATTTTGTTAACGTGATTTAATATGATTTCGTTAGCGCTAATATCCCTATGGACACTATCGGCAAAAATAATGGCAATGCGAGCCAACTATAGTATCTATACCATCTGGTTCATATTATGCTTTATATAAATATAATTGAATTTATTTTTGACAGACGTTTTTAAATATATGTTACGGCCCGAGTAACACTCAGTCGTAGAATAATAATATTACTTACGTCCAACCACTAAAGTCGCACGATGTTATTATTAAATTATATTAAAATAATAGTATTTGTTATTATTATTACGCGGGGATATTCGACAATTAATCGTAGACATTAAATACAGCGTAGTACTGACGGAGTTTGAACAAAATATTGATGGCTATTTCGGACAGCATTTTTGGTAAAATAACGTGTCGTAAAAATGAATTACCAGAATAATAATACATATTATCCACCGAGTGTTGATGACGCGCGGCCGTCAACGAAAGAAGTAGGGGAGGTAAAAAAAAAAAAAATAATAATGCTACATTTCATCGCTGCAATAGGCGTAAGTGATATTTAATGACTTTTTACGGGCAAATCGCTGTGTGTATTTTTTTTTTTTTTGTTTTTCTCCTATTCCCCTCTCCTATCCCATAGTCGTCTATCGGACGAATATCAATAGGCGATTTATCAACCGTCCGGAAAGATTCATCGGGTGTGGTTTCAACAAAACTATACAGCGGTAGTGTTATTGTTTGTCAATAAAAACCAAATAATATGATCGAGTATACTCAACTTATATTTACCCGGTATTTTTCGTCCTATTTACTTATTTTCTAATGGAACCGAAAGCGTACTTTTCAAATACACCTACTATACGATTTTGGGTTCTGTGTAAAGCAACCAATGTATTGGTTTTGCAGCAAAGCGTGTACTTTTTCTGTAGTTATGGTTATGTATGCAATGACTATTTCGGATAAAAGGAGTAGTTAGTTTATGTAGGGTATGTAAATAGTTAGACAAAATTATCCTTTTATCACCGCTATTCTCTTTGAGGACCGAAGGTACCAAGGAAGAAACCTTCACCGTCGGAATAATACCGGGTCGACTTTTTAAGCTTTTAAATCTAAATTTATATCAATATTTAATTAATTATTTAATAAATTATTAATTAATTTAGTGTTTTTACTATCATATACTTTTTCGTGCTAATCATAGAACTGAAAACGTATTCCAAATGTTAAAAACTGAAAAAAAATAACATAGTGTTATATATTGTTATTTTATTACACATATTATTTAATATTTCGATAAATAACCTTCATACAATGTCAGTTCGTTATAATATGTACGTCTAGTGTGCATATTATAAATTATAAAATATAACATGTCTCACATATTAATATGTATTTGTGTCTATAGCAACTGTTATATTGTTAAACCAAATATTCAATCGATTTTTGTACAGAAAAGTTAATTTATATTAGAGTAGTTATAGTAGTGTAAGTTATCAATCTTTTAGTTTTTCAATAATTTAATATTGTTAAACTAGCTTATTATTATCATAATGTAAATTTATTTATTTAAAATTACCGTATTATTATGTTTTATCATAGAGGTTCAGACCGATACAAAATATCATATTAGCCTTATGTTTTAATAGCATTTCTAATGTCAATTATCTGAGGACTAAATTGCATCATTAAAATATTATACACTGTATACATACCATAAAGTAATAATATATATATACTCAAGGCATATACATATAAAACATCTGCGTACCAACAAAATAACAATAAAGAAAAGAGACCAAACCAGTAAAATGTGTGTTTATGCATCGAAAATATTGTCATTAAATATTGAAGAAATAATGATAATATACCTATGCCACAAATTCAAAAACGATTTTCTTTATCGATTGTTATATTTTATAAATTTCAAACAAAAATATTATCATAATACTGCGTTAATTTGTTCAATAAAATTATATTATCATACAAGTTAAATCTTCTAAATTAGATTGTATCATTTATCCAAATACTGTGTTAAACTATGATTAATGGGCGATTTTTAGCAGTTGATATATTAAGGTTTATGTGTTAAATGTGTAGTTTAACTTTGATTTTATTTTATCTAAATTATTACTAATTTATTATTAATAGGATAAAAAACTTCATCAAAAATTCCAATCAAGGCCTGTGATTATATTCAAAATGAAACTAGTCCGAAATCACACGTAAATTGTAATACTACAAATATTAAAAAGTGATTATACTTGTTATATTTCTCTTTAAATATTGTTACATTTTTAACGCTTACAGTTTAAATGTAAACAATTGTATATAAAACACGGGTATATTGTATATGCTCATATATGAATGAACTCAAATATGTATTAATTATTACAATTTTGAATGTTATAAAAAAATCTTACGTGAATGTCAGTTGTAGGGTGGAAAAAAAGAGTCGGGAAAAAAAATACCAAAATAAATAAACATATATTATTCAAGTTGACATGCATAACGTGCGTGTCATGAGGAAACCAAGTTTCATTGGTTTGTTTTAAATTAAACGTCATTTTTACTACGATAAAATGTTTTCTGCTCGTGACTAAAATGATTATAATATAGTGAAATCATATAATATTAATTCGGATTTTTAAATTGTACTCTTCCGCTGTAAATATTTTTTTTTCTTCTTTTATAATTGAACACGGAAATGAAAAACATTAAATATATTAAATTGATTATACATACAAACATATGATATGATATACATTTTTGTAAAAACTACCATTATATATATTATCATAAATTTATAGGCTCATTGATAAATATATTATATTCAATTTATTTAATCGTTATTTCATTCATAAATAGATATTGTTGATTAATCTTATCCGTCCAGTTTTAAAAACTAATAATATGCTTTTAATTGAAATTTAATCATTTTCCGCCATAATAATATTAAAAATATGAATAACTATTTTTTGTTTGGTTATGTTTTAAACCCTTAACAATTTATTCCTTAACCGAATTCATTAAGAAAAATAATAGCTATCGATGTTTATAATTTCTATCTGTGCATCATATCACGTAATAACGTAAGTAGCAATAAACTACACAAGATTTTAAAAAACAATAAATAAAAAAATATACCATAAAAATACTTATCTACTATATTCAAATACAACAAGATAAATTAATGTAAAAAACAAAAGTATGAGTCATGTTATTAAGTTTTGAGGTAAAAAATAAAACTTTGGCATTATAACGAAAACATAATAATCTAGTTGGCACGGATTTCTACAACAATTGTGCGGTGAAGGTCGTTTTTTATGTAATGATTATGTAAGTTATTATATTCATTGAATATAATATTTACAGACAAAATTATAACATCTGAAATTGTATTTTTGAGAGTACCTATTATTAAAATTACTCAAATGTAAAATAAACAACTATTTTAATACACTTATTAATATAAATATTTTTTTTTTTTTTAGGTAAGTACCTACATAATAAATTATAGGAAATTAAAAATTTTCCTCTATCCTGATATTTACTTTAAAATAAATTAATTCTGCTATAAAATAAATATTACTATGCATAAAAATCAATATATTATAAATTAAAATATGAATGTGAAATGATCTATGAAAAATATAATTTGGTTATAAACTATAACATTAACTATTAGTTATTAATTGACGTTATAACAATAATGTTACTCAATTAAATATATTAAATTTAATTATTTTTCATACAAAATGAAAAAATAAAAAGATAGAGAGAGAAAAGTCTAACTTCGTAAGGCTTTTTTCTATAAAGGGCTTTACGTTTAAATAAAAAATCCGTGCACACGTTATTGGCATAACGATATTGATTTATGTCACTTATGAACAAAAAACCAAACAGTATTCCGTCAAAATGACATTAGTAGTGCTGACCAGATTGTGCAAAATGGACATTGGGTAAAGTCTTTACAAATATATGCGTAGATAGGCTTTATAAACATACCTTATACGTTATACTTTTATAAAAATAATATAATTGGTCTTCGTGTCTAAGAAAAAATAATATCATATTATAGCTCGTGTGAGATGTCTGCTTTCGTCCCAATCTTTATTACAATATATACTATATTTATAACATTTGTTAGTTATCATAATACACCATTCATAATTATTATTTAGGAATTTTAATCTAATTGAGCGTCTACAGTTTCGCGAATGTTCAGCATAGACGTTTGACATTACGCTCGATATTTCCGCAGAAAATATAAATGGAATGCCTTGTCGCCTCAAATGGAACTCTTGAAAAAATCAACAAAGGGATTAAGTTTAATATTGTAATGATGTTTATAATTGAAATCCTAATCCCCGTCGTCTTAAATCGCAAAACGGAACGATATTTCACTATACATAATAAATGCATTAAAGGTTGAAATTTAATGTCGTTACCGATTTGGCTGCAAAAACGATTTTACAAAACGAATACACATAGTGCAAAGACAACAGTCAATAATCAGAAACACACACAAAGTAATAATAATAATAACGCTAGCACAATGAAAATGTCTGTTGGGTCGCCTTTGAAAATTAAGGGAGGTTTTAATGTAACATTTGTTGACTTTGAATGATCGAGGCCACCGAGTACGGCTTTTGACAAATTATCCTCGCCAGACGGCAATATCAGCTCTCCTTCGTCCATCTACCACTGACATATCCCTTCGATCAACACCTCTTCTCGCTGCTATAACCAAATACACGGTTACTCCATACCTATTGTAACGTAATGGCGTCCCCGTTAATTATTTTAGAAAATTGAAATCGACGTTGTTGTTTGTTATAATCATCATTAATAACACAACAGTTATTGTGTGGACAGCTTTAAGAAATTGAGAGCAATGATATAGAAAATAAGATAAAAAGGAGAATTTATGGAAATATACTCCAAGGCTTATAAAATATACTGGTTTGCGTATTTGCTAAATAAGCTCAATACTGTTTTATTTTTACAACTTTTTAATGATTTATTAAATAAATGTGCACTGTTTTCAAAATAATAATTATAATAATATAACAAATGATTCATATTTATTGCATAACATAAAAATACTTTATGGGGTTTTTTTTTTTTAAAACAATTGTTCTAACCAAAATTGTGAATTATTTTTAAGTTTTTTATTCACTGATGTACTCGTCTAGTCATATGCGTCGTCATTAAAAATTTAATTAAATTTGAGAATATTTTTCATAAATAAAAATTATTTGGATTTTTGATTTTAAATAATACATTTATTTTCGAGAATTAATTTTTGAAATCAAATATGTTTAGGACATTCACAATAAATTATATTTTATAATATTATATTTTAAAATGCAAGTCTATACTAGTAAATTTTCCTAGGTGAAAAAAACTCATTAGTCTCAGCAACAAAATAGAAAAAGGATAGGTATAGCCATTCAAAATCTATAAATATATATTTAAAAAAACGTCATATTATGTAGGTAGTCGTCGTACGGAATCAATATTATAAAGCAGTAGAAGAATAGTGATGATAACATATCCAACTATAAAACTGAAACAAGGTCACATTCATATGACGATGAAATATTAGTTTATCTAAAAAGGAAAATATTATACCTGTTTGGTGAATAAATGCATATTATGTATTATAGTAGGAAAATTCCATATGCCATTATTATAATTAACATGCAATTTTGGTAAGTATATATAATTATATTATTTTTACGATTTATTATCTTATGAGTTTATTTTTTATTTTACAATTGTCTTATTATTTCAAAATCATATTATGAAACACGTTCTCTAAAAATAAATTCGATAAACTATTATTAATGTCATCAATATTTTTATATTGTTTAAATAATTAAATAAAAAAAGTAATAATATTACTACACAATAGCGAATAAGTTATGATTTACATAAAACATAGATTTTGCTTTGATCATCCAGTGCGAATAAATGTTATGTTATAAATTATTATTATACATTTTATTAAAATCATGATTAATGTAGGATATTTTTCAATAAAATATTAATATTTTTAAAAAAAAATATAAAATATATAGATTCAACAGTGCATTAATTATAATACATCTATGATAAAAAATTTTAAAAATATATTTTTAATTTACATACGAATTCGTACAAATTTGTATACAAAATATTTATGCCTATAAATACAAATTAAATATATTTTTCAATTTTTAATAACGGTTATAGTATACCCACTGTGTTTTTTACCACTACATCACTTTACTTTGTTCAAAGAACAATATAATAGACAATAATGATTACATTTGGATACTAATTAGTAGCGCGAAATTCAGTTATTTTCATTTTACTGGTCTAATATATGAAAACAATTACCGTGATTAGATGATATAGACACTTACTGGGAAATGTAAAACATATAGATAAGAAATTAACAAAAATCCACTGCCATTAGGAATGGCGTTAACGTTTGACAAATGTAAAAATAATAAATCAACGAATATGATAATACCCATACTTATACCCTAAAGATATCGCATCATATTTTCGTATTATCCTCATCTCGTCACGTATTATTATACGTGTGTTGGAACGAGTCCCGGGACCTTACAATAACATCGGCCCAGATGAAAGTGGCGTAGGTGTGTCGAGCACGCCTCTGCCGCCACCTCGGATAAGCTGATACGTTTCAATCTTAGATAAAAATAAAACAAAAGCATCTTCTATTTAGTTTTCTATATCGTTCCTTGTTTTTATTTAATTCTAAACGGTTTAGTCTCGTGTTCGTCTGAACCGTCAACTATGTTTATAAATAATATTACACGGTACACGCGCATTATGTAAAATTTGTGTCGGCAGACGATACGGTAATTCTTTTGCCAGCCACCGTCGGCCAGTCAATTAGTGTCTTAATTGAATATCGTTATGCACATGTTAATTTTTAGCTCTTCACTGCGACATTCAACCGGTAACATCACAATTTTGGTATACACAATATTATCAACTACCATGAAATTATAAGTTTATTACTCACATTAAAATATGAAATTGATTTTCAAATAATGTTTACTTACTTGTGTGTCACAACCGCTTAAAACAACAATATAACCATACCATGTTTTGCCAAATATTTACGTTATTATTCTTAAGTTACCAAGTTGTTAACTATTATTACATCTATAATTAAAACTTAAAATCAGATTAAGAATTTACTTCATTTATTTTTAATAATAATTTCTACAACAATGTTTTTTTTAATTTTTTATACGCTGTACGAGTATGTCATATATTTGTAAATATCTATAAATATAATAATACATAATAATAATAACTTAATTACTCATCAATTGAGTATTTAATTTATACATGTCGAATATAATTATTTATTCAAATAAATGGAAGGCAAAACTTAAATTTAAAGTTTCTAACTTAATTTATTTTAGTCCAATTTTTGCTAACGCATTTGTAAATATATATATATTTATTGCTATACATTTCTATTGATCATGATTATAATTTTAAATTTAATTTATCTCTATGAATATCACAACTACTATTCTAATTTCGAATCAAATATAATGATATAACGATACTTCACCTGATTTTTCTTTACATAAAAAAAATTGTGTATAATAGGTACACTTGGACATATTTTCAAAGGTGAATAGGCGTATTACCTGAAAACAAAAATTGTATAAATAGTTATTAATTTTCTCTATGTCTAATATTTTCACTTTAAAAAAAAAAATTTTATGTAGGTACCTACATATATTTATTTTATATATAAGCTATATATTTTTTTTTATATGAAAATATTTAACTTTGTTCATACAAATTTGAGTATACAGTTCAAGTTTTAAAACATAGTATACATGTATTTGATTTCAATTCAAAAACTTTTTAAACCTTTATGTTTAAATATCTAAAAAATCCTAACCGAATATAACTCAATAATGTATATATTATTTATGTAGATATAAGGTGAACGCATTACTCAACGGTGTATTATTATTATACATTAGAAAATAAAAATTAAGTAGATATATAAGTATAATAGTATTTTATTTTAATACTATACAAACCATTTTTGTTCTTTAAATTTTTTTTTTAAAACATTTTGACAAATTTTTATAAAACTTTATCAAAAGATTTTATTGATACTCTTATAGTTATATACTTATATAAACTATAATACTTGTAATTTATATTTAATCTTAAATATTTTAACGTTTCGCCGAAAATATTTTTTATACGATTTAAAAGTAAATAGATATAATTTTAGTTTTATTTTATACAAATAATTTTTACAAATTTTAAATTCAAGTTTTGTAATATCAAAATAAAGAGATTATAATAAAATATTCATGAAATAATATACATTTTAGACAATAAAAATTTTTAAAATGTATAATAATATAAATTTCAGAACACTTTTTTTTTATAACACATAATACTAACCTTTGTCTCGGGGAGTTCTAACCGTCAATCCTTATTCATATCATAATACAATACTAACCATACATAACCTTATCTAAGTAATTTATTATTATTGTTGTTACTAAATACTATTCAAAATCGTATTAGACAATAACAATCGTCAAACTCTGCGTAATAAATTAAATCAAATTATCATTCTCTTGTCATCTAGTGTCCTAAAAGTTTCTTATTTTAGATTCTGAGCGAAGCAAGAAATGTATTGGTTTTACAATGATAATTTTATTTTTTTTATGTATGAAGTCTTTTTTTTTGGGGTAAAAATAATGATCCAATTACCATGAATAGGCTGCCCTTTCCGTACCGAATATTATCTAGTTGGAATTTTATTTGGCTCATTATTTAAATTTCTCAAAAGTTTTTCCACGAGAAAAATAAACTACAGAATTTTGACGAAATTGATTTTAGATGTTTTATGATAATTAATGTAATTTTGAACATAGATACTTGTAATTTCTCTGAGTATTCTCATAGGTTGTTTATCCTGTCATTGGTCGCGTGGTGAGAGATTCTCTCAATACGATATTATTTTGGTCACTACTGTCTTTTATTTCGTTTTATTGCTTAGTAATAATGCTCTACCTTATTAGATACGTTTAATCTAAAAATAGATGGGTTTTAAACGAGATTGAAATTAATTATCTATTGTCAATAGCCGTCTAATGCGAATCGTACGAACACGGTGAGAGAAATTCTCTATACGCGGCTAAACAAGTAATTTTTTTTTTTTTTTTAGTATTTATTATGGATAATAACGTATCTGCTTGACGATTTTACCTTTTTCTTCGTGCTTTACAATTTGATAATCGACACAATCGAAATGAACGAAAAAAAATGACAATTTGTCACCAATTAGAATGGTTTATGATGAATTTGTAAATCGTTGCACATCATATTATACACCAAGAGAATATTGTACAATCGATGAAATGTTAGTGTTTCCGTGAAAGATATAAATTCCGCCAGTACATACCTAACAAACTTAATAAATATGGTATAAAAATGTTTTCTTTGGTAAATTCGCGTGTTTTTTATACAGTAAATGGATAATAATAATAATAAGACCAATTTACAAAAAAACATAAATTTATTTATTTATTTTTTGTAATAACAATACTAATAATGCTCAATTATATAAAATAATATATAAGTACTAAAATATATATAGTTTATAAGTGCCATAATAGATAAGTTAATACAAATTGCATAATAAATGTGTTTTGGTAATTTAAAACATATAGTATGATATATTAAAAAAAGTGAGCGAATCTCTCATCACGCGACCAAAGAAGTATGAAAAAAGACGCGACCAATGACGGGTTATACACGTGGTAAACTTTTGGAACGGTTTATCAGTATTGTATTATATTGAGTTTCACAGAATATCATTACATTCAAATCTTAATTATAATGAACCACTAATTTCTCCGAGGACCGAAGGGACGATGGAGGAACGTCCAAAATCGACTTTCCTGCTTTTCTAATTTTAAAATAAAATTTGTTAATTGCTACAGTATAATTATATTTTATTACACGATATTATACTTTTATAGATTAATATAATATACCTATTACGAGTATAATGTTGCAGATTTATGACTGATTTAAAAATGTAATTTTATCGTGGACCAATTGTTTGGTACTTATTTATTGTTGATGTTTAATGTATTTAGCTGTGTACTAACTATTTTGTTTATATGATTCTCATAATATGTTTATGAACATCCTAAGTAATCTTGATTTATTTCTGTCTATGTGTACATTACTTTTTATTGCTTAAATGATAAATCGCGATAGTTACACGTTTGATAGTTACGAGTATTTTTATCATTAAGTAAGGCGATTTTGAATTATCACGCACGTTTGTATTTTAATAAATTGTAACAGACTAGAACAGCTATAATGAACTAACATTATTTTAAATGACTCTTGAAGTATATTACTACGTATTCTTTATACAATAGTTGTAGCCGAATGTGCCACGAAAATGGAGAAAGTACGTGCTAGAGTTGATTAGGTGTTTACAAAGCACATATGCACGCGATAGTTTTACATGAATTCGTGATTCGAGCTTACTTTTATTTGTCTATTCACACAATCATTAATTCGATTTTGGTTCGATATTAAATTGTTATGTGAAATCGTAAATTTAGATTAAATCTATACGTGTTGTACTGAAAGTATTTATTTTACTACGTTTATAATATAAGACAATGGTATTCCCTATACGGGTAACCTAGATATTATTTTATTACGTTGACACTTGTACTGTGTTTATACGATTTAATGACTGAACGAAAAATTTTAGTGTATCATAGCCAAAGTCTGATATATTATTAATAATTAATACATCGTTTCTGGTCGCGTTGAACGATTTTCTTATTTTATCTATTTACTTCAAACGACTAAAAAGGGATAATTTTTATTACTAGACATGCTTCCAAACTCTAAAATATTAATGGAATTGAGGCTTTGTAAATTTGGAATGACATTTTAATTTAAATTCAGTACACCCGTTGTACATACTTAACGAACGTAGGGTCATAAAAAAAAACACAAATATTTTATGATTGAGTTCTTAATGTTCGATACCACGATTTACCAATGCCCTTTTATATATGCAAAATGTATATTTAAACATTTATAATTTCTAAATTATGTATTATAGTTTTGAGTACACATAAGTTTTTAAAAAAAAATTAATTGTATATTATCATGTTTATAATAAAATATGATAACCACTATTGTTATTAATAAAGACAATTTGACATTCGCTTTTATTTTCGAAAAAAATAAATAAATACTGATAATAATATAATACTGTAAATCGTACTTATATAATTTTATATTTCACAGACCAAAAAATAATACTATAATCAACGACGTAAGTACAACGTGTCTATAAAACAATCAGGGTTTTTATATAAAACGCAAATATTAAATATGTCTAAAAATGAGTTTTTCTGACAGTCCAAACGTATAAAACATAACTATTAAGTAATAATAGCTTTTGACTTTTGCCTAATAATACAATATAAATGAAAAGAAATTATTTTATTTGATTAGGCACAAATTTAAAATTAATTGTATAACTAAATAAAAACACACATCGAGTACGTCAGATTTCCAAGTTCTTAACATTATTAAATAGCACATATTTTTTTGTACATAATATGAATAATAATCAATGTGCAAATATTATTAAATCAATTTATGAATTGAATCTATGAATGTTAAACATAAAATGAATATACATTATCTCATTATAATAATATAATATATTATATGGTTACCAGCATTGGTATTGATAACCACAATAACATATAATAAGTGCGGATCAATGAAGTTTATGGATCAAATACTTTAAAATATAATGTAGTATAAATGTATTAATAAATAATACTTTTTTAATAGAAAAAAAATAAAAATATTATTCAAATATATTTCATCATAATTGTAAAATATTCAATAATATTCGTTAATATTATTATATCTATATATATAGGCTCTAGTATAGAATATTATACAGTATTTTTCATATTTTACTAAAATTCCGATTATTATCCACTAGGGTTAAGGTATACTATATAATCGGTCGTGACAAAAAAATAACTATAATACTTAATACCCGATATCGTGAAAGTAGGAGTAAAGATGTTTTCATATCAAACGTTCGGATTTCAAGTGCTTTTGCAGTTTAAATTTAAACACAATATCTATAGGTCATACCTATATGTACCACACTGCAAAGAACCCGTTGGCCGAAGTCGGAAAAGGTAAATGTTTATCTCACGATTTCGGTAGTCAATCGGGATCGTCAGAGAGTGGAACGCGGAAGAATGCGATGGTACACGTAGTAAAGATTTGAGAGATGCTGATTCAGAAAGACAAGGACCCTGGGTTTGCCTGGATAGCAGCCAACATGCGTGTATACCTTTCCATACCGTTGTCAGGTTCAGAAACGCGCGTGACGGCATAAACGGCATTAAGATTTGGCAAACCGGTGGCGGTAGATACATGTTTATTATATTATTGTTATTGTTAGGTAGATGTATCATGTTAAAATGTACCTAAATATTATACAGGGTGATCGGAATATTATAAAACGAACATAATTGAAGCCGTATTAAAAACGCAGGTATGTTTTGACATTTCATTCACATTAAATTCTAATCATTCTATATATAGAGCATAGTATATACACATAATGTAGGTATAACGTGTAACAAAACGTTGGAACCTTTTTTGGTCCGTTCATCGATTGGATTATAGAATTATATTGCAACTACCTACTGATATCCTTTATAGAATATTACTTTTTCATTTGTATGTACTCCACACAATTAAGTATCAATATTATAAATTATTTCTACTCCGATTATTATTTATTAAAAGTTAAAACTGCATAATTATTTTTTATAATCAGTGATGTTCTGTAAATATCCTTAAGTAATTAACATTAATTAAATACTATTTTGAAAATCAATTTATAAATGCTACTTTGTAAATATGTATTAAATTTGTTTATATTTTGAATAAATAATTACAAAATTAATACCTATTTTATTTTACGATAATATAAATAATTAATAATTGCTATTAAAATAAATTCAATCAAATGCTATTTAAATATTTTATATAGAACTTTCATTATTATAAATTACACAAAAATTATGTCAAAAACAAAATGTATTTTTATAAAATTTATTGCAAAATTCTGGAATATTATATTTACATAAATTGTTATTTTTACTATTTTATAAACAAGCATTATAATTTATAGGCATTGTATTGTTTTATGTATTATTTTTACACAACAATAACATCTAACTTTTTCATAGTGAAGATTGTTTTATATTAACAAACTCTATCTATTTATATTTTATTTTACTAAGAGTTATTTAAAAAAAAAAAATAATAATAATTTTTTAGAAATATTCTATAAACGATTTATTAAAAGCACATTATTAATGTTTAAACTAAAAATTTTATTTGAATTCTTTTTTGAAGTAAACATTATAATAAGAACTTAAAAACATGGCGGTTTAATAAAAATTTCGATAAGTTATTATATTATTTTGATTTATTTGAAATATTTAAGTTATATAAATGGTTTTTAATAAAAACATACTAAATTTAAAAAAATTAATTATAATCATTATATTATAAATTAATAAAATAATAATAATTAATAATTAACTAAAATTTAATTTTGCTTTTACTATTAGTTAAAACAACGAACACCTATCATTATCATTAATCTTTTGTTGTTTATTTTTCTCCCAAGTCATCAAATAATATAAATTTTGTAATTAAATACAAACAGAATACAAATAATTTGTACAATCAATAGTACGTTTATAATTCTTTTCTATAGACAAAAATAAATAAATAATATTGAATTAATTTTAAACAAAACAGACAACATACATACAAAAAATAAATAACATTTTAGGTACCTAATCGTAATTTATAAAGTAATAAAAAAAAATCCCATATTCTTTTGGATTAAAGAACGGTTGATGGGAAATCCGACTTTTTGAAGTCCCTTCATTTATACCAGCTATTATATTATATATGTTTAAAATATTTTTTTTTATATACATGAAAAGGTCGAATATTATTTTTACCTCAAATACTGTCCACCATTAGATAAATATTTTATTTTTTATTTTAATTAAATATCAAATCAAATAAATGTAAAATTTAAACATTTAGAGACCTAACATTGTTTGGAAAAAGTTATTTAACAATTATAAACAATATTATTATGTATATTTTATTGTAGTTAACTCATTTTAATGATTGCTATTGTTCTCATAAAAATATGTTCATAACTTAGATATCTACCTAATTTAAATATTGTGTTGAGATCAAACTAAAAAGTTTATAATAGATCTAAGATTTGAAATTCATCGTGTTATACTGTGGAAAACTATATTGGATGTTTGGAATTTAAGTTAAGAAGATGGTGAAAATAGTATAGATATGTTTCCAATGTTATTTTCATTATTTGTGTACTATAAAATTATTCTCGTTCTATATACATGCATGTAAAAGATAATTATTTATTTTATTCGACTAATATTCCTAGTTGGTAAATTAATATAATTTAAAATTTTTACAGAACTTTTTGTTTATAATAATATAATATTATATTATATAATTTTTTTTTTTAATACAAAAATAAATATATGTATAATTATAATAATAAGATCAAATAGAAATATTATTGTAATCAAATAATAGAACCACTTTGTATAGTATTACAATATGTATTATATCTATATAGTATAAAATTAAATATTTTATTTTACTTAATTGAATTTATTTAACTATACATTTTAAATATACCTATTTACAATTTATGTATACACTAGTATAGTTGAGAATAGTACCTATTATATAGCAAATATTTAAGGCTATGCTGATATTTAAGGAAAAAAATCCTTTGAATAGTAGCAACTAGTACATTATTCTAAAAATTGTAACAAAATGCAAAATCTAACATAGAGAGTTTCATCTAGTTTGTACTTATTATTTATCTAATTTTTCCAATATTCTAACGGTTAACTAAAATATTACCTGCGAAAACTAATTTTTAATGAAATTAATTTTCGTTGTGTTGTGATAATTAAAGGAATGATTGAAGAAAAAATTGAAGAAACTTGAAACATTAATTGGGCATTCACAAATAAATTATATATGTGTGTGTGTGTGTGTGTGTGTGTGTGTGTGTGTGTTATCATTTTCAATGATCCATGATCAAATTAATCAAAGTAGGTATAGAACTTGTAAAACTAGAAATTGAAAATTTTGAGTTTTAAGATCTGAAAATGTAATACTAACCTTTTATATCTAAAATCATTTATTTTATCTTAAAATACTGATATATAAAACGACTGTAATAAATTTTATTATAGGTACTATTCTAGTAGTACTAAATTATGGTTTGTGAAATGTTTACTTTCGTAGGTACAGGTATTTTAGTATCTTAAAAATTATTAAATATGTTTATTTTGTGTTACACAGTGATTATAATAATTGACCCAAAAAAGCTAATGGGAGGGACAAATGCTCCTTTTACTCCCCCCCTACAGATGCTCATGATCAGAGCTATAATTATTTAAACATAGGTACCTATGTATTCATAGTTTTTTAACGTTCAGATTATATTTTTATATTTATTTATTTTGTAAGATAATTAACAACAATTAGTAGGTATAATAGTATCTATATATGAACGAGTTTCCTAAGAATCGTTTTTTGAATTCAATGATAAATTAATGCTTTAAAATATTAATTATAATAAAGATGGGTAACACAATATCCTTCCATTACAATCCAATTTCTCCGAAGATCAATGAGACAATGATGGAAAAACCAGAGGGTTAGTGACTGCCTTGCTTATTTTATATTTATCAATCGCATTTAATGTATGAAGATAAAATCTTGACAAAAACTTTTAGCTAACATTTAATAACATATGATAAGCAGATACATAGTTTTTTAAGTACTCTTACACAAAATGATATACCATGAATAATACATTTACAAGGTCTTATGAAAAGTTGAATGAAATGTAAAAGTTTTGTACTTTGTTTCAGTGGAACAATTCTTGTAAACATCGTTCTAATTTGATTATTACAAAAGCTGTTCATTTTCAGTACTTTTAAAGGTCCATGTATATGATGGTGGTTAGTTTAAACTACTTAAAATTAACAAATGTATTAGTAAGTACATTTTTTCAAGTAAGTAAGGCACAAGTAAATTGTAAACAATATCAATGTATAACCAAACTCAACAATTTGTACAATATTGATACATCAAAAACATTTTAGTCTTTTTCATTCTGATCATAAAAATAAATATAATATTTCTTATTGTTCTTTTACAAATATTCTAAAATGAAACACTTTATAAATTCAAATTTATATTTATTTTTTTGTATCCAATTGACTTGTTTGTCCAATTTATTTAAATTTTCCTCACTCAACTATTTCAATTGCTATATGATCTGCAGTTGATTTTTCAATACCTATACCTACTTTTAGTACTTTATAACACCAATATATTATAAAATGAAGATGTGTCAAAGGAAATTGATGAAATGCTTTGATATTTATTTTTGTAACCTGTCTTTGAAGTTTAAATATTATATTGTTTGTACAATCTGTGGATAAGTTCATACACGTCAATGGCAATAACATATAATATATTAATTTAATATGAAATTATATTTTCTATTTACTTTTATATAGTAAAATATACTAAATACATACAAATAAATATATTGGATGACAATAATACGGATATCTATTATCATTATAACATAACGATTTGTATCTATATGCTAAATTCGATAATCTATTACGATATTGTATAACGATTTAAATATATGTATATATATATATATATATATATATATATAATGTTAATACTTGCAAACTAGGTTACAAGTATAAATTATTTATTGTATGCCCATGAAAATTTTCATGATTTATACAAAGCAACAAAAATTATTTTATTTAAAACTTTAATACGTAGTCGTATAAATACTAAAACCAATTTCGGTGAATAATATTGAAACTAATTACATTTTTTATTTAATTTTAAGTAGGTGTATGTATTATAATATACCGTATAGGGATATGAATCATAAACATTAAAAATCATATTGTTTTCCCGCCTTTGATAATGAACACTTAAAAGGTGTACACAACCTATTATGAATACATTTTAATATGTTAATTATCAGTAAAATTATAATAAGAATGTATACACTTGTAGCCAATATGTGTTGACAACCACATCACATAGAACTTAATATCCTTTCAACATACTCAGCAAAGAGCAAGTACCTACATGGTGTGAATAATAATAAACATTGTCATTACCAAATGATGAAATGAAAATCTATATAAAAATAGTTTATTTACATTAGTTTGTCCTCCGTTGAAACGTTGAAACTATCACATTAATTTATTATTTACAGACACAATTCATGTATAATGTATGGGGAAAATAGTTATTCGCAATAAGGTAGATTTAAAATGAGTTTTTAATTTTTTTATTCATATTTGGCATCGGTCTTTGGGATTAATCCAAGATCCCAACATAACTTCAATTTTGTTGTAATTAGCAACATAACATAAAGAAACAGATAATAATAAACAGGAAAATAGTAATTATCATCTTCAAATGAATTTAAATGTTCTTAAACTTCAAAGACCCTATTAAATCGATTTGTATTCTTTAAACACGACACTAATATAAAATAAAACTTAAATTAAATGTATTTAAATCAAGTTAAACAAGAATAATAAGCTTTGTTATATTTTATAATAATTATTATACTAATTAAATAAAGATATATGATAAACATATTCTTGAAAATTATCGGAGCATATAACAGTGTTTAAAAATAAATTATATCGTAAATATGATAATTATAGTAATCTATGATTGGAAAAAAAAAATTATACTCGTGTATAGAATACCTATATACAAAGTGACCCAGATCTATTTACTAATTGCAATATCTCCGCGAAAAATTAAAATTAAATTAAAAATTATTATTTAGACAACGGGCTATAATATTTTTTTTACTAGTTATTTAAAAAAAGACATCAATTAAAAAAATTAACTTATTATTTTTTAAGTAATTTAAAATTTAAAAATAGTTATTTTAAAAAGAATTTTGATGCATTGATCTCTTAATTTAATCAAGATTTCGATTATTAATTTTTTTTTTTTAATTATTGGGTAAATGATATTTTTGAAGCCATTATTTTTAATAATTTAATATTCTAATATCATGGCACGTAAAATTTGTTCTATCAATATTATCATGAACATTTTTAGTGCTTACAAAATGTTATTATTTATAATTCTAATAAAATTTTTATCAATCCACTAATTGTATCACTTATCAATATTGATCATATGAATTTTACATTACACGATATAATTACAGACTATATGATTTATATACCCTATAATAATGACGTCATAAATATGATTTTTCCAATAATTAAAAAAAAATTCCTCAAAATCAAAATTTTGATTAAATTAAGAGATCGATAAGTCAAAATTATCATACAAAATAAAATCTTTAAAATGATTATCTTCAAATTTTATATAAGTTAAAAAATAAAGAGTGTATTTTTTAACTTTTTATGAAACTTTTTTTTTTTTTAACAGGTAATAAAAGTAATATTATAGTCCGTTTAAATAGATCTAGGACACTGTATATATTATATTCAGACTTTTATTTTTTCAGCAAAAAATAAGTATATAGGCTGATCAGAAAAAAGTGTTCCAAAAAGAATGAAAATAAAATTGAAGCATTATGTTTTACCATAGTTCATGCCATAATTCTTATAACATAAAATGTTATTCACTCTGTAGAAATTGAAATTTGATTTATAAATATAGATTCCCAGAAAACAAAATAAAAGCAAGTTTAAAAGTATTTTATCTTCGAATAGTCTTTGATTAAATTGGATTATATTTTATTCGTATTATACATTATATATATATATATTTCACATGAAAAAATGTGTTACCTGAATAATGAAAAAATCTATGTAACACGAAATTATTATCACTATTTATTATAAAATTGGAATGTACTAAATTACTCTATTATGTTACTTTCATAAAATTTATAATATATTATATCAACTTGTTTCATACGAAAAAATCAGAAGAAAAATTGTAAATTTATGTGTATAAATATTTGTTCTCATTTTGCTGGGTGTTATAAAATAAATTGATGTATTATTATGACAGTCGCATAAATAAAACGCCACACTAAGAACTAAGATTTATTATGCAAAATATTGTAATATCGAAATGCGCATTTCAAAATAGGCAAACAAATTGACATTTAGAGTTGCAAACATAAATACAAGCTTTTACAAGCAATAAGCTTACAACTAATTATATTTAATTATTAATACATATTAAAGTCATAAATATATCGGTTACCAGTGTAGTTAGTTATTTACCACGTTCAGATTACCAAATAAAAAAATACAAAATAAAAATTTTAATAATATTTTAATAGTCACTGTTTTATAAAAGATAGAACTTTCTAAATAATAATTATTTGGGTAATTCAAATTTATTTTATAATTATTTAAAAAATTCATTGATTCTTATTTAAATAAATATAAATAAAAAAATACCTATACAAATTCAAATATATTAAATATAAATTCAAGATAAAACTGAAATACTAATTATGCATAAAAACAATAAAGAATTTATTAAAAATGTATATTTTTTATTTTGATTTTCTCCTAGTTAAATAAAAAAACTGAATCAAATGACCTAAAACCTAATACTAAAAAGATACTAAAAGTAATATATCATTAATTATATTATAGGGTTTTGATATAACTGTTGTCTTAAGTTACTTATATTTAGATAAACACAAATAAATCATAAATTCATAAATGTACTTGGTCGTAAGTATTTCAAAAAAAGTTTAAATACAAAAGTAAACTAATATTTTACTTATATAATATTATCATAGATATGTGTTCATGTTAAAATACAAAATATGTATATTTAAAATATAGTTTAATTGTATTGGTTATTTTTAAATTTATATATTCTGATACGGAATAAAGTAGATATAAGGTAATTTGTTTATTTGTTAAAAAAAATCTTTACTATAAAAAAAAAAAAAAGTAGTCATTAATATTTACATTTTTAACAATTTATGAAAAAGTAATCACAAAGTAATGTTTAGTTTTCTTTCGATTACAAACTACCTGAAATTTAAATTTAATTTGAATACGTTCCCATCAATTCTATGAAACGCATTATATTTAAGAAAAAAAAATTGTTTAAAATTTCAATCAAAATCCTATATTTGAATATATTTTATTTATAATAATAACAAGATAATAATATATACATGTATTAGTACCCTGTCATCATACCCTCGTATGATAGTAACTATAGTAACTACACAGGTGTGAAAGAACCATAATAATATTAGATGATTTTGTGTTTTCATGTTATTGATAAAAATATGATGTAATGTTATATTATACTAAATGCTCTAAAATATATTTTTTAACCATTTCATACCATCCATCCAAAATCCATTACAAAATTTATATAATCATATATAAATTTATGTTTAAATATATATAAACTCATACTTATTAGCTAAGTAACTTATAAGAAAAAAGTGCTTTATAACTAAGTAGTTGAAAATATAAATATGACCATGTTGCCATAATAATATTAAATCAATAGCTTTTTATAAATAAAAAAACAGTTTATTTAGTTAATAAGATTGTACAATACCAATCATATTCATTTTTAGTTATAAATAAATAGAGTTCTATATTATAAAAAAAAAAATTATTATATTTAACATTTATTTCATTTGCGGCAATAATAAAAAATGTCTTACACAATTTCTTTGCCTTTCTTAAGTCTTACATCTAATTTAAAAAAAAAAAAAAAACATTCAATCAAATCTGATTTTTATTTTTGTAATCTTATTTAATAGAAAAATTCTTTAATTGATATTAATTTACTTTGCTAAACTAATTAAAATTACTACCTAGGTACTTGAAATCTTGAATACGCTAAAACCAACCTCTAAGTTCTTCCTACAATAATATAAAAATTAATTATAAATACATTACTGCATAGTAAAACTTCTATCTCGGTCTTAAATGATTGAAATAGAGCTTAATACAAATTCACTTAGTAGCTAATACTGATGATTTAATAATTATAAATAATTACTGATAGTTTATACCTACTCATCTTTTATGATATTATAATAATATTATCTTGAAAATATTTCAACCAATATAAATCAATACAGGTAAAATACACCAAAATTTGATTTTTAACCTTCTTAAAAAATAATTTCTTTTTCTTTCGAACCTTACCTATATATTATATCTAACGTTGAACCTCTTATCGATAGAGCATTATTTATCGTGTTAGCTGTATTTTATATATTTATTTTTAAACAAGTTATTTAAAAGTTTTAAGTATCATTATGTATTTAAAAATGAATTATTTACCTACCTATTCATAACTTGTTTAAAAATGAAAATATAAAGAACAACTTTACAGTTTATGCACAGTTTATGTTCTATTGGATACAAGGTAAAATTATTCTAATATTAATTATAAATAAACTGTACTAAAACGGCGGTATCTATATTTGTCACCTTATACTTATGTAAGACAGAGACAACCGCCATGTAGTTATAGTTCTCTTGGAGAATAAAAACAACCGTTTCTCCTTCACTCGCCTTGCAGATATCTTAACTCGTGAGTACACTGAGCATAGACGGATATTGGGGTAGACTTCGGGGATTTAAGACCCCGCGTGATATTTTATCCTCTTTCACGATATACACATGTGTATTTTCCAATTAATTTGCAAAACATTGATTTATCGATATGGATAAATTGTTACAGATATTTTACAAACTTGAAAAATTTGATCAACGGGTCGGATAATATAATGCCAAACATGACACCGAGCACGTCATAATAGTATAGTTTGTGCGGGCGAAATAAATCGCGACCGCGAAAAACACTCGCTACATTATACTCAGCGGCGCGAGTTAAATTAGAAAAGCCCGTGTCGGTGAAAAAAAAAAAAAAAAAAATTTGTTACCTCATTTCATACGTTGAACATATTATTATTATTATACAGTAGGTACGCAATATAAACACACACACGCTGGCGCGCTACCCGTGGAGAGATGGTCGGTTTGAGTTATTTATTAGCGGTATCGGTGGTCACACACCGCGGTCACCTTTGCCGTTGCCGCCGCACTCTGCTGCCGTTCGAACGTTCGTCCGAAGTCGAGTCCCGCCGGTCGAGTGCTAAATCGAAACGAAAAGTTTTTATTTCCACACCCACCCCTTCCCTCTCCTACCACGCGCCACCACCGATCGCTTCCACCCTCGGCCCGCATTGTATTATTTTTGCACTTTTTTCCATTACGGGAAAAGGTTTTGCCGTCCGTTCATTTTTGACCGTTATGGGTGCAGCAGTAGTGTATAAGATTTATGGCCCAGGTTCGAAGACCGGGAGTCGTCGGACGGAGGAGAAGCGCGGGACGGATATCGAACACGCGGCGGGGGGAGAGAGTAAAAAACAAAAATTATTTATGAAACTGACTGTAAAGTCACTGCCAACGTTTTTCGCGTGTGATTTGTGTCGCGCACTGGTCGCAGGCACTTTATTTTCGAGGTTTTTTTTTTTTACGACACGAACGATACACCCCCACCCCGTTTTTCTTGTCTCCCCCCATCATTTGGCAGGAGAATGTATAATGGTTTTTCCTGTCCGACAATAAAACATCAAAACGTTTCGATGTATAGTATCTCTATGCTGTATCTAAGTAGGTCTAGATGAATGATGCGATAATGCATTTTTTAACGAAAATCAACGATAATTTTTCAACAGAAAAGATAACTAACTCTAAAATAAAAATAAATTTAATTGCGAAATATATGCGTTTCGGGGGAAAAAATATCATATTCTATCAGCCTACAACAGTGTCAGATAATATATTTCAATAATATTTTGTTAAAATATGATTTGCGTGTCAGGGATATAAAGGATTGAAAAATAAATAGATATAAGTCTAATACACAAGAACGTATTATATTATAATCGCGCTTAAAAAGTACCCAAATAGTAATAAAAAAAAAAAAAATACATATTGTTATGATTATTTACGTTATTTATTTTAGATAATAACAGAAAAGAGTAATAAGAATACCTATTTTAGATTCTGAGCTGAATCTCGAAGCGAGGAATGTATTGGTTTCTACAAAGATGTAGTTATTTGGTCTAATATAGATCTATGAACTTTTTTACAAAAAAAATTAATATTGCCTACAATTTTGGGTTTATGGGATTGAATATCTAATAATATACTACTTAATATTTTTACAAAAAATTGTGAAAATCGTGACTGACAAGTTTTTTTTAAAGGCTTTTTATTATTTTTTTTTCTGATGTATGAAAACATTTATTCGGATAAAAATAATGGTTCGATGACCACATATAGAATACCCTTTCCATGCCAAACTTTATCTAGATGGTACTTTATTTAGCTCATTTTTTGAATTTCCCAAAAGTTTTTTCTTAAAAAGCGGAAAGTTGACAATTTTTATAGGCTTTTTATTTTTTTTTTTCTGATGTATGAAAACATTTTTTCGGGTAGAAATAATGGTTCGATTACAACAAATAGTCTACCCTTTCGGTACCGAATTCATTTAGTTGGTACTTACTTTATTTAGCGTATTTTTTTAATTTCCCAAAAGTTTTTCCTTGAGAAGCGGAAAATCGGCAAAATTACGGTTTTCATTATTTTAAATTTTTTATTTTTTTATTACTAATTGGGTTTTGATCGTAGGGACTTGAACATTTTTTTGAGTACTAAAATAGGTAATATTTACGGTTAGTAGAATTTTGGAACGTATTGATTGATTTTTTATTTTAATATAGAACTTTGAACTTTTTTCCGAAAATGTTTAATATTTCCTGCAATTTTTGGTTTATTGGTTTGACAATTTTATCAAAGTGCAATCATACTTAATGGTCCGATTACTTTGAGTAGGGTATGCTTTCAGTAGAAAATTGCATCTAGTTGGTATTTTATTTAGCTCATTTTTCAACTTACTTTGAGAAAAGAAAAACTACCAAAAAATGACTGATAAATATAAAACGTAATTAAACACAAATCATAATTTTGACGAAACTGATTTTAGATTTTTCATGATTTTGAACGTGGGTAATTGACATTTTTTTGAGTATTCTCATAAGTAGTTTACATATATAGTAAACTTTTGGAACAACTTATCAGTATGTTGTATTATATTGAGTGTCACTCAGAATTGTACTTTCTAATGCAATATCATTGAATTCAAATCTTAATTATAATAAACAACTAATTTCTTCCAGGACCGAAAGGACGAAGGAGGAACATCCAAAATTGACCTTCCCACTTTTTTACTAATACACTTTACATAAATGAAAAGTCTTATGAAACTAGTATATACCGATAATAAAATATGCAATATCTTTATAATTACAAATATAGTTTCTAAACAAACGAATTTAAATTTCTTGAATTCCTTAATAATGTGTTATTGTGTTTATACCTACTGGCTACTGGTTACTGCAAAATTACCTATTATGTTGATTATTACTTACTACAATTTTTTTTTTTAATTTAGTTTTTAATGAATATACAAGTATTCAATTTAATATGCAATATCAATAACCGCATATTTAGTTTAGAAATAACTTAATTTTATAAAACGTATAAATATTTTAAATATCCTTACTAGTAAGTATATTACTATATAAGTATAATATATTACAAAATAAGTTTCTACTAGTATGATCTTACTTCAGGGACTCGTAATATTATGACTTAAAGTTTACTGTTTTGTATTAAATTGTCTTATATTCTTGAAGTTATAAGATAATATGTGTATCAAAATGTTTTATCTACCAAATCATCATTTTAACTTGTAATTTAGATAAACGTAATACAATTTAATACTATATGTAGTGTTCTAACCTGTTATTTAAATGAAATATAGCTGTAATGTTTTAAATTATAGTAGATGTTAAGACGATAGTTTGGTAATTGATTCATTATTGTAAAAACAGGAAAGTTTTAAGTCACGAGTGAAAATAATTATACCTAACATGTTTATATATGTAGTTACTAGTTAGCTATACTCGTAAAGAATTATTTAGGTTCTATACTCAGGAAAACCAAATTGAAAAAACGACGTACTTAAAACAGTGTGGCCGACAAGTGCATCCCTCCATCTAATTTTATAGGTATGTTAGTAAGCTTTTATCCTAAGGCTGTGGGTAGACAAAACTTTCAAAAACCCCAAACTTCTAGAGATTAGTCCAGCTTGTCTGTACATTAGGTATACCCTTTTAGCCCATGTTGACCAGCATGTCAACGAACAATTTACGCTTATTGAACTTTTACACTTTTTCCTTCTTTTTATTCCCCTAGTTTAGTTATTTACAAAATTAATTGCTATAGTTCTAAATAGGATTTGACAAAATTAAAAGTGAATTAATTTTTAATAATTTAAATTTAATTTATATATTTGTATTAATTGATTGATACCAATTTAAAATAAAAACAAAAACATCTATTATAGTATTTTAATAACAAAAAGCGTTAGTAAATAACAATCTTATAGAACTTTTAAAGCTTAATAATTATACTCTACAATTTAATATTGTACATAATATTAAAATAAATCGCATAAAAAAAAACCACAACATTATTATAATGTAAATGAGATAGCCAATAACCATTTTCATAATAAACTACATTCATATTCGATTTCTGTAATGTGTCAATTGTCTAACTATTCTCGATGTCGAGAAACCATTCCGCTGCAGTATAACTATTATTCGATATTAAAACCTCGTCCGGTTAATGTTTAATTAAATTGACTACTGTAACTAATAAATTACTTTTTTATGTCTATTTAAGTGGACACGTATCATAATATTGCCAATAAATCTATAATATGTCATAATTTGAAATTAGAAATTAGGAGTCATTGACTTGGAAAAATAACTGTAGTGGGATACAAAAAATTAATAGTGGAAAGCTAAATTAATGGAGAAAAAACGGATAGGCTATATGTTAACTCTTCAATTCAAGCAATAGAGTCACAAACATAACTTCACAAACAATTTTTAAAAAAAAGAAAAACCTAAATTTATAAGTAGATATATAATTTAACTTTAGGGTTAAAATTTAAAGGTGAATTTGTTTAAAATTTACTCTGGTAATTGTAAAACTTATATCGCCTGTAGTCTTTAAACTTGTTAATAATAATAATTCTTGTTTATTTTACACCCGTGAAAATCCCAGTGAAATTCTGGGCTCGAGTATTAACTTATCACCTATTTTATAGAAGTTTGATAATCGAAATAGTTAAGCTCGACGTGCAAATAATCTCAATTTGTGCTTAAATGTATCTTGGTACTTATTAAAATAATCAATTTTAAAACTATGTCCAAAACGTAAAAACTTAATTATCACACATATAATATATTATACAATATTATAGACCGACCTGTTTTATCCGCTGTGTACACTAACACCATCAGCAAGCAGGACAGCATCATAATTTCGCCGACGGTCGTTGTACGGCACGGAAAAAAAAAACACACACACACACCACTTTTTTGTTAGATAAAAATCAGTCGCGCTTCGGCATAATTACACTGTACAAAAAATATGTTCACGTACTAGAGAAAAAAAAAATACGTTTTTTACACGATACGATCTAATTATATAATTCGACGCGAACGGCAGAATATTGGGCAGAAAACTCTCTTTCTTCCTTGTTAATATATAGCACAACTTTTGTGTAAACAACAACAACAACACGTTGATTTATCGATCTCATAAATCCGCGCAAACGATCCGTTAATCCGATTTATACGACGGAAATCGCGATCTGGCACAACACGCCATTATATAATATCCGATTGATTTGTCCGTTTAATATGATTCGATTTAAACGAATAAACGTTTGTGTGGAAAATATTTCGTTCGTTGGGACCAACGAGATCACATCACATTTGGAACGCGACGACAGACGAGCGTGACACGGCCTGTGAGACCAACGCGAGCGAACTAACGGCCAAGTCGCCGGCAACGGTAGCGTAGGCGGCTCGCGCGTCGACGTGGAGTTTACGGTGTCTGCGGCGGACTGCGGTGGAGGTTTTCGTTTTTTTCCCTCCCTATTTTCATTTTTTTTTTCCAGGATTTTCTCTCGCTCGCGCAACAATCGCGATACGAAGATGGCTCATATTTTATCGATACACACCCCGTGAAGACGCAAAAGTATTATGGAGATAATAATAAACCATTTATGTTTGTAAATATTAATTATAATCAAATTGACGATTCCCCGGTAAATATGATGACTACAAACAGATATTTCCGCCGTTTTAATATATAATATGACGTAATGAATAATCCGTAGGAATCGTATTCGCCAGCACTCTATAATTTAGGAAATTCTAATTAAAACATAATATTTCGTTTATTGTACTTCAAGTCTATTTCAAATTGTTCATTTTTTACCATTATCCATTTTAGTGTTTTAAATTGATATTATTATTACAATTTTTCGCCGTTCAGGGATTATTTAAGTACTTTCTAATACTTCAACTTAGATTTACATTATAAAATAGTTAATGTATAAACAATTTATCGTGATTTATAATATCAATAAAATATTATAAAATCGTTGTTTCCAACACTACGATTAACATGATAATTTTTTTTACTCATAAAACTATCGTTGTCGATAAAAGTTTCTCCACCATGCAATATTATATATATTTAATAAAACATCATATTATAATTATTAACATTATTAAATTTTTGATTATTATAATAATGGACTCTTATAAGTATTTATAGTTTACACTATAATAATAATAATGTTACATATAATTATAATATCTGTCCAGAGTCCATACTCACATGGTGTAAATATTATCAAAATATCTAAGCGTATTATAAAATAAGATAGGTAATATTTAAAAGTATCATTCTAAATAATTAAATATTTTAAAAGAAAAAAAATGAAAATCTTTACCGAGAAATAAAAGCGTAAGATAGGAAAAATCTTTTATAACATTACATTTTTCTACCGTATAATAAATAATGAAATATGTGTTTTAAATAAATATTTATGTATTCAAGCCTAATTTAGCCTATAGGTATGTAATTTAGTTTTTTTTATAACTTTGCCAACAAATATTATAATGATATATCTAATTTGATAAAATTAAATATTATATTTTATGTGCATCACTAAATCACCGTGTGTATTATAATATATGCTATTAGCTAGGTTAATAATATACTATACATTTAAAAAAAAACTTTTTAAATTATTTTATATTTATTACAAAATACTACTTTAATACTTAAGATAAATATTTGATAGATAATTAAATTTTAGTTTAAAAAATTATTCTTTCAAATTTCGATAGATAAACGTAGGTATCACAAGGTAACTAGGTAACTTATACCAAAATATAAATCAATTGAATGGCTTCACATCGTATAATTAAATTTCAAATATTATATTGTAATTAACTATTAATTACTATTAATCTACTTAATTATTAACAACTAATTCGATGATATGGAATCATAAAATAAAACTTATTTGTAAAGTTGATTTAATATAATATAGATATAAAAAATTCATGGACAAGTATCATGCAATGAAATTCAATAATACATTTTTAAACACCAATAAGAGCGCAATTATATAAATAAGGTTTAACTAATAAAATCTATAAGCTTGGAAAATAGTAAATAGTTATTACTTATTATACTCTCTTCTATAATCTAATTTAATCACGTCCAAGTAGCCAGTTTCTATTGTGTTAGGTAAAAATAATAATATCCTACAAGCCCCATCATATAAAATCCCCGAACATAATTAAATATTATGGGGCACGATTGTACGAACAAAATAAGGACATTTAATATTTTTCGTAAGTTTGGCGAATAATTTTAAAATGAATTATTAGTATTTTCAAAATAGTTTAATTTCATTTATTTATTAGTGTTGCACTAATGTAATATTTTTTTAATTAATCAAATATGTTTGGTGAATAATGTAATTACTAACTTTGATTTTAAATTTTAGTAGGTAACTAACTAATTATAAAAGTACATTTCAATATCTACCTATAATATATTCACCAATAATTTTAATTCAATAAAATAATTGACTCGAATTAAATTATGTCTTTTAAGAATTACATACTAAAAAAACTAATTTTAGACATAAAAGTCTTTTAACCTGTTTAGGTTTTACACCTCACAAATTTGAATCTATAGAAAGGGACGCTTATTCTTACAATAATACTAATTCCCATAATGTTTTGAGAAGACTATTAATCCTGAAGTAGATTTGCATACCTAAATGTGTATAAATTTATCAAATATGAATTTCACAGAATAATAAAAATAATATCGTACCATTTAATTGGATTTGAATTATAATTTGTAATTAAAGTAATAGTTATTTGTATATGAGTTTAAACACAATTTTATTATTGTAAATAGTTAAATATAATTTTATTATTGTACTATGGTAGTATAATTTCCACTAAAAATCAGTATTCAGTTACATGAGTAAAAATTGCATTACAACAAATTGTAAATTGTAATTGATCTGTTTTATACTATACCTATATATCATTGCGCTATAACGTTGTCTTACAATGTATCTTATTTAGTAATTGTTTTGGCTTCTTTTCTATCATATATATGGCTTCTAGCTTAGGATTGTTAGTTTTTGAATAAAAAAAAACCTGCGTTGAGTTAAGAATTATTACATAATTTCTAAAAAAATTTAAATAATAATATTTAATATAATATTTCTCTGATTTTTACCGTACTAAAATATTTTTATAAATTTGAAATTGAATCTAAATTTAAGTTTAATATTAGGTCATATCTATATTATTAGTATAACTACCACTAATTTATTATCGAAAATAAAATTCAATAGGTCACTGTGAGGTTGCACACGTTATATTGTAATTATTATTCATTTAGGTAAAACCGAAATAGAAAGTAATAGACTACAGGCATTTTGATTTGATAATAAATAAATAAAAAGGAAAAATCGAGTTTGTTAATATTTTACATTATGTGGTAAAGGCTTTAAGTAGATTAATTAACCAATTTTATTGTTTTATCATTTTTATTAATAATTTAAATAAATTAAAAAACCGGAAAATTATTGCATTAGTACAATTTACAATTTAAACTACGAGTATTAATAGTTTTATCAGTATGCAGTAGAATATAATGCAGCAATATTAATTGGTGTCCTGCAATATATAATTACAATATTTTTACATTTAATAAAATCGTAATATTTTCTATAAATCACTGTTTGATCTCATAGCTTATTGTTATGACTTTCGATCTCGAGAGACCTAAATAATATTTTGTATGTTATATTCCGGTGATATTGAAAAACAAATTGATTAGGGACTACCAAATAAGTGATTACGAACGTAGCAATCCCAAAGGACGATCAGTGATCTATATTCGATTGTGTTTTCGTAAAACGAAGCTCATAATATACTGTTTTTGTAGGAACACTGATTTACAATTAGACAATACTCGAAAACTTTTGACGTACATGGATAAACAATAGAACATTTACCTTTAATATTAGACCTAGGCATGATAGACGACAGTGTGTAAAACTTTAGGACGTGCAGGCCATGTGTGATTACTGGTTAAGAACATATATATTTTATTCTCAACATAAAATAACATGAAACTTCTATATTTAATTAAGCAACTAACAGTTTACCGTATGTAGTTAAGAATATTAAATTGTATTATCCTACTGAAACGTATCAGTATCTAACTGTATAATAAATACATTTAAATTATTATAATTTTTATTTTCCAAATTTTAATTACAATGCTAATTGACAAAATATAACTTATGTGGCACCTATAAATTTACTTTTTAATAGAATAATACTATGAAAAATGAATTCATTAGTTTTTATGTACTCGTATTATATGCATATATACATCAATGTATCTATAATAATATTGAATCTATTAAAATATAACGCCGTTATTTTAATTAAACATTAACAAATTTCTAAATTTCTTAATTTTAGATTCTGAGCGGAGCTAGAATTGTATTGTTTCTACTTTCTACAATGATTTTTTTTTTTTGTGTATGAAAACATTTTTTTGGATAAAAATAATTGTCCGATTATCACAAATGGGATATGCTTTCGGTAGCAAATATTAATACTTTATAAAGTTAATTGTTTGAATTTCTCCAAAGTTTTCCCTAGGAGAAGAAAAACTACCAAAAAATTGACAAAATTACGATTCTCGTCATTTTTTATTTTTTATTTCATGATAACTAATTGAGTTTTGATCGTAGGGACTTGAAAATTTTTTGAGTACTAACATTGGTACAAGTGTAGTAAAATTTTGGAACAGATTAGTTGATTATTTGGCAAAATATAGAGTTATGAGATTTTTGATAATAAAAATTACCTTTAATTTTGAGTTTATCAATTTAAAAATTTTACAGAGGCCTTATAATATACTATTTAATCATTTTACAAAATATTTTCAAAATCGTAAATGACAATTTTTTTTTATAGGTTCTTTATTATTTTTTGTTTTCTGATCTATGAAAACATTTTTTCGGGTAGAAATAATAGTTCGATGACCACAAATAGGATATCTTTTCCATACCAAATTTCATCTAGGTGGTACTTTATTTAGCCCATTTTTCAAATTTCCCAAAAGTTTTACTTGAAAAACGAAAAATTGGCAATTTTTATAGGCTTTTTATTACGTTTTTTGTCTGATGTATGAAAACCTTTTATCGGGTAGAAATAATGGTCCGATTACCACAAATAGGGTACCCTTTCCATACCGAATTTCATCTAGTTGGTACTTTATTTAGCTCATTTTTTTAATTTCTCAAAACTTTTTCCTTGAGAAGCAGAAAAATGGTAAAATTACGGTTTCCGTTATTTTAAATTTTTATTTTTTTTTAATATTAATTAAGTTTTGATCGTAGGAACTTAATTAATATTAAAAAATATTTTTGAGTATTAAAATAAGTAATATTTACATTCAGTAAAATTTTGAAAAGAATTGATTTGTTTTTTGGACAAATATAGTGCTTTGAATACTTTCTAAAAATATTTAATATTATCTGTAATTTTTTATTTAACGGTATGAATTTTTTATAGAAGCCTACTTTATACTATTTTATCTATTTACAAAATATATTGTAAATCGCGATTGACAATTTTTATCATGAAATGATAAATCCTTGAATATTGTTCGTAGAGATTTGAAATTTATTTTGCATATTTACATATGTAATTTACATTCGTGGTCAATTTTGGAATGGATTATCAGTATAATATATTGAAGATGATGAGTGCAATATATTGAGATTCGTTTAGAATCGTATTTTGTTATGCAATATCATTGCATTAAAATCTTAATAATTATAATAAACCACTAATTTCTCCGAGGACCGAAGGGACGAAGGAGGAACGTCCACAATCGGCCCACTTTTTTTCATTTACAATTCAAAGATAAAATGTTTTAGTAAATATTATAAATTCTATTTTATTTAAAAAATTAATAAGATTTAATATAAATATTATAAACAGATAATTTCTCTAGAATTTTACATTTAAAAATTAACACATCAAATGAAAATGTAATTTTAAATTAGAATTTCAGTAGAATATATGTAACAAATACATGCCTATCTGGATTCTAGACAGTAACAAGGGTTATATTTAAATGTATTTTTGGGAATTTACTTAATTTATTCAAATGAAAAAGTATATATATATAAATATAAATAAAAAAGTAATCCCATTTAAAAAGTTTGGTTTTTATAACTTAAATATATTTTCATAATTACAGTACATATGTATAGACATTCCAATAAATACATTGTTTTCATATATAAATCCTATAAAACAAAATTATTCTACTGAAATTGATAAAATGCATTTTGTTAATTTTTATTTTACACTACTGTACCTGTACGTCTATACTACAGAAAAGGGATTATTATAAGTAATATCATAAAAATTATGTTAACCCATTTTACCTAAATATATTTATTCAATTATTTTAATAAACACTTTTAAAATAATAAAGTCACGCGATATTAATTTCCATCATTTACAATAAATGTCAATAATATTTATTTACATAATTTAATAAAGTAGTGAAGTGGAATATTTTTTTGTTAAACTTTATCTCGCTATCAAGCTAAGATCAATTCAAATTTGCAAAATTACTTGTCAATCCTAATATTAAATTCAAACTGTTATAATATGTCTACAATATAAATTATTATATGCTCTATTTTAGTTAATTAAAATTAAATTTTTGATTGATGTTTTATTTTTCATTAATAAAATTAATAAATTATATTAAAGTATTTATTAGAATACTGAACTACTGTTATAGTCGACTATTTTGTATAATTTCGAATGTGATATAAAATATAACAATAAAAGTGATTAATTTATACTGACCAGAAGGTTATTCACAAATGGATTATTTTGTTTTTTCATTTTTGTTGCGTCATTGTTAATTTTTCAAAACATCTTTATAACACAATAATTTTTTCAATATACATGTTTTTTTGTTTTTTTTTTTTTGTGAGAAACGGAATGTTGACATTTTTTTGGCTTTAAGTCAAAATTTCTAACAAAAGAATGGAAAGTATTTTCAGAACCCCCGGGGGCTACAGAAGACATTGAAAACGATTGTATCCTGATTTTATTTGTGAAAAATGGAAAAGCTACATTTTTGTTTTAATAAAAGCATAATATATTTTCCTTTCATTATGTTTAGGCACTTGAAAAAAAAAATGTACCGTTTACTCATAAGTCGTAATTTTATATTCAAAAGCACAATGCATACTATTTAGTTATTGAGTTTACGTTTATTTAATTTGTTTATTTACAAACAAAATATATTTATATCTTATTAAACAAATTTGATTTTGTTATATTATAATATCCGGAATGTCAGATTAAATAAATCTGATATAAGTCTATTTTTTCTATCTACTAGAATATATTTACTTACATAAATATATTTAAATCAATAACGATAAAGCGCATAAAACGATCGTCTGTTATGAAAATAAAAATAAACCAATAAATATATTATTGTATACCCATTACCCGGTTACCAACATCAATATATTTTTGTTATTTCTATTGGTAACTGTAAAATTATGTAAAATTTGTTGGTAACTTTTGAATTTCGTTTGTCGCAGCTGCATAACATTACGGTTTTCTATCATTTTGACTGCGGTGACTGTATCGACAGTTATTATGACGAAGACAGTGTTTAAAAGTACATTATTATTGATACTATTATGCACTTTGAACGAGCCCGAGTTTCATCACTGGGCCTTCAGTACGGTAGTAAATCCGTATTTTCTACAAAACCATCGCCGACGCGATCGTTTCAAGTTTTCGACCCAACCCAGGTTGGTTCGTCCCTTTTCAACAAACGTCGAACCAATGAATTCCGTTCCCGGTATCGCCCACGACCTGACCGTTAATTATCCCGTTTCTCGTCCCTCACCTCGTTCGGTCACAACGTCTCTGTTCACTTCGAAGTATTAATAATAATAATAATAATCATAATAATGGAAAGAGGATTATCCTAACTGAAATGTACATTCATAATATTATAGCTGCGTCGTAGACGAGTCCAATTTAAATGATAATTCGTCGACTGCCGGTCATACGTCTGGTTTTGCGTACCCGGTATAATGATATGTACCGCGGTATAACAAAAATAATAAAGGTATAACGAATGTACTCGCGCGTATAACAGTATCACTCCGATGTCGCAGCGGCCGGGTAATTATTGTAAACTTTACACAGAGGGCGCGCGGTTATCCCCCGGAGTTTCAATTACATGCCGCGGTAATCGCCCGGTTACCGAGATGGTTGCCCGGTGGACCCGACAAGTACGCCACGACGATATTATTATTAAGTATATATAAATTACTATGGAAATCGCCGTTGTCCCGCGTAACAGTTCGCCAACGAGGGCGACTTAAAGATTACCATTTAATCAGCATTCTGCCGCCCCTGAGCGTTTTCATACGGACGGACGGGACGGTAACAGTATTATATAATAAAACGAATTGTGTGTTGGTGTATGATTGGCAAGAAGCCAAGGATATTATAATGGAAACGAAAGAGCGCGCGCGAAAGGTCATCTCGTGTATTATTTATCGTGCGGAGCATTGCGCTCGTGGATACCGCGACCACGGTTACGTCGGGACACCTTGCAGATTATTTGCACCCTCATTCCGTCGGACTTATATAGGAAATCTACCTCGTTGATCCTCTCCACATTGTCCGTACCCATATGTATATAATATGTATATATGTCCGTTTACCTATAAGGTACCGATAATAATAATACAAAGTCATAAAAGTATACGAAATAATAATAACGAGTGTATAAGGGTAATCCGAAAGGAGCGAATATTATTCCAATGGTTTTTTTTTTTTTTTGTTACCCAGTGATTATAGGTATATATATTAAACACGGCATGAACGTTACCGCGGTATAGTATTTCGTATATTATTATAATCCGCATCGAGGTCTAAAGTTTATAATTTTTCCTACTACACACTAAATATGTATTTGAATAATATATTAGTTAACATGAATACAGATGTGATACAACGGCTTACGCATAATAATTTCCAAGTATTAATCAACATTTTATTAAAAAAAAAAACTCATCAAATTTCATTTATATTTTCCTTTAAAATATAGTTAAATATTAATAATTACAAACAGTTCAAAATTTGAATAAATTTCATATTTCAAATAATACTCAAAAATACATAAAACTAAGAAAATAATATGTACCACACAAAATGTGTCGTGATCCGCATAGATACCTATCAATCAAACAATAACCACGTTATTAATTAACACAAATATTCGGCCGTTACAGTAACATATTATAGGTACTTAGATCATTGAAAAAAATCATTTTTATACTTTATAACTACACAGAGCAATATAATTTACAATCACGAATTTGCGATAAAATTTACGTATTATAGAGCACGATGTGTCACTAAATTTCTCAAAACCAGATAGTACCTGATGACCAGATCCAGCTTACGCAATATTTTAAAATAAAAGTTCTTCAAAAGACAACTTTGGTTTTTACGGGTTATATATTCAAATTAGTATATTTTATTATTAATTTTAGTTTATCGTCACGTATAGTTTTTAAAGTACAATCGTAAATTATAAAAAGTAATATACGGTGTGATTTTCTAGTCCAATTTATGATTATAATAATTGTTTTAAATAATAATACTTGGCTTTTGTTTGTTGACTTTCTTAATTATGTAGGTAATAAAGAATTATTTTACAAGTTGAAATTAATTAATAAAATAAAAGAAAAACTCGTTATTCGACGATAAGTTTATAAACAATTGTGCGCAATAAATTATTTTCTTTAAAATTGTTATCTGTAGTAACTACTTTTGTTTGAGGAAAGATAGAGAAAAATGAGATAACTTAAAGAATACTCGTTAATGTATTACTGTTGTAAACAATACCTATACGAATACAATTCATATTATAATTTTAATTATACAACTATTTAAAACACCTATTCAATTTTTTTTCATTTCATTTATTAATTTTCAATTATGAATTTTAAATTTGATACTCATTATTATTTAAATTTGTCAGTTTTTAAAAATATGCTTTGTACATAATTCACATAACTTGTGACTCGTTAGGTTTATAGTATTAATAGTATATGTATTATTGTTTATAGTATTATTATTTGACTGTAAAATTATCAAATAAATCCGTTAGGTATATTATTTATTTATTTAATATGTGTATTAAGGTGGTGTTTTTATTTTTCAAAATAAATGTCAAACAAAGCTACGTTATGGGTGACATAATAAAAAGAAATATTGTCAACCACAAACATATATATTGATATATTATATATTTTATAGACTACTAAGATTATTTTTGTGCCGAACAATTTATGCATCTCCAAATCTCTGCAAACATAATACCGTACTGTGCTTGAGAGTGTTTTTTATAGTATTTATGTTATATACGTTTATTGCCGAGAGATATTTGTAAAATAAAAGTAAAGTCTAAAGTATAAAGTGTAGTATTTATTGTTTTTATTTTTGATCATGTTAAACTCTTGTTAAAAGTTAGCTGTGACATTTCGATTGAGTTAAAAATAATCGAAAAAATAAAGTTCATATTTATTAAAAATAAAAATAAATGTTAATTTAAAGCCAATAGACTTCATCTCGATGCGTTAAATCTGAGTTTTAAATAATACAATTATTTATATCATAACAATTATTAGTTTACCAATTTTGTAGAGGACTATTGTAGAACAATGCATGTTATATTGTTTATTGAAACAGTCAATATGTCTTTTATCATCTTTATCGTCTTTATCAGGAAAAATCACAATTTTTCATAAAAATACCATTAATATTAAAATCGAAAAATAATATATGTACTTATATACAGGGACGTGCTAAGGGGGGGGGGGGGGCAAAAGGAGCAAGTGCCATAGGGTGCCAACATTTGCGAAAAGTTTAGGGACGCTTATTATAATATATATTTTATTTTGTATAATTATAATTATTAATTTAGATGTAATTTAAATATATTTGTATACATATTTTAATTACTTCATGATGGTTGACGTATTTGTTATTGCGTATTGTATAAATACGATATATTTTATTTTTATATTCTATACCATAATGCCTATCTATTTTAAAAGTAATTGTTATTGCCTTTATACGATTTCGTAGGTATGGTTTTACTTGTTATTTGGATAATAATATGAGTTGCGGGGTGCGGGATTGCGTGTGCCAGACTCTTTGCAACAACACCACAGTTAAAAATAAATTATGAGCCCATAATTTATTTACTTTGCCGATTGTCAAATTATATTCAGATATCTCCATTAAATTATAATAATATGATAGTACTATAGTAGTCGATGACAATCTGTGTGTGATACGTGTTCAGATATTCTAACGATTCTTCCTATTATATTTTATTGTTTTAAAATTATATGCATTATCTTCTAAACATTTTTTCTATTTACAATGGGTAAAAAAAAATGTAATTTCAAGGGGGGGAACCACCCCTAATTAAAGGGTGCCAAATATGGTTGCCCTAGTGCGTAAATTAAAGTAGCACGGCACTGCATGTATATTTATTATTTAAATCATATAATTTATATTAAACTTTTAAATTAATAAATTATTTTACACAGATAGGTGTTAGCTACATGAATATATTGACAATAAACAATTTATGTTGTATCTAATTTGAAAAATGTCCGAAGTTTTTAATATATTTTATTGTTACCCCAAAATTGGTTAGGTTTTGTCCCAGTCGCCTGTGTACCATAGATTAATAGTATAGGTACAATATTATTATTTTTTATCATAGTTTTATAATTTAATATAATAATTGTCTATACAATTTTTAATGAACTGCAATAAGTTAGTGCCATTGTGAAAATAAATTGTTTATTTGAGAATACGTTCTTATACGCGTTTAAAGTACATTGCGATAATTTTCGACTGTAATAAGTTTAGTTATTTCGAATTGACTTTGTAAATTTCTGAATGCACATTGGTAATCATAAAAATTTGTATACGCAGCAAACTAAATTGGAACTTGCAATAATTTAAACAGAATCGTAGACATTCCGCCGGAATGGGTAAAACTCGAGTCGTTTGTCGTTTTGCTACTATATATAGAACTTCTTGGGGATGCGAAAATGCCAATTTGATATTGGTCCGTTTTGCATTGTTTGGACATTATTCAATGGGCCAAACGACAATTAATCGAATTCCTTACTGACCCTTTACTTCTTGCCGTTATATATTCACAAAACATATAATAGGAAACTAACGCTTTTACACACGTAAATTCACAGATCTTTGATAAAATGTACATTTTTAATGGCGTTTCGAAATAAAATGTAGTATAATGAATAATAGCCTCGCAAATCTAAGCTAGGATAGAAATCTCACCCTATAATGTCTATAACTATGTTAACTGTGCATACAAATAAGCAGACATCATATATCAAACAGAATATAACCTATCGTTGTTATCTGTATCCCAACACAGCAATATCTAACGTCGTTTCAAGTTCATTTATTGTTGTACAAAACACATTATGTTATACCGGAACATAAATGGCACTGTAAACTATTTAGTATTATTATAATTTTGATCAATTAATATAAATAACAGAACAACAGATCGAATGACGCTTAAACGTTAGAATTTCTTGGAACAACTAGTTACTACAGAAATATATTATACAGTTGACTAACAATAACACACGAATCACCCTTTATAATTAAATAATAAGTAAAATAAAATACGGATTATATATTTACGTAGGTTCCTATGAGAGAAAATATTAATTTATGAAATATCATTATCTCAGATAATCGTAACGTGTTTAATTAATACAAATAATTGTTTTTATGCATTGTTAAAAAGTATTCATTGTTCTATTTTGCCAATAATCCTATATTTATTGTGTTACCATATTCCAACACGGATAAAAAAGTAATACTGACGTCTTTTAACACTATATTAAATACATTATTTTGTTTCTTTATTAGAATGATAAGATTCCTTAAAAATTTTGAGAACATTGTTTATTATGCAATTAACAAACTAGACAATTAAATAATTCAAAACTTATTTTAAAAACTTCTTTTCATTAAATTTATTTTATTTTATTTTTCTATTATACTTATCTTGTGGAACTTGAAATAAATTATTATTATATATTTATATATTTTTATATTTCTTTTTTTACACAGAGATAATTCAGAGGAAATAAAACATAATTAAGCGTTTATAATTTTAATTTATAGCTATAAAAATATACTATTACAATCCCTCTGATGATTAGTGAACAAATAGCAAAACTTATTTTTAACTACGATGATTTAAAATGTTTAACTATTATAAAAATTGATAATATTAATAAAATATATTGTACTTAAATGCAAGTATATAATTATTCATACAGTTTCCATTGACCTTTCGTTAAATTGTACACTGTAACTGCACATTAAAAGTATTGAGAATAGAAAAAGAAACGTCACTAAATATACATTATATTTTGTGTTTAATATTAAAATTTATTGATTTTACTAATTAATTACAATTTTAGTCATTTTTACTTAATACTACACATACTTTTTAACAATTAATGAATTTTAACTTAATTTATTTAAAGTTTTTTAATTATCATAAATATCATAATAACAATATTTTAAAATATTTTTTAAATTAATCAAATGTATGTAATTTACATAATAAGTATATTATGTGATATATCTGTTAAATAATAGTACAGTTTAACTATTTTTGTTTGAGAGCATCGACGTAACATAGTTTATATGTTTTGTTCAAACTATTTAAATTTACGTTATAACAATATGCCCAGACTAGGGATACAAATAGTAATCGAATATTGATTGTACCGACTACTGAGTAAGTAAGATTTAAAGGGAATCGTATAATCGAAGGGCAAAAACAGTTGTTGTATAGAAAATTAAGTTTCTGTACTATTTTAAAGATATCAGTATCAGATTTTTAAGAGATATTAGAAAATGATACTGAAATCTAATTTTTATCAAAAGCCCTATTGGTGACCTTAAGATCTAATAGATAACTATTACATAATGTTGTAATGTTGCGTTATAAATAAATAAAAGAGCAAGGACTTTTATATTATCAATAAAATATACAATGTAAATTTAATTTATCATACCTACTAAATATTATTATTACGTACGATGATAATCATTATTATAATTATTTAATCAATTAATATTTTTTAAGCATTTTTTAACCAAAGTTGTAAAAAAAAATATACAATATAATTATTATAATTATTCATGTTATGTTGTAGATTTTGCAGATTTTGGAATTTTCCTAATAAACAAAACAATCGTGAACTTATATAATTGTTTTATTATCATATTTCTAGATCATGCCATTATAGTATAATGTATAATAAAAAATATTATATTACGACTATATACTTATAGTATTTGACTAAGTAATTTAATTAGTAGTTAAATGTACCAAAAAAAAGTAGTAGAAGGAAAAAGGAATCGATTAAATTATACATAAAATTAAATGTTTTTGAATATAAACTACAAAAAGTTAAAAGTAAATATTGACCAAATAGATATAAAAAAGAGACTATGACATAAACTAGTTAAACGATTCAAAACTATACCATACAACCCTACATTATTTTAATTAGCCTACTACCTTATATTATTGTAAACTAGAGACAGTAAACATCTTCACGTCTATGGTAAAATGTAAAAAGTTACGTAATGATAGTTTTTTTATTATTATTTGAGTGAAATAAACGTAATAATAATTAACTAAACAAATAAGTTAGGTATTTGAATTATATCTTGTCTTGATATTATGATGTAGATATTTTTAGCATGTAACTGTTTAATATTATACACTTCTAACTATTACAATTTTAAAAATTTTAAATTTATATAGAATTATTTTTTATGGATGATTGATAAAATGTACAATTTTTAACACTCTAAACTAAAAATGTCATAAAGTTTATAACCTGAAATTATTTAATTTTTTAAAAAAGGGTAGTTTTAATTACATTTTTAAAACATCGATCAAATTAGTTTTTTTATATAAAATGGATTTATTATTATTTTTAAAAATCAAATTTTAATAATAATAATAATAGTAATATATTCTTTTGCCACTTTTATGGTTTGGACAATCGTTATCCCTTACGAACACTAAAAGGACGAAGGAGGTACTTCCAACAGTTCCATCACTAGTATCCAATAGACTTTTTTTATTTATGTTTAGCTAAAATATGCAATATTTGAACGTTTTTTTTAAAAAAATCATAATATTTCTATATTTTTATGTCTAATAATAAGCAATAAATAATTTTATTGGGGTAAAAAAATAATAATGTTGTTTAAAAATAATAATATTATATAGAACACGTTTTTATTAAACTATTTGGTCGGTTTTACACAAAATAAGAAAGCAAAAAAAAAAATTACCATTTTATTTTTATTTTTATTTTCGTTGTATCTTTTATCCCGCCGATATCTTCCAACTTTTATTGACTTGTTCCGCGACATGCTTTTCTTTTATTTACAGAAAAAAAATAGCACATCGAAAATGGTATTTCTTTTCTCTTATGTATCCGTATACATCGTCAAACCCATGTACAATGCTTAATGTTCGGGACATTGATAAAACGCTAGGTAATTTGTTCAACAGCAATGGTACCTATTTATACGATCAATATAGGGAATCCAATGTGTAAAAGGCCCAACACACATAATATATGACTATATTATAGTCAAATCGAAACCAAAATATAACTAATGAATCCTTTTCGTTAATCGTCTATAGTACTTTAATAAATAATAATTGGTAAACCGTATTAATTATACTAAAATTGTTAATTATATTACTTATATAATGTTCAAAGCGTAGAGTTGTAATTTGTCACGTAAAAAGATTTACATTTATATTATATACCAATTATTATTGCTATTATTATTAAAAAATCATTCTTTATAATAATTTATTATTTGTCCACAATTTCTGAAATTACATTAATTCGGATAGTTTTCAAATTTTTATAAAATATTACACGTAATATGAAAGAATGTAAAAAAATACATATTTTTTGTTCTTTTGACCCCTTAATAATATATTAATATGTAAATATGACTGTATGTAAAACATATTACATAATATAAACCTATATCAATAACCAATAAAGAATAAAAGTACCCACCTATAGAACATAAAATATTTTATAACTTGAAGTGGGTATTCTAAATGCGAATATGTTGAATCGTCTGGATCCGATTAATAACGTTCCTGATCTAATTTAGAGTGGACGGTATACTATGATGTTACGACTCTAAAAGAAGGGGAAAGAGAAATAACGACTAAAATCTTGTTTAATTTAAGCTCTAGTCCGAAATACGCGTTCAAAAACATATTAAATCCCTTCTACCCAGGAAAGATAAATTATTATACCTACAACAACTGTGTTTACGAAATGCGATTTTCATTAAACTTGACCTTAGTAACAGCCGTCGTGGATTACTGACTTTGGATTCAACAAACAGTTTCAACCAATTATTATTTTCTACTAATTAGAAAAGAGGTTCGAAAAATATATTATTATAAATGAGGTATTTATCCTTTGACAATATTGAACTATAAAATTTCCCTCAGAGTTATCTGTGAAATAATCAAACAGTAAAGGATTAATTATTATAAGTAAGTATCTAAAAACTCTAAAATCAAAACAAATTGCTGGAACATTCATCAAAATAATTATACGATATGATGTTATTATACATAATTAAAAGGACAATCATAATACATCGTATTAACAATATTAATTGCAATTTTACCTTAAAGCTAATCGCTGTAAACAATATTAATTAATTGTCTTAGCTAAATTTTAATATTTTTACTATGCCTAATTATAATTTGAATAAAAAAATGATGCAACATTTTCAAATAAAAATTATCATTTTATTGTACATAATTGAAATAGAATATTTAAATATTGTTTATCATAAAAACATTGTAATTCTAAGATAATCCTGAAAACGTGGTGCAAATTATTTATAATAATTGTAAATCAACTAAAACTTTAGTTCGTTTACCTAATATAATATCTCATAAAATGAAGTTATCGCATTTTTGACCGGATATAATATCAGTTCGTGGAAAGTGTATAAATACCAGGAAAATAATGCATGAAATCACGATCGAATCGATTCTCAAATTTATAACTTAAAAGATACACGGAAATCCGTAAAAAGATCTAATATGATATTACAATGTAATGTTTTATCGGAATATATATGAATAGTTTTCCATTATAAAAATATTATTAATATTGATTGATTGGCGAACAGACGAACGAACAAAGAAATACTTTAATCGATGATAAAACCATTGTTATGTTTACATAAATATTAGTTTTAAGATAAATATGGAATAAAATTAATTAATTTTCATAGTTGTGGAAATATTGTTTAAAAGTTATCCAGTTACACGGGGAAATTGTCTATTCCACTAACGATTGAGCACTTAAGAGTACTGCGAGTGAGTAGGTCCTTCTCTGTCTCTCTCGATATATTTCTATCTCTCTCATGTACACTACAACGGATTGAAAACATTGTACTTCTAAGCCCATTGGGATTTTGTTTGAATTAAGTTTTTAATGAAATCGTTTGTAGTATAGTTTACTAATTCACCGCTTTATACTATATTAATGTTAAAACCTTTGGGCAAAACTACATACATTATAAAATGTCAATTATGGATCAATAAATCTTAAAAGTACGCGTATCAGTATTATGTCCATGGTTATATGGTAGAGAAAAGGTGAAAATATAATCAATTTAAAATTGCCGTGTTTATGGTGCATATTATATGAAGAGTGTGTTATAATTAAAAAATTATAGGTTTCATTCAATAATAAATAGGTACGTAAAGTTAAATCATTTTATTACTTATATTATTAAAGAAATTATTTGTAAAATATTGGAATTAATATTTGCATTAATAAATGAGACAGAGAAAGATGATTGTAATACGTCTAAAACCAATTAGAGTAAATCAACCCCAACACTAATTACGTATATCTTAAACAATTATACGAAATACTTTAAGACGAACTATATTAATAATAATTATAAATAAATAAATTAAGACAATTAGATTTTACTCCAAGTGTTTATAAAAGGGCTGAAGCCACACAATCAAAGAGAATGACGTCCCGATTGACCACTGAATCTACTAATCTTATCCCGGCCAACTCTCAACTAGTTTCTCTTGAAGGACTCGTGTAGAACTTTGTTGCGGTTGCTGACAGATTCGCGGGCTGCACGGAGATTCGTTTCATGTCATACTTACCCTTTAACTTACACCTTTTCATGAGTTTTCATGAACTCATATCGAGTGCATAAAATGCATATTATAATATATAAATGTAAAGAGATTTAATGTGTCATCTCTAATAAAAGAAAACATAATATAATATGTCAGATATATTTTGTAAATTCGTATTCTTAGCTAATAAAAATTACTATATGTATCTGAAACTTTTATAAAATGATAACAATATTAGGTAACAATAAATATGATGAAATATATATATAACAAAAAATTAAGTAGCTTATATTATATCATTTTTAAAATGAAAAACTCGAATATTATACATTTTAAGAATAAATATTATGGGTAGGTATCGAGAAATGTAATTAAACATCAACATCTAACCTAAAAACTTTGGCATTTTACTTTTGGTTTGTCTCCAAACTTAAAAACTTATCAAATTGCTTTCCTTAGTTATTCATCAAAAAATTCTACTTACTATACACTCGATTTAAATGTCCTGGTCACTGAAAGTTTCAAATATGCTTAACTGTTTTTAATAATTGCTTAGGAGAATAATAAAATAATAATAATAATAATAAAACCTAAGAATTCTTTATTGCCACTCCAACTGTTTCGTATGATACGAACATAATAGAAAATGAATAAATGAGAGAATAAAAGAATGATAATAATTATTATTATTATTATTATTATGCCGAATGCTCGATCCTGAAAATGAATTGAGCAAGTTTTACTACATTCGGCAACAAAAGTTTTCACAACTCGAAAAACCTGTTAACGACAACATGACTTATTACACCTACCACAACTGAATAAGCGCGGACGCCCGAACACGCCAACTTTATGATATATACACTCGACGTTCCAGTCCCCCTTTTGTTTAATTAACATATACAGTACTTAGATACATTAAAATATACCTAGGTAGATACATTAAGTATATTGTATACATTTCATATGATCACAGTTTTGGGAACCACTGGATATAAGTAATATTTCGCCTGACACCAAAGTTAGAACTTATAATACCTTATGAAAATTAACTTAATGCTGTTTCTCCATTTTATTTGCATTAAAAAAAATTAAAAAAAATCGATTTGACATTTTCCCCCTGTCTTTTATTTCTTTTCTTTACATAGAAATACATAAAATATTAATCATGCCCATTTTATACAGTGTATATATATATATATATTAATAATATATAAGTATCATATTATATTCATTCAACACAATATATCACCTGTATTGATAATATTATTATAATTTGTTAAACGCTATGTGACGCATATGTTATAGAATCGGTTATTTTTCAGTTGTTAATTAAAAATTGGCATAAAAAACATAACACAATTATAAAATTCAATCGATTAAAAACGACATTATATAATCTAAATAATACTTTAAATTATATTGTTTGCAAAATTGTGAATATACAATTTATAATATTATTATTTTTCTTTTATTGAACAATTCTATGAATATAACATTGTTTTTTAACTTTGTATAGTAATAGAACATTACTTTATTATTCAGAATAAAACAATTTAAGTTTTAAAATAAACTTTTCTAAATTGTATATCATAAAAAAATTCATTACTTATTCTTACATTTAGGTAAGTAGATATCTCCGTCAACCTTGTCACTTATTTTTATACATCGAGGTTAAATATCTTAACTCATATTATTATATTTTAAGCTATATTAAAATAAGTAAAATTTCATCTAGAAAAACTAATCGATAAAAGAAAAGAAATTATTTAAAAATAAAACGTATATAATATTATAATATACCTACTAATAATGTTATAAAAATTTTCATTTTTGTACCTCGTTATAATTATTATTTAAACTAAATATTACACAATAACTACACCAAAAATTTGTATTACTTTATCGTATTACTTAATATAATTTTATTCGTATAACACATTCTATACGAGAGATATAATCTGCAGAGAAATGTATCACTTTCCATAAAAAAATTGTATCTGTATAAATAATTTTAAATTACAATTATCTTCCACATAACCATCTTCATTTCACTCTACCTAAATGTTTTTCATACATAAATCATGATATATTATATAAATGATAAAAGATAGTGTACGAAATGTAATTATAATTTTCTTTATGATAATTAAACACAAAACATGTCTACGTAAAACATTTAGTTTATCAAATTTGTCATCAACGTTTTAAATTCTATAAAAATATACAGATAAAATTATAAAAAATAACTTGAAAGGTGAATCAAAATTATTTTCAATGTATTCGCATATCAATGTACCTATTAATTATTATACTATATTTTAAATTGTTGGGCATTGCAAAGTTCATAGTTAATAACTTTTCATAATTATTATCTACTTTTTTTTTATTATTATTATTTATAATAAAAATTCAGCTCATTTTAATATATTAAAAAAAAGTGATTTATTTCCTTTCAACAGTCATATTAAATACGAATGTTGAGTTTTAAAAAATTTCAAAATGTTAAATATTAATAATATTAATTGTTTTATGTCATTTAAGTTCATAACTACAGCGCTGTCACAGTAGCATTTTGATCAAAATGATTTGATTCTATACAAATTTTTCCATTTTATTGCTATAATAACTTTCCATGTGTAGGTACTTAAATCAAATATCTACTGATATCACAAATAACAATACGTCACTCGTCAATTCGCCATCAAAATTATATACATATAATATTATTAAATTCATTTTATTTTTCAATAATATATAATTATTAATTAGTAACTAATCATTATTTTATTATGTTTCAGTAGGATTGGTAGGATATTATTATAATTAAATATTTTATAATTTTACTGCCTTTATACCCGAGGTATGTAAATTTCTTCATACGCTTAACAGATTGATCATTTTTAAATAAATCAATACTAATATTAAAGGAAATAATATTTCCAATATAAATATTTCACCAAAAATCTTACTCTACACAAAAAAAAGGTTAAACCAATAGATATATACTATACAAATGCAGAGCGATCCACTTGAATTGTATATAATGCACTACCATCATTTCTCGATAAATTTTAAATTAGTTTATATAAAACTTTAACAAGTGTTTGAAATACTTCATTTTTTATAAACTTCAAAACATAATTATATTTTCCATAGATTTATAGCTTGCATACACTTTATAAAAATTTATTTTATTTTTCATAAAATAAAAATCGAACAAATAAACGAAATATTTAAATTAAATAAAACTAAATGTTATAATAACAGTAATAAAATAAAATATACAAACAATATAAATATATATGATTACAATAATATTATTAAAACTAAAAAATAAGGTACCTACTCAATATTGTATAATAATAAAATATAATATTCAAGATGTTAAAGAATTCAGTTTGTAGCATTCAAATAATGTCTTTATATTATTATTTTGTTTATTTAAATTACCGGCAGTTAGAAATTTCAATCAAATTGACTATGGCAACAGAATATATTGTTTTAAACCGCGCGGTTAATTATACGAATGGAAAAGATTTCAAAGACGAGGGGAAATAAACAAACGATCGCCGGCTCGTATTTATATTATAATTAAATTTGTATAAAAAATCTAGTTCAATGGAATGAAACCGAGCAAAAAAATGAACGAAAAATACGCGACAAAACGAAATTGATACCTATAAATAAAAATGAAACGTTACGTCGATTGCTGCGTAATACTTGTGAAGAGGGAAGAAATCATCGATAGTCTATATATATATATATATATGCGATACGTTTTTTTCTTCTTTTTAAATATTTTTTTACGGTTAAAAATCAACGATACCTCCGAGTGTAATATACGTACATATACTTATGGGATATTAGATTTCAAACGAACATAATATACACACATTTACATTTATACTATGGCGATGGCGTGCGCGCAATAACAAATGGACGCCGACGTCGGGATTTTAAAACAACGGCAGCAGCTTATTTGGTCGGTCGACGACGACGACGACGACGTGGGCAAGGAGTGCCGTTAAAGGAATTGTGTGGAAATCGTGTGCGAAAGGGACGTGTACGACGTGTAAAACGCATACGAAGTATATATATATATATACCTGACACGTTTCACCCAATCGACTATATATATATTATATAAGTATAGGTTTGCCTACGCACACATACAATACTGATATACAGGCTGATCAAAATATTATGTTACAATAATAGCGGATATAACATATTGATAGTTTACCCAAAGCCGTATCTGAGGGGGGGTCAAGTGTTTAACCACCTCCCTTCACCCCGAAATTGTTTTTCATGTCTTCTTATACGATATACCTACTATGTACCTAATACGATTTTGTAATAAGCATGTTCATAGCTTCTTCGCTTTTTAAACTCTCCCCGCAAATTAAGTCTAGCTACGGCCTTGAGTTTACCTAATGTGATTGTATCACAGAGCGACAGTATAGTATTGAATTTAATATAAATGTTTATAGTGTCATTCGATCGACGAGTTCATTATTTCTTGATCAATTGATTAGTATTGATAACTATTTGATAACGTTACTAAAAGTGTTATTATTTTGTGTTGAAAACAAAAATAATATTAAATGCTCAATTATTTATAAGGTCATTAACAACTATTGCAGTTTGCAGCCATAAATCTTGCTCCGAAATATACGTATAACGTGTGTAATCGTTAACGACAATATTATATTGTCATCATTACTAATATAATATTATTAACATCGTCGGCATCATCATCATCATTATCATCAGTGGTAGCAATAAGAACGTCATAGTATAACATATTAATATATTATATCGTAGTAAACAAATGGATATGGATGTGTGTGTGGAAATAATAACGTATACCTTTACAAGTCTTATTCGCGAAAGAAATAAGACAAAAAGATCAGTGTTCTCTCGCTACGTATTATTCGATAAAAAAAAAGTAACCTCTAAAACGCGTTTATAAACTTTCCAGTTAACGTTACACGTCGTGTAGGTTTGTTATTATATAATAAAATATTTCTTTAACGATGAAAGAAAACACTTTACTGTATAAAATGTACTATAACTGTACGAAAGAAAATCTGATATAATATGATAATAATGAGACACAGTGTGGAAGATGCCACAATAAACGGTACCCTGCATCGTATCATAAAATAATATTATTATATTATATAGACATGATGTGTGCGCATAAATACCAAGATAAATGGTATATTATAAACGGAGCACTTACGTCTTACGAGAAAGACGCACCAAAAACCATAAACAGTTTGTCGTCAAACATGTGTTCAACACAAATTATAATGTCAATCTTGGGAACGTATAAATTACATTTTTTACTTTTCTTTTTAAACTGGAACAGTTGTTCTAAAATTAGTAGAGCAATAAAAATGTAGCGAAAGAAAAATGTAAATATAGTAAATCACTTTGTTAAATAGTATTAGTTCTAATATAACTTAATAAGATATTAACGGACTACTACATTTTATAAACTGAATGTGAAAATATTAAAAATAACACATTAAAATAATTATAATTTTTTAATCTGCACCATTTTGTTTTTGCTATGTTAGCTCATTTAAAATATAGATAAGATTGAATAATTGAAAAAAACAATAGGGCAGATGTTAGTACGATTTGTAAATTTATATGAATGAATAAGATATTAAATTAAAAGCATGAAAAAACAAAATTTAATCAATCAGTTAATACTGATTGCTAATGCTCATCAATACTAAAAAAAATGGTCAAACTTTCAAAATATAAACAAATTCATAATATTATTATGGCGGGATCATAAAAGTGCAAAATCGACTAGTGAAAGCTTATAAGTTATAATGTTTATAAATAATGTGGATTATAAACGTAGATTCTAAGCTAAAATACAGCTGTTTGGTTCATATTTATGAAATTAATGATAATAAGAATGTGATAACGATTGTCTTGTAGTTATTAGAGAAAATTCGAAAATGAATCCTTGTCTTTTGATGGTAATAATTCTTTACCGGCGAAAAAATTAAACCATAAGAACAATAAATTAAACATATCATAATATAAATGTTGACCTCAAGTTTTATATTATCATTAATATTATACGAGTAGATTTAAGTTATGAAATTTTACTTTAATAATAAAATTATAATTTATATTATATATACTATATTTATTATTAAACATTATATGTACCTTATAAAGTTTACTATATTTACTTTATAACTTTAGTATATTTTACATACATTTTAAATTTTAATGAAGGTACCTAATCGTAAGTTAATGACATTATAATACAACTATAATATGAGTAATATTCATATTATCATCTAATTAAATTGTCATTTGTATCACACCATCTGCAGCACAATGTTACTATTATATGTTTGTCACCTTATTATTATTTTTTGTTTAACGTTTATTTGATGTTTATAATTACCCCTAAATATTCAAAAACGACGATAATCTTGCAATGTTCTTTAACAGTGTGTATAATATATACGAACGAAAACGTTTGTCATTTAATACTGTTTTAATATATATTTAAAATACTACTCTAAAATTTTTAAGCACATATAAATATATAATATAAGAAACATTATACTGAAGCAATAGATATGAATGTAATAATTTAAAATCACAGCAAATGTCTCTTAAATCAAATTTGGGGTAAGTATCGGTGACGAAGCGAGACCCTACCTGTGTGAACGATATTATTGTCTTATGTAATATATCCTGCAGTCATAGTTAAAAAAATATTAATTTAATAACGATAAAAGAAACATATCATTAAAATTATATGTTATATAATATATAATCAAAATAACAAAACAATGATATAATTTAAAATATATTAATTTTATATTATTTTCTAAAAAAAGAAAAAAGGTTAATATGTAACATAATATTATTTTTAGTATTATTTAGTATACTCGTTCATAGTAATTTATTTTTTTATTATAAATTATGTTTTACAAAATGACGACATTAATCGTATAAGTATAATCAGTAAGGCAATAATGTATCTCTAATAAGCTGGAAAGAAGGATTATGTATATTATATAATACTCCCATGTTTAAATTTAAAACTTTCAAAAAAATCATTAGACTCATTACTTTATTAGTCTATTACTTAATTATAAATTAAATCTTTCTCATGTAAAATTCTTCGGAGAATTATAATAATATTTCAATACATTGATCTTATTGTGAAATTGAAAAAATATAAGTTAATAATATTTACTAATCCCCAAATTAACGAAGAAATAATAAATAAATAAGAGCCCGATAATTGTATAGAATTGTCCTTTATATTAATTAAAATTAAAATGATTTAATAAATTCAATATACGAGTATGTAATATTTCTAAGATAACGGATGTTTGAATGTAGATCTTAGATAAATAATTGTGTTAAAAAATTATTTTTGAAGCAATTGATCCAGGGAATTCTTGCTTCTTGCATATCATATATAATATCATATCAAATATGTACTTTATTATACTTGATATTACTTTTACTCTTAAGAATTATATTTAAATTCGATAAAAAAAATTACTACTTATATAAATATAATGTGTCAAAAAAAAAAAAAATTAATTTATGAAGGTAGATGTGCGTCAAATAATTACGTAAGTAGGTTTATATATATTGTTTGTCTTGATCTGAAAAATGTTTTGTTTGCCACTGGAGAAGTCATGTTCCATTAATTATTGTTATTTTGAATCTTTTCAACATTGAACCAAATGTATTTCTCAGTTTGCTTCGTTTATTTATATAACAATAATGAATAATGATCCCAACGTTTCTTAAGATAAATCATTGTTCAATAAAAATCATATATAGTTCTATAATATATATTTTATTATTTCACTCAAAACTCCAAGTAAATAAAAACAAACTGCACTGGTACAATATGTGCGACTTACACTTTATCTGTGATTTACCCTAGGGATACGGCTAGCGGCTAGCATGGATTGTATCCAGCTGTCCCTTCATACTTTCATCACCACATCTTCATTCAATTTTAGATTTTTTTTTATTTTTAATATTTATATGTATTTACATTTTTCTTTGTATTTTTTATTATTTAAAATCATATAGACTAATGCGTGTAAAAATGTCTGTAGTTATTTTATTTTCTGTACATGTTTTTATTTATTACGCTTTACGAGGTTGTTAACTCTTGATAAATCTTAAATAAGTTGTATTTATGAACGGTAATATTATATAATATACACTAATACTTTATAAATATTTTATTGATAAGTTAATATGTACATTATGCATATTTATATATTATATAACATTATAGTCTATAGTTTAAGTTTACATAAGTAAACTATATTGAAGGTTAGTGAGGTTTTTTTATATTTTCTATTAAAATATTTTATTATGTTTTAGATTTTGAGCGAAGCGAAGAATGTATTGGTTTTACAATGATGTTTTTTTTTTATGTAAAAAGACACTTTTTGGGTAGAAATATTTGTTCGGATACCACAAATAGGTAACCCTTTCCGTACCAAATTTCATCTAGTCGGTACTTTATTTAGTTCATTATTTAAATTTATCATAAGATTTTTTCATGAGAAAAGAAAAACTACCAAAAAATGTCAACAAAAAACGACAAAATTTACGGAAATCGTAATTTTGACGATATTGATTTTAGATTTTTCATGATAACTAATGCAATTTTGTACATAAGTACTTGAAATTTTTTTGAGTATTCTCATAGGTATTTTACATACGTGGTACACTTTTGGAATAACTTATCAGTATAACATATTATACTGTATTGAGTTTCACTCAGAATCGTATTTTCTAATGCAATATCATTGAATTCAAATCATAATTTTAATAAACCTCTAATTTGTCCGAGGACTGAAGGAACGAAGGAAAAACGTCCAAAATCTACCTTCCCGCTTTTTGTTAAGAATTCATTATTTAGATTTAATTCAAAATATTTATGACCTATTATTATTACCCATTGATGACATTCGTCAACTATTTTTTATCCAGACATAGGTACCTACTGTGCATGATTATAGTACATAAATTTATACTTTAAATATAATTATAAAACACTATTATTACGAAAACTTTACGCGAGAGGAAAAAGAAAATCTTTTAGATAATATTATTATTATACCGGAAATGAACAATTTGTTTGTTCCGATTACCTTTTGGTAGGTACCAATATTGATATAAAAATAAAATATAAAATACTACGAAAGGAGGGTCATTGTTACAGATTTTTATCACTACAAAGAAAACATCCGCCAATCTGAACTTAGATACCGATCTCTAACGTCGTTCTATTTGGTTTTCTTAATCAATCGAAATAGTTTCCGGACCGGATGTCCACGGATATTCCCAGTAGTCGTAAAACTAGGAACGTGTCACCGATCATGGTTGTCTTTTCTTTTTCTTTTTTATTAAACATATTTGTTTTATACTCAATTTATGTTGGCAATTAATCACTAACTGTCTTTTAAAAATAATTTATCAATGTCCACGCGCAATACCTTATACGCGAACACAATAAATTATATAGTAGGTACCCCTAATACCTAATACCTACTTTATATCATGTATAAGTTATAAATAATTTACACACATGTTTTTTCAAAATTAAACAAATTTATAATTAATTTTAATATAGTTTGAAAGATAGCTAAAACACATTAATGTAGTTTTAATAATATATTTATTAAAGTGAAATATATATTTCTTTTTACTTTTCAATAAGATTAACTAGACATTACATTACAATTTAAAAGTCAAGTAATGCATTATTATAACAATACGGTTGGCTCAATGGGAGGTTTGGTGGAAGGGGTCAGCTGATCCACAGCTTTAATTTTTTATTAGCCCCATACCTATTATCACTAGGTACTATTGATTTTTAACAATAGGGGCTTTACTTTATTGTTAATAATAATAATTTTAAAATGTTATCAAAAATCAATGAAAGTGTATTATATTTGTCTGGTCGGCTTGACCTCTCATAATCCAGTGCTTAATGATGACTAGTTTACCACAAACTCAATATTGTTATGTTTACTGAATGTTGTTGTATAAATATTTTTTATATTAAACCTTTTAATAAATAAATTATTAAAACGGAAATAATATAATATTTATATAGTTCATAGTAAACAAAAATCTCGGGAAACCAGCTATTATAATTTAGCCAATTTTAAATTTTCGAAACTTTCAACTATTGATTTATGGACGAGTTAAATCAAATACTTTATTCAAATAATAATAATTACATAGACTTAAAAATTAAATTAAATTGAAATTTTGAAATCAAATATATTATATTCTAATTACTATTTAAGTATCAGTTGTAAGTAAATTATTAAAATATATAAATTATATTATAAACTCTTAATTTTTCATTAATTTTGAATTTCATAATATTATTGGTAATTTATATTTATACTAAATTTAATCATATATTAAATTTAATAAAAATGAGATAACTGGTAAATATTAGAAGTCAGTGGCGGTTTTACGTGAATTTAGTGAGGATACTGGACCTTCCTCCAGTTGAAATTGTTAAAAAATGGCCACTGAATCACCATGCTCATTTTTTTACTCACCATTAATTTGACTGTATTTTTTATATCATTCGCATACACTTGTTTAACAAAAAGATAAATTTTAAATCCGATTATACATATTTATCGAATTCTAAAATTTCTAAAATTCAATTAAATTGATAAAAAGTATCATTCAATCATAACATATAATCTATATAGATCTAAAAATATTAGTATAGACCTTACGTGTGGTATACAGCATACCATTATTCCAAGGGGGGGGGGGTGATTTTTAAAAAAATCATAATATGATAAAGAAGTCATTATACCTTTATATTAATATATTATTGATTATATCAAAAATTATTAAAAAACTTCAGTGAAAAGCAATCACCCCGTCGCCCTCCCTATAATACGTCCTTGGTATACAGGCAAATAAGTTTGGTAAGGCAAATATTAAGTCAAAAAAATCCTAAGCATAACATATGGTCCGTGGTTCGAAAATTATCAGGGATTACTGTACGACTATAACATATTTGACTGAAATCAGTGATACTCATTATATATTATATAATTTAACCTTAATGAAATTATAATTGGTTTTTATTTAAAGGAGGAATATTGTAATAGGTACCTAAAAACATAATTTAGTTATAAACAAGTATAAATGGGAAAAAGTTTATCGATTTTATCAAAAAAAAAAAAAACCATCGTATACTCAGTACTGTTTATTAAATATTAATATTTACAAACAGATATTTTCCGGAAAATATAAATATAATATTAAACACCTATACTTTGAACATTAATAATTTTGAATGTCATCATATGTTGAAAAAAATGTAATTTATAAAAATATAAATAGAAACTGTTTGGTGTCTTTAGTTTATATAGTTTTCAATGCAAAAAAAAAAATTCTTTGAGGAACAATTATTCCAATTTGCCCCTTGTGGGGGGATAAGTACCCTATTAACTAGACCTTTTTTTAGGGTAAATGTCTTCTAAGATGACAGTATCATATAACTTGCTGTATCATACATGCATAGGCCATATATTAATAGATTTCAGGGTTACTAAATCTAAAGCTAACTATTGATATATCATTATATGATATATCATTCGTTATAATCAAACTAGTGTGTTGATTATGAAAAACGCATAAGGGGCAGATATACACTCATACCTATACATACCATATATATAAGGTATGACCTCACACCATGCGCGACCTACAATATGTGTATTATGTAAATATTTCCAATAGAATCAAATATTTAAGCATTCACCCAAACAAACGAATTCAATCAGTAGTATAGAGAGTTAGGTTATTGTGTAATTTTTTTTAAGGTCCCGAGGCTCATGGTAACAAAATTATTATTTTTTAGTTAACATATTATTTCTTGTAATAAATAATAACTTATATTTTTAATTATTTAAAAAAAGTTGAATAATTATATCTAGATATGTAAGAAAATAGTTATTCACCACATAAAAAAATTTGTAATTTTTCGGTTTTTCATTAGAAAAATAAGCATTATACTCGGAAAATAAATCATGAATAAGTTATTAACAGTAGGTACTATTTCTACCAAATAAAAGTTTATTCGATAAATATTTGTTATCAACTTTCATATTTTCTGTAATAAATAATAATAGTATATTAAATTTTTTGTTATTTATTATAATGTAAATTATAATTTACTAATATTCTAATTAAATTTGAAAATGGATGATGAAGTTTTTTAATATATTTGATGGCGATAATCAACTATAGTCATTGATTTTTTTAAATAATCAACGTCGAATATATAAAATGTATGTGATAGTTGATCAAATGACTCACTGTGAATACCATGATTTGTTTGTAAAAAATAATCTCAAATGTAGTAGTACTTCAAATTTTAGAATATAAATATCTTCAAAGTAAGTTTTATCAAGTTTAAATTCGTTAGGTAGCTATTTTTATTTCATAATGGTTTATATTAATGTAAAATATTTTGTTTGTCCATATTGACATAGACATTAAAGAAATTATAATTTATTGAATAATACAATATATATATTTTTATTTGACAAATTAGTAAATTTTAGTCATTCGTCGCACAAATAAATAATATTTGAAATATTTCCTGAACAATTTCTAACACGACAAGAATGGCTAACGCTTAACCAATTACGCACAGGACACGGCCGATCAGAAAAAATGCTCCATAAATGGAAAATGAAAGAACATCCAGACTGTGACTGTAGTTACTCAGTATGATCCATCTCCTACATAATAAATGAATGCCTTCTCTGCACCTTTAACTGCAGGACAATGGAAGAACTCCACGAAGCTACCGATAATGGAGTTAATTGGATAAACACGCTAGACATTCAACTGTAGAGTCCTTAACTAATGACAATATGGGAAAGTTAGCATTAATTCTTAGTTTAAATTTTGTTTTTATGAATTATATTATATAATTGTATCTTGTCTGTAAGCTTGCATATTATACCATAAAAATATACGGTAATAATATTAATAATAATAATAATACAATTTTATTATATTGTTAATATTTATATACAAAACAATAATAAATAATAGTTAGATAATAATATGTTCAATAATGTACGAAATCAAATTATGTATTTTATATTTATCTTTTACTTCTTCTTCTTATCTTCTTCCTCTTCATCTCTATATAAAATTGTATCTTTGAGCGTTTTCTATAATAATATTAAATTCTCCGCGTTCCTGATAGTCTTGGCCAGATTTTGCGGTTACCTTTCCGCCTCGGAATTATTAAAAAATATTTCGGAATAACCGTTTTTCCTGTGGAAACTGATAAACTTTACTGATACGGTTTTTGGAAAAAACAATCACCGCGAGCTCAATGTCGTTAGTAACAGTATAACGTTTATAGCTAATCAAAACGTTTATTAATAAAATAATAAATTATTATTATTATTATTTGTCGTTTGAACGGCCGTTTTTCAAAATAAATTTAATATTTAAAATGCCAATTCTTCGTGTTTCAAACGCCTTTACGTCTGTCAATCGGCCTTTTACACGGCACCGGTGTATTTTTACAGCCATTCTTCTTATATTATATTAGTTTTCCACGTCGACGCTGCATATACGCGTGTACGTTGATTCAAAAAGAGTGCGCGTGACGCGAAAATAATGAACTTTCGTAGTGTTATTTGCCATTTAATCGTCGAAATGCCAGAAAAATTGTGTATATATGTATGTAAAACAATTTTATCTAAATATACAATACAGTATATCAGTCCAAATACAACATCACACTTGCAATAGTTATAATTATAAATACCTTTATATAGTAAATGTAAAAAAAATATTAGCAAAATTATAAAAATAATTTTAATTATTACTATTATTGATAACTGCCATTTTTTATAGTTTGTGTTTTATTGATTATAAATATAATAATTTATACATACAGCAAGCTGCTGCAATGTAAATAGTGTAGGGCAGCAGTTTTAAAATTGTGAGTAGGAAATTACTAACCAAGGTTCGCAAATTTCTATGCTTATTAAAGTTAATGTAATATTAAGTATAATAAAAATAATTAATAAAATGTATTAACTACTATTATATGAATTCGTAATATAAAACAAATATTATAATATATTATATTGGTAATGATAACAATAAAAAAGATGTATATATATATATATATATATAAAAAGGTTATTCGAAAGAAAAATATTATGAGGATTCACGATTTAAAAAAGACATTCATCAACAGGGATCCGTGAACTAAATATTTTAAGTACCGCTAGTAGTGATTGCACAGTAACACACCACAGAATAATTATTATATTTTTAAACCACTCAAATAGGAAGACTACTTCAACTGACATAATTTTATTATATTAATTTAAGTATTATAGTTTTTAATAATTAGCATTAAAAATGACCAAGTTACGTCTATATAACTATTAATCTAACTCTGGAAAAGGTGATGAGAGATATACCAGATCTCAAAGAAATGAAAATAATATGACCCTATACCTTGCTCACCTATGCAGATGATATTATTTTACTAGGAGAGTCCAGAAGCGATGTTCAGGAGAGTGCAAGAAAGCTAATAAAATCTAGCTTCAATATGGGACTAGTAATAAACGAAAACAAGACGAAATATATAGTGATATAGGAATGCAACTGTAAAGGATAATCTATGCACCGAAGGACTTACTTTCGAACAAGTAGAGGACTTCAAATTGGGAGTTAACATAAATAAAAAGAGAAGAACAATATGCACAATGAAACTAAGATGATACTAAATGCAGTAAACAGATGTTACTTTACAATGAAAGAAATGTTTTCCTCCAAGTTACTGTCCAGACGTACAAAGGAACGCCTATACTGTACGTACTTGAGAACCATACTAACGTACGCATGCGACACATGGTCTAGCACTCAAGAAGATAAAGAAAGACTACAGAGTTTTGAGAAAAAAATACTCAGGAAAGTATATGGACTATATAATAATGACTTGGAAACTTTCCAAAGAAGAACAAATGAAAACCTGCAACACCTGTACAATAAGTCGATTCTACGACATTTCTCAGCAAGAAAAAGGTTGGAATGGGTGGGACACGTTTGGTGAGCAGAGAGATCACTCGTTAAGAAAGTTACGGAGAGCAATCTAATGGGAATAAGACCAAGAGGTAGACCTCGGCAGAGATGGTACGATACAGTTAAGAAAACCCTGAAGGAAATCAATCCATTGCTGGATATGGAAGTGGCGTTGGATAGGGAAAGGTGGAAAAGCGTATTGGAAGCGACGATGGTCCTAAATGGACCGCTATAAGCCTTAGAAGAAGAAGAAGAAGAAGAAGAAGAAAAAGAAGAAAAAGAAGAAGAAGAAGAAATTACGTCTATGATAAATAACATACCGTATGTGTCCAAACATTTAGCTTGGTAAAGGAATCGGTGTGGGTCGGCGGCTTCGAAATCCGAATCATTTACATACAAATATAAAATTTGTAATTTTTGCCTCCTTTCGTATTCATTCAGAATCGAGAATGGCGATTTGATGGTAACTGTTTGGACGACCTCGTCCGCGACATCCGGTCCCGTTTCGACGACGGCGATCGATCGATACCTGGGTGCCTACTTGGTCACTGACCATGGATCTAATACTTTTCTGTGCTGTGAAGTAACTATCTGTACTTCCCTAACTGGAATTTCTGGAGTCCATATCTGATTTCACGGGTAAAATCTTCACGACAGAAGTCGTCGAAGAGCCGTTGGCTTATTCTGCGAGTATATCTTGTTCTTCGTCTATGCGTTTTTTTCAGCAACAATTGAAAGTCGCCAAAATATTTTTATTTTATTTTTATTTTTTTTACAGCTGTAGTCTTGATATCTCTTTCGAAATCTATATCATTATAGATTTACAACAAGAACAAGAATTATTACTCATTTTATAATATTACTTAGTATGCTTACTTCCTATCGATGATATGCATATTAACATCTTAAGAATAGGAAATAATATTTCTTTTCATCATTTTTTTTTTTCAATTATTTTGCACTTAAAATATAATTTGTTAATCATAATACTTTTAACAATTAAAAAATGCTGTATAATTATCTTAAGGTAGATAAATATTGAATATATTTTTGGTAAACTGAAGATGTAAATAGGTCCATCTACATTTAACAATTTGACTGATTAGGTACTTATAATAGTTTACTTTATTACTGGTCCGATTCATACTAAAGTTATAAAAAAAATGTTGATTATTTTTTATTATAGCTTCTCAGCATTTGTGTTTTTTCAGTGGTCATTCATAAATGATTGCTGACCTTAAGTTCTAAAATATTGAATACCTGCGCTGCTTAATTATGAATACAACAGTTCATATAATATTATGAAAACGAGTATATAATTATACGTAATTTATTAATTACCTATTACTATAATTATCTTTAAACAATAAATAATTATCTTTAAAGTTTAAGCCTAAATAATCGATGCTAGCTTTTAATTCTGTTTAATTATTTAACTATAATGGCCAAATATAATTAATTTCTTTTGTTTACATTACATTAGTTTTGATAATATATTTAACAAAACCCCTTTACTTATTCGTCGTAACGATATGATTTTTTTAGAATAAAATTTATTATTAAGGTATTTACGACAAATTTTAATAGACTGTGATAATAATAAATTCTAATAAGCAATAATTATTAAACATTTATTAAACGTATATTTATATAAACGTATGTTACAAACTTATACAATTGATAGTATAATATATAATACAGTGTTGTTCATTTATCGAAAATTTAATTTAAAAAGTAATTAAAAATAACTCGATATCAGGTTACGATAGGTTTGATTTTGTCGTCGATGTTTCTACAAGATTGTTTTTCCAAGTTAAACATTTATCGGCATGTATGACTTTTTTTTTTTTTAGTCGCCGAAAACTCGTCGTGTGCGATGTGACCGCCATTGGTCGTAGGTGTTTCCGTAATACTTTTTCGGTTTGAAAATGGCGAAAAAATTGTCTAAGTACACAACACTACGGTTTATTATTATACCCTGCGACCTGGTCTCTTCGGGGATCCGGACCGAGGTCACATTATACACCTTGGGCAGTTGAGTCGGATTTCTATATGTGGTACTACTGCGTCTGTACCCTCCCTTAGGGTGTCCACGGGGAAATCATTATCCGTATAAACGACACCACCAGTGCTGATTACTATTCACTGACATATTCCCAAAGCGCTTGTAAGTTGTAACACCGGTTTGGTATTTAATATGAAAATTACCAAAAAGGTATTATTATATTAATAATATTATTATTATTATCGTCAAACGTTAATTCATATCTAGTCGCGCCCCGCGGACCATTCCAATCATTCTATACAACTATGATATAATAATATTATAAGATAAAAATATAAGTAAATGTACGAATTCATTCATCATTTATGTTCTCTTACATGTGGTCTACGCACCAATCTAATAAATGATTAAATTCTGTTTCGACGGAAATTAATTTTTCTCGCGTATCGTAATACTAAAGTTTTGAGATCAATTGTTTTATGTGATATCTTGAAATCTATCAATGAAAATCCTTGAAATATTGTGTTAGTTACTAAATGCAAACGAATTGTTTTATACTAAAACTATATTTATAAATATACTCATTCTCGCTCTTTAACATTATTTAATAAGCTGCAGGTTACTAGCTGTAATAAAATATGCATATACAAAGCTATACGAGCATTATATAGGTAAGGATATTTAAATTTCCACCAAAATAAATATCTAATAAAAAAGCTGCTTAATCATAAATAATTTATATTAATCAATAAGAACATTAGTTTTTAACAAACCAACCAAAATGTTAATTATTTAGTCATTAGGGTATATTAAAACATAGATATGTACAAAGGTTCATCATTATTAAATAGTACAATATATGGTTTTATACTATCGTATTATGTGGAGTTTGTATTTAAAACCTTTTATTATTCATAATATTTTATATAGGTAAGTTTATTAAAAATAGTAAAATAACGACGTATTATATCAAATATCGTCTATGTAATTCATAACATTTAAAAAGGTTGATAATTTGTAGAACAACACGAGTTTTTTCGTACCATTTTTTAAAAAATGTTATGTCTTCTTATTTTATATAATATACACTTTTGCGTTGTAATTTACTTAATAGCGTTTTTTTCCAAACAAATTATTCCGTTTTCGCATATAATATTATAGATATAATAATATTATGTACTCGTTTAACGCAGCCGAATTATGAATATGAATTACGCGCGGTTTTGGGTCCACAGAGACGCGTACAATATTAATGTGTCCGTTTAATTAACAACAGTATTACGCCGTTAAAAGTTTCGATGGGGCAAAAAATACGCAAAAAATAGCAGGGGAAAAAATCGCATCGTTAAAGAATGGTATAAACAAAGCTGTCAGCCAGTGTGTCAAGTGCAATAAAAACTGTGCAACGCGCTTCTCGTTTCATTTATATATATATATATATGATTATATTATAAAGTCAAAAGGTTAACTGTTGATCGTTTATTATGAAAAAAATAAAAAAAATAAATAATAAATACAATAATAATAATGAGAATATGGCAAAACAATGTCTATAGAAAGCAAGAAGATTAAACGCCGCGTGTATACTGATGCAGCAGCTATACTAAACCCTTTGTGAGAGAATAAATTTATTGTTTTAAAACTGCTAAAAGACAACAAAGAATAATAAGCGATAAATTATCATATAAATCAAGACCGTTGAAAAATATTTTTAAAATAAAAATTCTTATGAGCGGTCGGCCGGCAAGGAAAGAAATAATATAGATAAATAATTGTACACTTGTTTCGTGATGTCATAAAATAATTCAAACGTAGATAGGTAAAATTGAAAAAAAAAACATCGTACATATTTTAGTCTACAATTGCAACTAAACATCTGAAATGGGGAAAGAGGGGTGCTTGAATTCCAGGTTGTTTACAATTGTTATGCAACGATTTGATCGTCCATACACACACACTTTAAGATAAAAATCCCAACCCAAAAAACTCTAAAAAAATGTATTTAAAGAAAACTCAAGTTACTGTTCAATATTTTTTAAATTAATTTTTATAAACATTAAAAATATATACATGTATAATAAGCATTGATATCAGTAAATGATAATTATATAATTATTAACACCTAAATATAATTATAGTAATATATTAATTATGAGATTTATTAATTATTTTTATAAATCTTTATAAAAAATGTATTCAATACGATTTATAATTAAAAATGCATATACGCCAATCTTGTTTAAAATTGTTCGTCTTTAGTATTAATAATAATATAAAATTGAATAGTATTATTTGGTTCATTGCCAAAGTTAACATTGTTTACGATATATATCTCGATGTGCAATATTGAAAAATTAGTAAAACGAGTCAAACGATCTTGTGTTGTTTAGAGGTTCCAGTTGTCTAATATATATGATTGTTTTTAAGAGTGTTTTTTTTATTTAGGGATTCCTTATAAAATTATAACCCAAAGCAATCCCTAATTGCACCAATGTATAAATCTATTTACTCTATCCTCATATAATATTACTATAGGTAATAGGTATAGGGGTGACCGAGTATGATTGTAACACATTTTATATTTATAGCTATATCTCCTGAAATAATTATCACTGGCGTTTGTTTTTTATACCAATAGATACATAATGTTGTACTGTTTATTAACTTAAGTAATAGGTTTTTGAAAATAAATACGTAAATATTTATTAAATTAAATAACTTTTTTGTTGTTTTGTTTTGTTGTTACAATTATGTTGCAAGTTGTAATACTGATTGATTGTTTGGGTAAATTGTAATACATACTAATTAAATATTAATAAACTATTAAATAATACAAATAAAATAATACTGTAAACTTTAAAATATTTAAAAACTTCCTAGTGTAGTCTACACAAGTGGTGAAATTTTGGAGCTGATTATTTGTATTAGTAGTTAGTACCATATTATATTTTATTTGGTGTATCTAAATATCATTACCTTTATTTTGATGATAAATATTATGTTGGTTACCAAGAATACCAATACAATTTGAAAATAAGTTTAATAGTACCTAAATAATTCTCATTAAGAACCCATTAAAGACTACGAAATATATTATATAACTAATTCCATGTGATTATATTCTATATAATTCTATTACATTCTATACATTATATACAAATTTAAAATTATTTAAGACTAGCAAACGGCATACCGATTCGTCTTGGGAGTATGCCTTCAGAGTACACGAAACTCCTTTTGTGGAGGAAATTTTTGTTTGAAATTGTTTCGATAATTGTTTTATCCGCCTTCGGCGGATTTAGATGCGTCTGCGATCTAGTGGTCTACATGTGACACCTTTTGATGGAAAATCGATTACGTTTCGAACTCTCGAATTCTTAAATTTGTCTGCCTACGCAAACACGGAAAATGTGATATGGGGGAAATTAATTTCCTGTTAGGAGTACGGTTGCGTCACACTCTGAAACATTAATCGACGGCAAGTTTATTCCGTCGTAAGTGTACGACTTCGTCACACACTGAACACGCCAGTTATTTACGGCAAGATGCTACCTTATACTGCCTTTAAAAACTATGTAGGTATAAGATTTGTATATAATTATAATATAGATTCTTTAAAAATATAATTTTCTAATTGTAATAAACAGAGTTTTAATAGTTCTTATTTCTTACAGTACAGTTACAGTACTCAATAATTCTGACTGGATATTAGATACAATTTATTGCGACAAATGTATTATTTGAATACAGATTGTCTTCAATTGATCCTTTAGATATGTAGAACATTTAAAAGGTTATTTTCTCAAACAATAGTTTGTTGTTAAATTATATTATAAAATATGGCAATATTTAATTTAACGATAATCCGTGTACCGTATGTGCGTGTGGTCTTAGGACATTAAATCCGAGTATAATAATAACACATGGAAGTTTTGCTAAGGTATGTAGGTTACTTATTGGTGTATATTCTGTATGATATTGTGGTATACGTATATAGGTATATTACCATGTAAAAGAAAACCACGCACAGGTCTCGTCCTTGTCTGGCCCTCGTTCAGGCCTTCCACCATCTGCCCCGCGAGGACCCATAAGCCGATATTGGGTGTGGCACGAAGTACATAAGTATATAATAAGTACAATATATATAATAAACATAGTGGAGGTTAAAAAGTACATTTTAAAAGTAAATTTAAATTTTCTTCACTTCACGCAAAAACATTGAATTCTTGGATAATATGTATAAATATATTTTTTATGAAACGAGTTCGCATAATATTATGTAAAACCCACACAGGACCGGATCTACCCGGCGATTTACCAAGAAAATCTCGATGGACCGGTAAATAAATTCATACCATATTAATAATAATTGAAAATTAAAATATTAATGTTATTCGTTAATTTCATTTCAAAATAATTTTTCCTAGAAAAATTAAAAAACAATTTAAATGCGTATAAAATTGTTTTATTATAGCCTGTATAAAATTATTCGCGAGTATAGCTACATATGGGATTTCGGATTTCTCATTGCTTATAAAAACGTGCATAAAATTCCGACTGATAATTATTATAAATATATGACAATATTAAAATCGTAGATAATATAACATTACTATTTTATTAATTAGTTATATGTAAAAAACAGATTGTTAGGTTTCTAAAAGTTCAAAATATTATGCTAAAAACCTTAAATAATTATCTTCATTTCCATCAAAAATTAAGGAAATATACTTGAAAAATGGTTTAATTTTAAAATATTCTCAAATCTTATAGAATTATGTTCCTACATTTTTGCATTATATCAAATTGCTATAAGATTATTATAACAAAATCTAGTGAAAGAAATAGCCAACAACAACTACACTATTTCTATTATGAGAGATTCAATTGTAGTTTACAATCTCACTAGATTTTGACATTGATAATTCAAAATACAGAGTGCAGCATAATGGACATTTCCCACATTTCCTAGGTGAATTCAAACAAAATGATACATGATACGAAAAAGAAAATTTTATTCATAAAAAGTTTATAGTATAAGGTTTTTTTTTATTATATATTAAAAATTATATCGTTTAAATGATGGCCTTGACGAGCGATGCACTTATGAAGCCATTCTCTAAAGTTTTCTATCATTCTCGCTAGCATATCGAGTAGAATCGCGGCGATTTCTTGACAGATAGCGTCTTATAGTTCGTCAATAGTCCTAGATCGATATTTGTATACTTCAGATTTGAGGTACCCTAATAAGAAATAATCATATGGGTTCAAATCAGAGGAGCTAGGAGACCATGTGACGTCTTCTCGTAAGGATATTAAACGACCAGGAAACATTTCTTTGCAAGAATATTGCATATGATAGGAGAACGACAGGCCGTTTGAGCTGTGGCTTCATCTTGTTGAAACCAGAAAGCTTTAGTATTATCGTATTCAGTTATTTTTGAGCATAAAAAGTTATCTTACATCTCGCAGTACCGTTTGGAAGTCACAGTAACAGTAACGCCTCCCTCTTCAAAAAAATAAGATGCTTACCGAAGACAAACCACACCAAACTGTGACTTTGGGACTGTGAAGTTGGTCGTTGGTGTATTATTTGAGGGGTTTCCGCAAACCAATAGCGAAAATTTTGTTTGTTTACTGTGCCAGAAATGTGGAAATGTGCCTCGTCGCTACTCCACACAATACCGTTGGGAGGCACAACTGTAAGAATTGCATTACAGCAATCTTTTCGTTTTCCCCAATCGACTAAACTCAATTATTGAATTACCATTATCTTGTATGGATGTAATTTAAGATCATAGTGAAAAATTCACCTAAAAATCTTATTAATGACCCAACTTAACGACATAAACCGTTTTAATCTAAACAGTTTGATTACGCGATAATAACTAATTGAAATATGGGATTCCATTATGCCGCACCCTGTATATACAGTGTGATATAAGATACGCCATACGCGCAGTCCATATATCGTTAGGTCTATGACCAAAACACGTCATCCGGAATACTCTTCTTTCTTCCCCCAAAAAGAGAGTGTAAAACGTTATAAATTAAATGTTAACTACTATGCATTTTTTTATTCAAATCATAAACTTTTTAATTTTTATTATAATTTATTTTTATTTTTTTATTTTTATGACGATTATTATGTAAAATATGTGCAATTTATTTCAATTTATGAAATATATTTTAAATATTCTTCAAGCTCTAAATTATTCACTTTTATGCAAAATAATTGTTTTTCTATCAGCAGCATATTTTGGAATTTGTCAGGGAGGGGGGGGGGGGTTATGGGATGGAAATATTTCGTTAGCCAAGATGAAGCCCCCCACCTATTCTCTCACTAGAATAAACTAAGCGTTTTAGGTTAAAAATTACGATATTTTTATTTTGTTTTCTTATTCTCATAATAGGTATACAAAATCATTTATTTTATATCAGTTTTCGAGAAATATCACTTGAAATAATAGATCAAGGGAAGGGATCTATCTCCCCTTAAACCCACTACTGTTTCCTAAGAATTCTGTCATCGAAAAGTCGTTCACTTTTTTACTCCCGTTGAAATCCACAAAAGCAATAAAAATATTTAAAACCTATTTCAGACGAAGATACTAACGCACTTAATGCAGTCTAACCTTTAACGCGTGTTTACACTTTTAATACAATTATTAACTGTACATATTGCATCGCACTTTTATATTGTCATTTTTCGAGCTGTTAAAATAATGCTACTGAAAATTAATAACAAGAAAAACTTATATAAGTATTTGGTATTTTTTTTTTATATACTTATCCTATATATTATTTTAAATATTTGCAGGGGCGTATTTAGGTACAGGCCTAAAATAGGCCTGGGCCTAGAGTGGACAATTTTTAGGTGCGGCATTTTATAGTTATATTTTATAATTTATAATATATATTATCTGTATATCTACAGAAACCCCCAACAAGTTGAAGTTGAAATTTTGGAACAAATTTACTTTACCTATCCCTCGATTTTGTTTTTAGTATTTTAGAAACAATAGTGCAAACGAAAATTTGCGGAAAACAATAATTTTTGAGTTATTGGCATTTAAAGTATGACATTTATATAAACCCATATTGTGTGTATAATTCTGTAAATTATTTAGAAAATGTAACAGATTGCTAATAAATTATAATTAGAAGAAATTTGTTAATTAATATGTTAATTATTACAATGATTAGATTGGTTATCCAAAAGCGGCATATTATGAAATGCCTATAGGCGGGAAAAAATTTAAAACGCCACTGAATATTTGAATAAATTAACATTTACCGAATGAGTTGAATGCAAAATTTTTAGACGTTAAAATTCGGTTGTCCAGACTATAATTGTGTGCATTACTGGACACTTTGTGCAATACGATATATTAAGTGTGCTGCAGTTATAGGTATGAAAATAAAAAGTTTGTTTTTTGGATAAGTATAATATTTAATTGATATTTGTTTTTATTCGTTTGTTAATTCCAAAATTTTTTTTGTAACTTTTTAATAGTATTTTAAACATTTAAAGTTAATAATATTTTGAATTTGACTCGTGAACCATTGTTAGTCATCAATATAATAATTAATATTATATAGATTTCATCAACAATAATGTGCCTATACAGTGTAGTATAAAGTGTGCAGAGCGAAAAAGTATTTAGTCTCTGGATTGTTTCACCTTCTATCAGACCTTTTGAGAAAATACACTTACTTATATTAGGTAGCATAGGTGTGCGCACAGAACGTTTTGGGTAGGTAGACTTGAATGGGCCGAACAGATCCAAGCTGCAGTGCAACTGCAATGTTAATGTGGCAATATAAAATACCTAAGTCGATTATCTAAAAAATGTATTCAATTACTATAAGTTAATCTATTCTTAGTGTAATTTATATGATATTCACGTAATAATTTATATTTCAAGGAAAAATCTTGAAAAATGAGCTAAATAAAGTACCAAGTCGATGCGATTCTCTACCGAAAGCAAACAATTGCACACATAATTGTATGCCCATGAGGTACATTCTTCGCTTTGCTCAGAATATACAAATTATCTGTAGTCTGAGGGTCGTTAAGAAAGAAGATTGGCCTGATGGCATACATTTTTGCTGCCCCCAACCTCAAACTCTGCGCACGCCTATGTTAGATAGTTACTTTGAAAAGACATATTATAAACATGTGACAAAACAAATAATTTTAAATTGGACAACACAGAATTAACATTAAAAATATTTTTCATTTTTTTCGTGTAAAAAATGTATAGATAGATAATAATTTTATTTTATTTTTCATATTTTAATTAAATGTGTTTAATTGAATATACCTACCTATGTAATTCATTATATTTACATCTGTATTCCATTTTAAAATTGCAGTTATTAGGTATAAATATGACACTTTTTTTTTTTTATGACAAAGCAATTAAGAATAAGTCAAAGGTAAAAAAAAAGATGCCGAAAAATGCAATTAAAATTAAATTAACGGGCCAATATTATAATACTTGTTTAGTGAATTTCAAAGAACTAAAATTAAATTTTTATTTCTTGCTACACGATGAAGAGATGGTGAAACATCAATATGATTTAGAACATGATACTAATACTGACTATAATGTTAAGTACAAATCAAATTATTTCTTTCTTTGTGGGGTTTATGAATACTTTTACAAATACTATAAAGATTCTTGAAATTTATATTATTTTGAATTCTATAATCGATACAATATTAAAATTAACTTATACATAATCATACCACCGATTATATGTTTTGTATAATCTGTGACCTCACTATAATGACGTGAAATTCTATTTATCACACAATTCATTAAAACTTAATAAAAAAATGTTCCTAACTGGTATGTTGCAAGGACTCCATAGGTATGCCATGAAAATTAATGGGAATCCTTACACTAACCTAACTATTAATAATACTTAGATATTTTTTTGTAAAATGTTGAAAAAAAATAACTGATCACATTGGTAAAACCTTAATTATAAACGATAATTAACTGAATGACAAAGAGTTAAACTTTCAATTTAAATTAATTCGTTTTAAAAAAAACTTTTCAAAACAACAAATTGACACAATTTCTGTAATTTCTATTATTTATTATTTTTAAAACATAGTTTGACGTCTTCAAGAACCATAATGAACAGTGTGTGAATGTGTGAACACTGCAGCGTGGACATCTCCTAGGCACAATCACTAGGAAGTAATTTATATAATTTAAGTAGGTAACTATTTGATAATGTCTAAATAAATTCTTCGGCAAATTTTACAATAAATACAAATAATAGTACTTAAAAGTTAAAATCTACATTAAATATAAAGAAATTAAACTTTGGTATTAACACCGCGGAGCAGACAAAATCAAGATTCTTGAAACACAATTGCTAGTAGGTTCTGATAATGACAAGATGGCTGATATGTTTTTAGTTAGATCCCATCTGTATGCAGCCTATATAATACCAAGCATCTAATTATCTAGTTACTTTTATTGTAGTGACAAAATAGGCCACTCAATCAACGTACTAGATAACACTATATATTAATACAAGAGAAAAAAAAATTGAATTGTTTAAGGGAGTGATTTTAGCCTTTACTCTTGAATGTATAATATTAATTAATTAATATAATATTCATATATATACATACTCACCAAAAAATATTAAAACATTTACTTACTAGTAGCACTTACTACACTTTTTCTTGTAATATTGTAAAATAGTAAATATTAATATAAAGCATTTTTGTAAAATTATAATAAATACAAATTTTAATTTAAAATGTATTATATTTCATTTATTTATTTTTATGTTTTTAATATATATATATATATTAAAAACATTATATATATATATATATATATATTCTAAAAAAAAAATCAACTACTTCAATTTTACAAAACACAATCAATACCAATAAGTGGGAGCAGGCACTCTATCATCTTTAATACCCATTTCATCCATGATTTCCATTTCAAATGTTTTCAGTAGAGGTGAAAATGTGATTTTTTTTATATCTTCCTCTGTAGTGTCTTTATCAGACTCTAAAAATAAAAAACATTAACATGAAAACAAATACTTGAGCTAAAATATTACTTAGACATAAGCATCTTCTTCAACTTTGCCTTACCTCCCAAGTCCCATCTAAATGGGGTCAGCTACCTTAGTTCTACATCTCCATAGATTTCGATCTCCGGCTTCCTTTCTATTTATACCAGTTATCTTCATATCACTCTATTTCATCTAACTCTTTCTTCGGTCTTCATATCCCCCTCTTACCGATTATATTTATTTTTATAACACCTCCAATTGCCAAAATTATCTCAGCTTATTATCTGTCATATTTCCCACAGTTGATGTAATTCCTAAATTTCCTCTTGAGTATTCATTTCTTATTATATCCTTTTTAGTTACTCCATACATCCATTATAACATTTTTATCTTCTGTTCTATTTTTTTTTTTCGTTTACTGCTCAACACTCCAATTCATATATTACTAGCCACTCTCTTTTGCTATGCTATTTCTAAATATATAAATTCCATACATTGTTGTACTTTCTAATTCAAGCATAATCTGCATAAATTGCCTCATACAAAATTTTATCTTGAACAATGACTCTTATAAGTTTTATAACTTTTTTATAAAAAATTTCCACAATCTTATACATTTCCCCTGTCTTTAAAAATTGGAACCAAAAAAACTTTTTCTCAATTTCTTCATCATATTTCTTTTCACTAAGCATAATAAGCATAATTATTGTAGTAATTAAATAATAAAAAATATACACTTTCGTTTTTTATTGAAGTTAGGCATTGAGTATAAAGAAGTTACAATAATGATGGCAATCAAAACAATTTAATGTAATTTTTATAAAATTTGCAAACCTTTATAAGTTTTTGGTGTTTTGTAGTCATAGGTTTCATTGGCCATTGATGGAATTGGAATTATTTTACCGGTTCTTGTAGATACACGCACTTTTTCGCCAGACTCTGTAAATCTCCATTCTACAGTACAGCCTTGTCTATAAGAAAATAATTAATCATATATTAATAATAATAAAAAAAAATCATGTATCAATTTAGTTTTAGTATTTTGAAAGAATACTTTCATTATGTTTATGTTTATATTCGGTAAATGTCATTCATATAATTCAAATAAAATGAGAGAAAAATTTAAATAATTCAATTTGGAAATTTGAGGTGAGTAAAAATCCATTAATACAAAAATAATTTTTGTAAAATATGTACAATATTTGTATATTATTATTTTTTTTTAATCAATTATAAATTAGAAAAAAAAAAATGTTATAAACACTAATTAATTGCATATTTTTTAATCATTAGGCTTACAAGTCAGATGGATCCACTAATGAAACCTCACTCGTGACTAGTAGTGGTAATTCTTTCATTTGAACCATTGATAGATGACCTTTATAATGAGAAACTTCTTCTAATTCACAATTCAATCCATCTACAATTACCCAATTTCTTTCTTGTATTACTTGTCCAACTATTCCATGTTTTCCTTTATCGGGCCCAACTAAAATTTCAACCTGTGTACAATTATAATGTACCTATTAGTATTCTAATATTTTTGTATTTCACTTATCTTTACTTACTCTATCACCTTTGAAAATTGTCCATTCCTTAATTGGTTCTATGAATACTTTTGGCTTGCAATCATTTATATTATTTTGACTAGAAAATGCCATCGACCAAGGTCTATGTTGATTGAAATGAAATTTTTTCTTTTTAATAGTTCTCGGTAAATAACGAGGATTATTTTGTGGTGTTTTCATTACAATCTATGTGAAAAATATAATAATATAAACGTTAAATATCTGTTATTTCTTTTATTACATATTTGACTCACCTTATCCATGCTGCGCTTGATATATGAATCTGGCAAGTTTGCATATTTTTTCGTCAACTCTCCTACCTTCTTGAAATCTCTCAAACAATTCGTCAGCCTCATTTTAATATAAATGAAATTGTTTTCTACAATAGATTTAATTTATTCGACTTATCCATCAACTACCTTAAAATATTTTTAAAACATTACAATCTGTATTTCTGTGATTCCAAATGTTGAAATGTGTAGAATTATTCCGAATTAAAAATATAAATTGATTAATATTGAAGCAAGAAAGAAAGATGATAAGATAACACAGTGTTATAAAACAAATCATGGAGTAAATAATACCATCATACTCAATATAGATAAAAAAAAGCCAACTACCTGTTGATTATACATTCTATTTAGAGTTGTAAGTATAATATAACAGTTAAGGAAAATATTTTGGCAATAATTTTCCTTCCTAATCATATAAATAATTAAATACAAATAATTAAAATAACTGTAAATCGGCAGTCGTAAGAGCCAACAAAGAACAAACATTAATAAACATTATTAAACAATTACATTTTTAATCCTTTGATATATTTTAATGGCAATTATTATTAGTTTAAAACATTATTAACATTAAAATGAATATTACGTGTGCATATTTATTTAATTTTTGGCTGAAGCAGTAATGCTTACATTTATTTGTGAAATTCATTATTGGACGTTGAAAAACGATCTAACTGTTAATAACACAGATTTTAGTCATTTCAAGTATGTATAAGTATTTATATCAAGTGATTATTTTCATGGTTTACAACACAAATGATTTTACACATCACTACACAGTTAAAATGAAATCATATTTGTATTGTATTATTGACACCTAATATTATATAAAATCTACTTTTAGATATAATGAAAAGAAAGAAACAGATTCATCTATCGATAAGATTATTAAAAGAAACTATGTTGAATCGCGTGGATATAATTGGTCAATATCTAATAAGAGGCCAGCAAAATTACGAGATTCATTGAAATATTTTGAAGTATGAAGTATATTTGTAATTTATATAGTTAATATTTGATAGTAATTAGTACCTAATTGATTTTTATAAATTTTTTATTTTATGTATTGTTCTATATTAGACTGACCTGAATGAACATCATTTAATTGCTGTGGAATGGATTAAAAAAGAAAAAATTGCATTTATACTGAATAATGGATCAACAATATTTGTAACATTTGATCCTATTACTTGTAATTTAGTTGAAATTACTACAGATAAATTTTTGCAATCAAAATTTCAATGTGATCAATTAATCGATGGTGATATGATAACTTCTAATGATAGCTAGATAGTTAGCAATTTTAAAACTAAATAACTAATATTTTATTTCAGTCACTTATATGAAACAAATTTTGTTGTGTTCATTTGCGGATTATAAATTGGGCATTATACATTTTGGGCGTCCATTTGATCGCACTTTAAACAAATGGTCATTTTTAGAACCCAAAGTTGGATTATGTGATTATAATAATTCCACTATAAATAAGAAAAATGAACAAAAAATTACATTTAATGTATCTGCAACAATGGTAGCATTATGGTCAAAATCATCATTGAATGAAGTGTATCCATGGAATCCACTGGTAAAGGATGAACACAAAGCAAACATTCGTGTTTATAAAATTATCGGGTAAAAATATTTTTAATTTAATTTTTATATTTCATAATAATATATTTTGTTAAATATTTTTTTATCTAGTCCTCGACTAGAACTTTGTTGCTATTATCACACAAAGCAAGATCCTCTCATTGTATCGTTCAGTAAAACAGTTGCTACTACCTTATTTACTTTAGAACAGAAGGTAAACTTTTAAAAAGGCAAACCTCATAAATTACCATAGAATATATTTTATAATTATGTGTTATATTTTCAGAATTGTAATGATCCTCGGATTGATTTTAGTACGTTTGAAGTCACTAATACAAAATTAAACCTGGTCAATGTAGTGACAATAACCCCATTTGATTGGTGTTCTGCCACCATTATTAATGCTTGGTTAAACAAAGATGATACACGTTTATGTTTTTCATATAATGATTATTTATTGTTTGTCTATGATTTCAAATCATCTATCACATGTACTGTTAAAACTGCATTTGTGAGTACATTTTATTGCATTTATATTTATTATTACATTAACTTAATCATAGGTGAAATTTTTTCACTATTGTAAATAATAACAATAATTAGTAATTAGATGATGAACACAGTATTTTTTTTTATAATTTAGAAATTTGTTGATGTTTGTCCCTACAGCTACTAAAATCTAAACACACCTATGTTTTTAATTAATATTTCTCTTAACCTAAATGATCAATAATATCAAAAATGTAATATCTAATATCAAAATTAGAGAATGAAAATTAAACATTTCAGCTATATAACTACGGAAATCTTCCTAGTTCAATTCGCCCATGTGCAATGCTATTTTAAAATATTTACATAATATCAATCTTAGTTTTTAAATATTTTTATATTTAGGTTTCAAAATTCTATATGAAAAATCAGAATATTGAGTTACAATGTTATTAAGTTTTATACACAATTTATTACACAAAAATGCTTTTCTTTTTGTTAAAGAAATAGTCATAGTTTTAAAAAAAATGTATATTAATTTTTAGCTTGTAGAATATTTGGATTGGCATCCTGATGGTAATATAATTGCTGTGTCAGATGGCAATGGTAGAATACAATGTTACGATTCTTGTTTATCTTGCATTAATCTACAACCATTGACAGAAAGAACAAATACTTCAAATTATTTAAATGTTCAATCTAAAGTTGGTAATAAAAAACTTTTCCTAATGAAATGGATGCCAAATGAAACACCAAAACATCCTGTGAGCCAATCAGATGCTGTTCTTCATCTCATATTTGATAAGTAAAGATAATTAATTTAGTTAATGTGTTTAAGACATTTTTTCTACATGTTATTGTATGTTTAGGGGTCCTGTGGTTGCTATAAAATTACTTGGAATTGGAAAGTTATGTGTATATCAATTGGTCTCTATGTACCTGAATGAAAATGATGTCGATTGTGCGCTTAATTTTCTTTTAGGACTTGATTGGCATTCTGATGGATCATTGTGTTTATCAACTTTGCAACAAATTACAAACTATTTATTTCGTTTGCCATTTACTCCTATTAGAGAAGGTATCTAATGTTTTCATAACTTTACATTTATAATTATTAAGAAATAACTATATAACATATTTAGCCATGGAAATAACTATATTATGTGATATTATTTATTACAGTGCAATTACAATCGGCTATTGGTAGTTTCTATCAACCTGTTATACCATTAAGTGAAGATGCCAAACATGAATATTTCGAACCTGTTCGAAATATTGCTAGACGTTTTTTTCATCATTTAGTGAGGTTATTATAAAATAGTTAGGTTAGATTATAAATGAATAATAATTATTGACTAACAAATTGGATGTAGGTATGAACTTTATGAAAAGGCATACAGCCTAGCCATTGATTTGAATGATAAAGATTTATTTATGGATCTATATTGGACCACAAAATCAGGAATTGGTACTAGAGCTATGGCAACCATGGCACTAGAGAAGGCAAATCAAATAATTTCTTCGGAATCAGATGTGTCACATTCCAGTCAGTCGTCCAACTGTGACTGCACAGAATGTCATTCAAACTCCCCATCAAGTTCATTGAGACCACCTTTACCAAATGTACCCATCACATCATTATCTCCGTCATTGTATATTCCAAGTCCAAACAACAGGTCTTTGAATAACGTAACAACTATTAGTGTTCCAGTATGTAAACCTGAACAATTTAACTGAATGATTTTAACATTTTTTTAAGTTTTATATATTTTACATGCATTTATTTTTGATTCAGTATGTAACTGGAGATACCAACAAAAGAAATGTTGAGCTACCAACAACTTCACTGGAAAGTGTACCGCACATAAAATATCCTTTTGAACAGCAATTACTTACTCAAAATATTCATTCAGGTCTGTATTCAATTATCTTAATTTTTTTTCACATTATTTTTAACATTAATATTATTTGTATTTAGGAAATTTAGAAAATACTCAACAAAATCAACATTCAAATAAACCACAACCTGATAAAACTATTAAAGTTGTTCATTTTGGAATCGTTTAATACTTGTTCAGTTGTTATACATATTTGTCTATAGTAATTCATCACTATTTAATTAAAACAAGTATTTGTTAGTGAATCTAAAAATAGTATCTAAATTGTACAATTGGGTAATGGAATCTGAGAAAAATAACTATAATCAAAACCAGATGCATCATTTGAGGGTGGTCAAGGTGTGCGGTTGAAACCCCCATTTTTTAAATAAACCTAATTGGCCTGCTGAAATAATTCGCTATTATTTGTGTATATATATAATTTTTATATAGCCTTTTTGAAATCTTGCACACCTGAAAAAAAACTGAAATGACGCTCCTGTTCAAAACATAATGGGTTTATTAAATACATTATAAAATTTAATTTTAAATACCAACAATTAATATAAACAACTTAAATGAATAATCAATGTGGGGTTTGGTATTTACAGTAGAGTAGAATATATTATATAAATGGTTTTAGTTTGTTATTCTTGCCAAATTCTACCAAATTAACGCCATATTACATTATTGTTTAAATATATATTATTGTTAAAAATATGCAATTTATTATTATTGTTATACTATTCATAAGCTCGCCAAAAATAATTTTGTTGAATATGTAATATTGTTATATAACTAATTTAACATTATATTTATCATGCCAAATTTAGTTTTTTTAGAAATAATTTTTATCAGTATTATGTTATTTATAAAACTGTATCTATTAAATTATAAATTATGTTTTATACTTTTATAAATATGTATTTTGTTATTTATGCATTTCAGATCAGTTAAAATATTATTTGAAATTTATATGACATTAATTTTTAAATAATAATTATTTTTCAATATTTAGACTACACACATTTATATTTTATGCATTGAATTTTAACTTCACAAAAAATATAATATTTATATTAGACACTATACATTATTATAGTCTTACACTAAAATCATCATCTAAATCACTTTTTTTTCCTTGCACCACCCATTTCATCTAATTGATTTTTTAGTATTTTTAACTCATTGTCAGGAATATATCTGAGTTCTTCATGCTGTTCTAGATGTTTTTGAATTGATACTTTAATACCTGCAGGTAATGCATCTTCAATTATTTCTATTAATAATGATAGCTTAGTAGTAGGAACATCAACTACCTATAGACCATTCAAAAATTCGACAATGGGTGAATATTAAATATATTAAAATATACTATGATATTTTTTATTCATACTTGTATATTGCGTTCATATATACTCAATGTATATTGGGAATCTACGTTTTCACTGTTGGTAACAAATCGTTTAACGTTTATTGTTGATGGAGGTATTGCCCACCTAATTGAATAATTATAATTTTAGTCATTTAATATAATTAATCAAATTAGTAATTAAGTACCCATCCGTCACTTCTAACTCCATGTTTTCAGCAATGGTATGCACACATTTTTGAAAGGATTCTAATACAGCAAAATCATAACCTCTCATTTGAACATTTATTTTATCGTATTCTGGAATTTCTGGTTTCAAAGAATCCAGATATTCTGGTTCATAAATACTACTAAATTGAAGAACAGTTGGCGTGCAAATTTTAATTGATTTAAAAGAGGGTGATTTGGCTAATTTGAAACATTGTTGCATCTAAAAAAATGTAATTAAAGATTATTCTTTCATAACTAATCGATAATAAAATGTACAATATATCAACATTGATTTATTACATATATTATTTTATTATAGTTCATTATATTTGTATGTTATAAGATATATTTTCTTTGCTTAATAAATATTTACTATTGCATAAATTGCAGATAAATATATTTAATATGTTATTTTATAAAAATATAAAAATTATTTTGATATATTTTAGCTCCTTAGGCCCATCACACACTGAAAGATCTAAACAACTCCAAGCTTCTAAGATTAGCTAGGAGCTATTTGGAGGCAATTAAAACACATGTAAAGTAACTGATGCACACACTAATCGATCAATATCAAAACACATTAAGACACAACAAAATATGATCAGTCTGGTTCTATTTAAATTAAAGTCACATCTAATTATTTATATGATTAGTATACAACTGAACTGTGTTATTTTCTTGTCAATTACACATTTTTTTTTTTATGAATATAAATATTACATTATTATTTAAAAATTCTATAAACTCATACAAGATAAATTTTTAATTTCAAGTAATCTTCACGCAATTAAGTCAAAAAAATAAAAATTGATAAAATTAGTTTTTTGTTTTTATTTATTTTTTACATTCAAATTATACGCTTATTGTTATTTATTTCACTATATAACAAATAATTCTGCAAAAGTATCTGGCAACTGTCGATATAATGAAAAATTTATTGCAAATTATATGTTTGTTTTGTCTTGTTCCATTTATTTTGTAAGTGTGAATGAAAATTGTTCTGAGCAGCCTGAAATTTTTCAGTGTGCGCTGAGCTTTTTATTATATAATATAATTTGAGTTTTTTTGTAATAGATAGTGGTTAAACAAATAATTTATAATATACATACCAAACACTTAGTAGCAAACATATTTATTTTAAAATGACACAATATTTTAATTAAGAAAAAAGACTACCTAATATCAGTTAGTACATTATAAAATACAAATATTAAAATCAATTTTTGATTAAATTATTATGAAAGTAGTTAGTAAATATAAGAAATAATAATTATAAATTTATATTTTGTAGTTATTGTATAAATTTAAACTAAGACGAAGACATTTAAGAAACATAGTCTTTACACTTGGGCAGTATGCAATTATGCATGTAAAATTGTAAACCGTTATCACTAATCACTATCAACAGTTGTTATCATAGTTATTTTATATAATATTCCATAGCTTATAATATATATATATATATATATATTCTACACTTCAATCATGAATCACAAAATGTTAGCGGTTGCACTGTTAGCTATAACCAATAGCGGCTTTTAGGGGGGGCCATAGGGGCCATGCCCCCCCCAAGATATTTTACTCTACTTCTACTATTATTTTCTACTTCTTTATGCACATTAGATTAAAAACATGGCTACGTTCTCAAATGAGCCAAGAGAGACTTGTTGGGCTTGCTTTAATACATGTGCATCTTGACTTTGAAATATCAATTGACAATGTAATTAATCGATTTGCAATTATGAAAAACAGAAATTTAGATTTTATATTATAAATAACAACTATGGTAATTCAAATGTTTAATATAAATCTTAAGATTTTCAAAACTACTAAAATAATATTTATCATTTTATTTCAGGATTTGAATTTCTCAAAAATTACACATACTTTATGCATACTATATAGTACATATACACTACAAAGTACAAAATATTATAAATATATTGTAAATACACTGTATATACATATACTATAAATATACTGTTAATTTATGTTTAACACTTGCTGAGTGTTAAATAATTTGATTATAGTTAGTTATATTAGTTAGTATTATTATAGAGTAAGTTTCATCTGTCGTCATCATCATCAGCTTCTAAAGGCCAGTATGTTTATATTCAAAAAAATATTGCTCCCCCCCCCAGGCAAAGATCTAAAGCCGCCCCTGGCTATAACCATAGAGTAACGTTACCTATAGTTAACCTATCGTACTCTATGGCTCTATGCTGTAACGTTACTCACAGAAAATATTTTTCATGTAATCTGTATTATTTACATGCATGAACATATAATAGTAAGGACTGGTAACTGATAAGAAAACTTGAATTTTTAATGTCGCATTTACGCATGAAATTACTGCTTAGCGCTAGTAGTAGATTCGCCCTTTATTCTTTATTGTTGTTAGTCAAATCACATTGAATATACACAAATACACAATATTATTTATTTTTTTGTAATCTGAATTTAAATAAAATTAAAATATAACGTTAATTTTAATTGTAATTGAATAAAAATATGTATTATGTAATATGTAATATTAACATTATTTTCACTAATATTATTTGTATTTAATAAACAATTTTTTGGAACATTCCTTATTAAAGGGGGTTTTCGATGTTTTAATGGCTTGGATAGATATTTAGGACAATTTGGAAATATGGATGGTACTGCTCGTTCCATAAGTCTAGGAAGTTTATATAATGCCTGTAAAAGACCAATTCAAGAAGTTTATTTTATATTCTAATATTATAACAGCAAAAGAAATACTGAAAAATAAATTGTAAAATTCAAAATATAATGACCTCTGCCAGAATATGTCCATTGGTATCAGTCATTACTTTTTTCCGGATAATATCTTCTTCCTGAAAATGTACTTCACAAACTAGCTATTTGTGTTTTATTTCAAAACCTTTCCTAGGTATAGCTTTTTTCCATTTTTCAAGTCGAATAGGATCTTTTGGGACACAGAAGAAATGATATTTATTTACACAGGAGTCATAACCAGATGTACATCCTGGTACAATACAACGATGTCTTGGCATGTTTATATATTTAAAATTGTTTTTAAGACTAGAATCACATTTATAAACAAGTATACCAAAATTATAATTAATATGTACAATTAAATCACTATAAATGTTGTGAAGAAATGTTAAATTTAAAGTGATTTAAACAGTACTTTATAAGTTTATCTAATTAGCAGGGAGGGATTGGGCAGTCCGGAATTCGGGGAATTTTTTCGGGTAGAAATAATGGTCCGATTATCGCGTATAGCATATGCTTTCGGTAGAAAATTACGTCTAATTGGTACTTTATTTATTTCATTTTTCGAGTTTCTTAAAAGTTTTTCCTTGGGAGGAGAAAATTTATTATACATCGAATACTATTCTGAATATTCTTTTTTTTTAATTATTGATTAAGAGAATGATTCCTTAGAATTTTAATTCAATTTGTTACAAATTAGTTAATTATATTGATATATAATTTAGTTGTTGGAATGTTTTTATACGTATCGCTTATGATTTATTGTATTTAGTTGGGCGAACCCACTAGTGGCGACCCTAGCGGATTTTTTCTTTTACGGCGACAATAAGCGATTTATAACATATAAGATATAGACAAGTGCAGCCCCGTGTTTACATGTATCATTTATCCTCTGTGGTAGACTGTTGTAACAGTGTTAGATGTTACGTTCACACTCTCGCCGAGGCGACACGAGGCAGCGCGAGCACGAGAGTGTAGATGCTTCATTCGTGTCGTCTCGCCTCGCCTTGCGCGCACTCAGTTCGATGTCGGTATTTTGGTCACGAGTCAAAGGACACGAGCAGTGGCGTCATTTGGGGGGGGGGGGCTACTTATACATTTATCATAGTCTATAATTAGCCAAATCCTAAGTCGGCAGATTTCAAAAATAACAACCCCTTAATTGATAACCGCTTACAATCAAATAAAATACCCACCAAAATAAATGACCCTTCCCACTCCTGTTCATAAAAAACAGTCGACAAATTTATGGGTCTGCCATAGTCTAGTAAAAACTGAAATGACGCCACTGGGCACGCGGTGAGATGTACCATTGATTACATAGAATAGTCTATTCCCAATTACACTCTCGTATAGTTTCGCGCACGTGCCGTGTTACCACGTAGTCTTCATTTTCGTTTTCGTTTATTTAAATTGTTAATTATTAATTGTTTTAATTAATAATTGGGTTTCAAAAATGTATTACTGGACAAATGAATTGTGTATAAAATTTATTGAGAATTTTCAATCTCAACCCATTTTATGGGATCCAAAGCTCCGAAGACAAATCAAAATCAAATGATGCTTGGACCAAAATAAATAATGAAATACAAATACCAATTGAAGAGCTAAAAAATATAAAAAAAACTCCACAATGGCAATTTAATTCCGTCCATAAATAAAAAATAAATAATAATAAAGTCCATCAGATCTGGAGCTGGACAACAAGATGTATATCAGCCAATATAGTTTGTGCATGTTGAAATAAACAAACGTAAAACTCGAACTGCTCACCGATTATGATATGCTGCAGTTGTTTGAGAAAGGTACGGTGATTCATTTATTGTAAAATACATGTATATAAAATAAATATATATATATATAAATTAATTATATTATTATTATTATTATTATTATTTAATAGGTATACGAGGTGGATTGACTCAAGCAAGTATGAGGTACGCAAAAGCAAACAATCACACAACACCTGATTATGACGAAACGAAACCTAAGTCATGGATTATATACCAAGACTGTAAATATAAATTATTTGTTATTAATACTAAATTTATTATTATTATTATTATCAAAATTATCGATATTTTATAGGTAATAATCTTTATGGGTGGGCAATGTCTCGATATATACCATATGGAGGGTTCAAATGGGTTGAACCAACACTCGAAGGGTTATGCGATATATCAGAGACGTCTAACATAGAAAGAGTATATGAAGTAGATATATTGTATCCGCAACATCTACATGATAATCACAACGATCTTCCATTCTTACCGGAAAACCGCAAATCACCAGAATCCACAAACCTATGGCCACATTAGAATCAAAAAAAAATTATATCATACATCACCATAATCTTCAACAGTCGATTGCAAATGGATTTATAGTCGAAAAGGTGAATATATGCATATTTTGTATAATAATTTGCTATTATTATTATTATTATTTTCTGGGGAGTAATTGAGTTCATTCAATCACCATGGTTAGCAAAATACATAGATATGAATACAGAACTTAGGAAAAGGGCTATAAATGATTTTGAAAAGGACTTTTTCAAGTTAATGAAACAAAAAATACTTTTTGGTAAGTTACAATTATTATTATAATTATATTTTATTTTATTTTATTTTTAAGTCAATTAACTATTTATTATGAATTATTTAAAGGTAAAACAATGGAAAATGTTCGGAAACGATTAGAGATGCAGCTCGTTTAAAATGACTGTAGAATTCAGAAATTAATAAACAAACCTAATTTTAAAAACGTTGTTAATTATAATGAAAATTTATCGATTGTATCGATGGATAAGAGGATAATCAAATTTAACAAGCTAATGTATATAGGGTTTTCTGTACTTGATGTTTCTAAAACTAAAATGTATGACTATCATTATAATGACTCAATCACATTAATGTATACCGATACAGATAAAATTTATAAAACATTTTATATTATAATTATAATAATTGCAACAGATTTGTTAATATGTTATAGATTCATTGGTTTACCACATAAAAACAGACGATTTCTATAAAGATTTGCAGAACAATTCAAATTTGTTAGATCATATGGATACAGCTAATCTTCCTAAGGATCACCTAAGTTATATTGCAGAAAGAAAAAAAGTACCAGGCATGTTCTCTGACGAGACCGATGGATTAACAATGATCGAATTTATAGCCCTCCGCGCCAAGTCGTATGCTTATAGCATCGATGGAAAAGAAAAGATCAAGGCAAAAGGTATTCGAGGCCATGTGGTTAATAATCATATGACTTTAGAAGACTATAAATGGTGTCTGTTTGCCGAAGATTATGACAAAGAAGACGGATTTACACCATTTAGGGAAAATATATCAATAAAATCGTATAAACATCGGATTTTTACTATAAAAACAAATAAATTATCATTTAATAAACAAGATGATAAATGTCACATTCTTGAAAACCAAATACATACCATAGCCCACGGACATTATCGTATTAATTAAATAATATTACGCTTGATTTTGTTGTTGTTTTGTTTATGTGTTTATGTTTTTTTTTTTTATATTTTACTCATATAATTTTGTAAATATTAAATGTGATATAATGAGATTAGATACTAAGGAAAAAATTTCACACTACTTATTGTATTAATTATTGTTAGTCAAAATATCTTATCAATATAATATAATTAAAAATAACGTATATTGTTTTTATTGATATTCTATAATTTATCTTATTCGCCTTTTATAAAAAAAAAAAAAAAAAAAAAAAAAAAAAAATATATATATATCAAACCCCTACAAAGTATATATTATAGAAAAGAAATGTAGAAATCTAAGAAAAAAGAATAATGAGTATATACTATATGGCTAAAACCATGTGTTATACTATTATTTTTATGATTACAATAAAACATTAATTTTTACTGGTCTCTTCACTATTATTGTATAATTAATATATATATAAAGAAAAGCCGAAGATTATACTTAAAAAAACAGTTTTCAATACCTGTTTGAACACTTATAATATTTTAATAACCCATTTTCCATAATATTAAATAACAATATAATAATTTTTATTACATTTAAAAATAATAATAAAACAACAATATTTGAATGGTGAGTATTCCCAGTTTAGAACTATTATTTCAAGAATTAGATATTATAGAAATATACAATTAAGTTAGTTTTTTCTATTTCTGTTATTTATATAGATACAAAAGCGTAGAATTTACATACTTTATTATACATTTAATATAAATTTACTTAATTAACATTTAATTGCAGAAACGTGTACCTACTTATGTATTTATGATTTCAATGGTATGTATAATAGATAGAACAAAAAATTATAAAAAATAATGTATATTATATAATATATTAATAACAAAAAGAAAAGAATCGTATAATATACCATAATATACTTACACAATATAGTATACGAGTATATTGAAAAATACACTCGATGGCTTTGACTTACATGAATGATATCATTATTTATTACTATAGTATATTATAACATAAATAGTTCATAATGTTTATAGTTTAAACAGTGAATAAGTAAATATATATTATTTTTGTGAACACGATGAATATATTCGAAGTATAGAAATACTTTTTAAGAATTAAATATTTATTTTATTTTATTTAAATATAAATTTTAACAAGTTTTTATCAATACGTATATACATTAGTATAATGATAATAATAAATATATTATATTAATAAAAATAAAAATCATACGATATACCTTTACAATATAACATGCATTATACATTTGTTATTTATTTATTTCTTAAAATACACTAGATCACTGAGATTAACATGCATATTTTTATAATTACTATTGATGAAAAGTTATGCAAATCATATTTTGATGTTCATGCTGTCTTGTTTATATAGATAGTTAATCTAAACAAAATCTACAGATATAAAATTGTTTTAAATTATAAAAACCATAATTTATAAAGAATATAATTTGATTATGTAATTTTATAAATAAATTATTTGTAAGTAAAAATATTTTGCAAAAACATTATTATTTTTATACTCATGTATCTTTATCACAAATCAAGTTGTTTTTTTTATGATACTGGTTATATTATTAATAATAATAATAATAATAAACAGATATCTAATTTATATTATGTTATTCCATGTCAGTTTATAAAAAACTACTGTTTATACAAATACTATCGTTATTTGTACATAAAGTTAACCTTTCAGCAGGCGCGCCATTACATGTAACGCGAATAAGCGCATTTTAAAAAATAAATTTGTACTATATTAATATAATTTACATTTACAGTACATATTTCTTATAAATTATTCCAATATAATATCCCTACCATAAATATTATACTCAAAAAAAGAATAAATTTAGTTTAGTTTTATATAGGTTTAATTAAAATAGTCTAGATTGAGATAGGTTTAACCAAATTAGGTTAGTTATAGGTTATAGGATTTTATATAACCAATTTATAGTCGTCGATTCTCTAATGAGAATTTTTACAATATGTTTTATCAAACATACCATGTGATGTTAAAGAAGTTTCAATTTTTTATTTTAAAGGTTTCTTAAAAAACAAAAAAATTTGCAAGGAGTACTATTTATTTTACGTACTACCGTACGTAAAACCGTACGTAAAACCGTATTTGTGATTTGGGTTAAAACAAAAAAAAAAATTTTAATTTTAAAAACTTATTTATTTTTTAATTTTTTTTTTATTATTCGATGGAATTATTATGGAATGTTAAAGAAGTTTTAATTTTTTTTTTTGTAGATCCTTGAGAAATACAAAAAAAAAATTTGAGAGATGGGAAGTGCGTAAAACCGTTTTTATGATTTGAGTCAAAACAAAAAAAACAAAATTTTAAATTTTAGTAACTTATTTAATTTTTAATTTTTTTTATTAATGAAAGAAATACTGAGGAAAAGTATAAAAATGTTTGTATTTGATTTTAAAGGCCCCAAAAATATCCGAAAGAAATTTAGCAAGGGGGGTTGTACGTAAAACTGTTTTTATGATTTGAGTTAAAACAAAAAAAAAAAAATTTTATTTTATAAATTTATTTAATTTTTAAATTAATTTTTTATTATTTGATAGAATTATTATGGGATGTTAAAAAAGATTTAATTTTTTATTTTGTAGGTCTCTCTAAAATCAAAAAAAAGTTGCGTGAGGGGAAGTGCGTAAAGACGTTTTTATGATTTGGGTTAAATCAAAAAAAGAAATTTGAAAATTAGAAAAACTTATTTAATTTTTAATTTTTTTTTTTTTACTTTTCGATGGAATTATTATATGATGTTAAATAACTTTTTATTCTTTATTTTGTAACTCCATTTAAAATAAAAAAAAAAAGGTGCGAGAGGGGAAGTGCGTAAAGAAGTTTTAATGATTTGTATTAAAGAAAAAAAAGAAATTTGAAAATTAGAAAAACTTATTAAATTTTAATTTT
>CM023360.1:21990073-22018334 GCA_013282895.1 Eriosoma lanigerum | reverse complement strand
TAAATTTTAATTTTAATTATTATTGAATGGAAATACTTGGAAAAAGTATATAAATGTTTGCATTTGATTTTAAAAGCCTCAAAAATATCCGAAAAAAATGTTTTGTGGGAGCTAGTACGGAAAATCGTTTTTGTGATTTAGGTTAAAATAAACAGAAGAATTTCGAAATTTAATAACTTATTTAATTTTTAATTTTATTTATTATTGAATGCAAATACTTTGAAAAAGTATATAAATGTTTGCATTTGATGTTAAAGGCCTCAAAATTATCCGATAAAAATTTTGCGAGGGGAGTAGTACGTAAAACCATTTTTATGATTTGGGTTAAATCAAAAAAAAATTCGGAAAATTTTAAAAACTTATTTAATATTTCATTTATTTTTTAATATTTGATGGAATTATTATGAGATGTTAACGAAGTTTTAATTTTATATTTTGTAGGTCCCATTAAAATTAAAAAAAAAGTTGCGATAGGGGAAGTGCGTAAAGACGTTTTAATGATTTGTGATAAAACCAAAAAAAAAATTTTAAATGTTAAAAACTTTTTTAATTTTTAATTTTTTTTTATTATTCGATGGAAATATTATGTGATGTTATAATTTTAATTTTTTTTTTTTGTAGATCTTTGAGAAATCCAAAACACAAATTTTGCGAAGGGGGTAGTACGTAAAACTGTTTTTATGATTTGGGTTAAAACAAAAATAAAAAATTTTAAAGTTAAAAGGGTATTTTTGGCAAAGAACCATTAATACAAATTTAATTTAATTTAATTTAAAAAATAAATTATTTTATTTTATTTTATAATTTTAAAAAAAATTTATGTCAAAAATTTTTAAAAATGTTTAATATTATAGGTTTTACGATTATAATGCGGCATAAGTATCTGTATCTTAATACCGCATATTAGTCTCCAGAATTTTCAATAAATCTGTTTATTAAGAAGTATATTCTACCCTTGATTTATTTGGATACGTCGTATAAGTACGTTTGTCTTAATACGTCGTATAGGTCTGCAGAATTTCCAATAAATCTGTTCATTAAGTAGTATGTACTACCCTCGATTTATTTGGATACGTCGTATAAGTATCTGTATCTTAATACGTCGTATAATTGTTTCATTTATAAACTTTAGCATGTGTTTTTATCGTGCAACTTACAATTTTAAACCAGTCTAAAATTGTGATTATTTTTTTGTTTAAAATGGTTCTTTTCCAACAATACTCATCAGTCTGATGAATTTTAAATAAATTGCATTATATTGTATAATACATACATTTTTCAAAAATCTAAAATTATATTTACGAGGGGGGGTAATACTTACGTATTATAACCATTATTATGAATAGGTTTAAATAAAAATAAAAAATTTTAAATTTACAAGAGTATTTTCGGCAAAGAACCATTAATAAAAATTTAACTAATTTAAAAGGAAATTTAATTTTATAATTTTAAAAAAAAAGTATGTCAAAAATTTTTAAAAAAGTTTAAAATTATAGGTTTTACGATTATAATGCGGCATAAGTATCTGTATCTTAATACCGTAATATAAGTCTGCAGGATTTCCAAATAATCTGTTCATTAAGTAGTATATACTACCCTCGATTTATTTGGATACGTCGTATAAGTACGTGTGCCTCAATACGTCGTATAGGTCTGCAGAATTTCCAATAAATCTGTTCATTAAGTAGTATGTACTACCCTCGATTTATTTGGATACGTCGTATAACTACGTGTGTCTTAATACGTCGTATAGGTCTGCAGAATTTCCAATAAATCTGTTCATTAAGTAGTATGTACTACCCTCGATTTATTTGGATACGTCGTATAAGTACGTGTGTCTCAATACGTCGTATAGGTCTGCAGAGTTTCCAATAAATCTGTTCATTAAGTAGTATGTACTACCCTCGATTTATTTGGATACGTCGTATAAGTACGTGTGTCTCAATACGTCGTATAGGTCTGCAGAATTTCCAATAAATCTGTTCATTAAGTAGTATGTACTACCCTCGATTTATTTGGATACGTCGTATAAGTACGTGTGTCTTAATAAGTCGTATAGTTTTTTCATGTATAAACTTTAGTAAGTTCTTTTATCGTGCAACTTATAATTTTAAACCCACCTATTATTGTGATTTTGTTGTTGTTTAAAATGGTTCTTTGACAATAATACTCATCAGTCTGATGAATTTCAAATAAATTGCTTTATATTGTATAATAAATACATTTTTCAAAATTCTGATAAAATATTTATGAGGGTAAAGCAAAAAAAAAAAAATAAAATCTGAATTTCTATTGAAATAATATTTATTTTTTAATGGAAATATTATGGAATGTTAAAAAAAATTTTATATTTTATTTTGATGGTCCATAAATAATCCAAAAAAAAGTTTTGCGAGAGGGGTAGTATATAAAATCGTATTTTTATTTGGGTGATGCGAAAAACAAAAATTAAAAAATTAGAATTTTTTTAATAATATTCTTTATAAATACGTGCATTTCTTGAAGGAGAGAAGTGAAATGTTATTATTGTATTATAAAGGATATTTAAAATTCTAAAAAAACTTTTCGAGAGGGATAGTACTTAAAAACTTTTTTTTGATTGTAAATTTAAATTTATTCTTAAAGGAAATATTATAAGAAGTTAGATAAATGGTTATATTTTATTTTGAAGGGCCCCGAAAAACCTGAAGTACATTTTGCGAGGAGAGTTGGACGTAAAACCGTTATTTATGATTAGGTTAACAAAAATAAAAAATTTAAATTTAAAAGGTTATTTTTGGCAAAGAACCATTAATAAAAATAAAATTTAATTAAAAAAATAAAAAATAAAGTAAAAAAATTGAAAATTAATTGTTGTTCGATAGTAATAGGTAGTAGTATAGGTATCTGTAACTTAATACCGCGTATAAGTGATTCATGTATAAGCTTTAGTAAGATTTTTTATCGTGCATTATATAATTTAAAACCACCCATTATTGTGATTATTTTTTTTATGATGGTTCTTTGCCATAAATACTTAAATACTACATACTTATACTATTGTAATAAATTGAAAATAAAATGAATGAAAGTAAATTGAAAAAAAAATGTTTTTATATTCTAATTATTAAAAAAACATCTTATCTGTAATCCGACGCAATTTCTCCCGCAAAGTTTGTATGCAACATACTGATGGTGATTTTGTGAAATCCTCAACGGCTGAGACTTCCGATGGTTTTTTTTTGTCGGACAAGCGCTTTAGATAGAAAATACTGTAAGATTATTGTAAAAAATTAGTCAAAACATTTTTTTTTAATTTCTATATTAAATCATTAATATAGTACCAATTAAACAGTAAATACGAACAAAAAATGTATAAAAAATCGTAAAAATATATTTGTTTTTGTGGAAAAAATATGTAAATTATTATAAATAAATTAACAAACTAAACGCATTATAAAATTACAAGTGTAGGTACTTTCTGTAGTTAAGTTTCATCACAGACGTAAATTAGTCTGAATAACATTTTTGGGTTATTTAAACATTAAAATCGTAAACTTAATTAATATATTATGATAAAAAAATAATATAACTATAATATATGAATAAGAAAATAAACAACAAACCGGAATCGTTATTAAAACTGCGTAGTTGAAATTTCGATTCGTTTTGATTTTTCTAAATTTACAAATTAAATAACTATCCAGTTTAAAAACTTAAATAAATAATACGTAATATAATAATGTACCATTATACGTTATAAATTTTATAACATAGATTATCGGTTGTAATATTTAATAACTATATTGTTTTACATAGCCATAGATTTTCTAGTGCTATACTGCCAGCCCTTTCTACATAATAAATGTTCAGACATCTGTTTGAATTTTCTGTCATTTCAGCATAAATTCTTCTCTCATTATTTTGAAGTAGTTTTAAATTTTCTACGACCGTCCCAAATTATCATCTTCATTTCACATTCTTTTTGGAACGTATTCTTTCTTATTTTTTTTATCCGTCTCAGAATGCATTGAGTATTTGAGTACTTTACCCTATTCATTCATCTCAAAAGTCAAAATGTATTTGAGCAATCTTAAAGATATTTATATTCATATTTTTCACGTATATCAAGTAGAAGTCAACAAAATTATGGAAAGGGAGCAAATTAATTATTTATTTAAAGGATCTTAAAATTCCGAAAAAAATTTTGCGAGGGGGCTACGTAAAATCGTTTTTATAATTTGGGTGAAAACAAAATGAAAATTTTTTTAAAAATTTTAATTTATTTTTAAATAATATTTATTTTTAATAGAAGTGTTATGGGATGTTACATAAATGTTTACATTTTATTTTGAAGGTCTCCAAATACCAAAAAATATTTTGCGAGGTGGGTAATACTTAATAACTTTTTGATGATTTGTGTAATGAGAAAAAAAAAAATTTTAGGTTTAATTTATTTTTAATGGAATTATTATAGGAAGTTAGATAAATTATTACATTTAATTTTGATGGTTCCCAAAAAATCCGAAAAAATTTTACTAAGATGGTAGTACGTAAAACCGTTATTATGATTTGGGTGAGAACAAAAATCAAAAATTTTAAAATTAAAAGAGTGTTTTTAGCAAAGAACTATAAAGAAATTTAATTTAATTAAAAAAAAAAAAATTATAGACATTTGAAATATTTTTTTTTTTTTAATATAAATAATTTTTTTAGTCTTAGTCAAAAAGTTACATCAATTGAGGTGTTTCTATGGAAAATGTATTATTTCCATAAACCTATTTTTTCAGGAATAGTAAATTTATTTTAATTTTAATTTTAGGAGTATAATTCAGAATTAACCATGAGACAGAAGAATATGGAAATAATAATAGTAACGAAACAACCTTATCAAACACTCTTAATCATGAAGCCATAATAGAAAACCAAACCATAAGAGAAAACCAAACCATACGAGAAAACAAAACCATAAGAGAAAACCAAACCCCGTCTAAACGTCGACAACGAGATACTACTATCAAGTCAGATGAAGCTGGAAAACAGATGAAACGGGCATTTAGTACATTAGAAAATTGTATCAATAATAGAAAAGAGGAGGGCGAGTATGATTATTATGTGAAGATTCTAGCAACAAAAATACGAAGGCTACCAGAAAACGAACGTGAAGTATTCATGTATGAAGTTGATGGACAGTATATTAATCACTTACGTCATTCAAACAATCAATCGTCAACTTCATACTCCACAACACCAAAATTTGAAACAAATATTCAAAGCCGACTACCATCTTCACTCTCTGCTTCATCTGCTGATTACTCTATTTCTGATTAACAGTAAACTTTAACCAGTAACCAGTCTTATTCTATGACTCTAACCACTGTTCACCAATTATTAATTCCGAATTTCTTCTGTCTCGAATCTGTCTGATTTGTATACAACTACACAAGACGGGTGGCAAATGACCCCACTGTTCCTTTTATAGAAAATAATATACACAATTTCCTAGATAGCCCACTCCTAATGACACTTCTGCCCAAGCCATTCACTCCAAACGGGGTAAAATCATTCATACATAAATTCCCATTAAGTAAATCTCCAGGACATGATATGATAACTGCAGAAATAGCCCAAAATCTTCCCGATAAAGCCATAACACACCTCACTCATATATAACGCTATCCTCCGAATCTCATACTTCCCAATTCAACGGAAACTCGCCACAATTATTATTTTTCCTAAACCAAATAAACCCATAGATAACCCTTCCTCATATAGGCCTATTATCCTGCTACCTTTCTTCTCAAAACTTTTTGAAAAATTAATATTAAACAGAATATACCCAATCATCAACGAAAAGAAATTAATTCCTGACACAAAATTTGGATTTAGAGATCACTCAATCATACATTAAATTTACCGACTAGCCGATACCATTGCCTGTTCGCTTGAAGAGAAATTTTAAACCTCGGCAGTATTCCTTGACGTCAGCCTTTGACAAGGTCTAGCACTCCGTGCTTCTTTTCAAATTAAAATCATTCCTACCCCCTTCATATTATTTGTTCTTTAAGTCTTATCTTAACGAACGTCACTTCCTTGTCAGGCCAGGAACTGAACACTCCCCAATCTTAGCCGGCATTCCTCAAGGTGTGGTTGCATATGTCCCTATTCAATATTTACTCGGCTGATCAACCCACCAATCCAAATACTCAAATAGCCGAATATGCCGACGATAAAATAATCTACTCCACCCACACCGATCCTGACTTAGTTTTGAATTCTTTCCAAAGCCATTTAAATGACCTTACAAACTGGTACTCCAACTGGCTTGTCAAAATAAACGAAAACAAATCCATACACACAACCTTTGCACTCTGCCATAAGCAGCCTCCTCCAGTGCATATAAATAACAAACCTATTCTAAACTTCGACACAGTTAAATATCTCGGTCTAACCTTTGACAAACACCTGACATGGGCTAAACATATTCATGCAATTAAATTAAAACTGAACTAACGCCTCTACTCACTCAGACCCATTCTCGACAAATTCTCAAAACTGTCCCTCAAAACCAAAATTCATATTTATAATCTTCTTCTTAAACCCATCTGGCTGTACGGTTATTCAGTTCTGGGGAACTGCCAAAATTTCAAATACAAAAAAAATACAAGTGTTCCAATCGAAAGTCCTCAGACTCATAACTGGATGCTCCTCCATACATCTCAAATCACACTCTCTACATTGATCTTCGCATTCCTAGTCACTGAAACAGCCAAACTGTATTACTTCAAATTTAAAAATCACCTTCATAATCATGTTAACTCCCATGATAAAAGTTTACTATCCATCTCCATCCCCGGTAACCCTCCCAGAAGAATCAAACGACAATGGCCCCATGACCTTATACACTAAATAATTACATATGAATATAATCTATAAATATTTAGATATGTAATTGATAATGTTAACTCATGCCAAAGTACCTTCGCCGGTTAGTTCTTCCCTCAATTTACTCAATCCACTACACAAAAAAAAAAAAAATCATCCATTACGCTTATTGTACATATTTTGTATAGATTGTATAAATTCTAGATTAAAATATATATATATATATATATATATATATATATATAAATTATATATATAATTATAATATTATTATTTATTAATATTGTTATTATATTATATAATAATATATATTTAAAAAAAACCCTGTTTAAAATTAAAATAACTAATATAAGAAATTATTATGTTCTTTCTTTATAAAATAGTTAAAAACAAATTAAGAAAAAATTCTAATTAGCCACGTGCCAAGGAGGGTGCAATAGCACCTTAGCATCTCCCTCTGGATCCGCACCTGTCTAAAACATAAATATTTTTATGGTCACACCAAAAATCTACATTGAAAATTTAATCAGGATAAATATTTTGGTTTAAGAATATTTTTTTATTCGACATATTATATTAGATACAGTAAATAAGGTATGAACATAATTTATTTTATAAATAAAAACAAAGACAACATTTTTTATAATCTTATAACAAAATAGTGAATAATAATAGTAAATAAATAAACACAGTCAGTTTGTCTTGTATATAATATTATATAATAATAAAGAAAAATATGTAATAAAACCAAATTATTCCAAAAATTCTACAAAATATACAATATTTAACATATTTCATAAATAATAACGTACATGTTGGATTTTATAATTAAAAACTAAAAATGTTTAAATGCACAAAATAGATTATTTTTGTAATAAAACAATATGGTAGTCTATTTTTCTATAAGTTTACATAAAACATAGCACATATAATCACGGAAATTCATAATTTCATCATTATTCATTTCGTTATGTCCATATGTTTCCGTTAAAAAGTTAATAAAATTATTAACTACATTTCTCAGTGATGATAAGTTTTGCCAATCACTGTAACAAAACAAAAACAACAAAATGAAAATGAAAATGAAAGTAATCTTATTTCTAATAGTTATTATTGATTTATATAAAAGAAACAAGTTTTAAATTAGGGAAGTCAACGACGGACCAAATATTTATTATTAGACAGTTATACCAAAAAATACGGGAATTCGATAAAGAGATACATACTTTATTTGTTGACTTCAAAAAAGCATATGACAGTTATCCATAGGGAAAGTCTTATAAGTATTTAAAAGAGTTTTATTTTCCCCAAAAGTTGGTCAATATTATATCAATCAGCATTATGGAAACCGTAGTTAAAATAAAAGTAGGAAATATGAAGTCGGATCCAGTTACAGTAAAATCTGGCCTTAGAGAAGGTGATTCTATCTCACCTATTCTCTTCACCCTGGTTTTGGAAAAGTTATAAAAGAGATGAAAATTGAACCCCACAAAGGAATAAAACTCCAAAACTCGGCTATTCCCTTATTGGCATATACCGATGTTATAGTGCTGATGGACGAATCTCAAGATGGAGTAAAACGGCTCTGTGAAAGACTCAATGACGCAGCACAGAAAGTAGGACTACAAATAAATGAACAAAAAACTGAATATTATATGATTATAGGAAGACAAAATTGGATGGATCATGTGTTAGAAGTAGATCATTTTAAATTTAAGAGATATAATTCTTTCAAATATCTTGGCTCATTTGTGAGTGAAAAAAATGATATCACCTAGCTGCGAGAATCCAAGCGGGAAATAGGGCTTATTATGGTTTGGTGAAACTATTAAGTTCTAGGTCATTATCAAGAGAGATTAAGAGACTTTTGTATACCAACCTAATACAACCAGTGATATTGTACGGATCAGAACCTGGGCACTAAGGAAATTAAATGAAAAGAAGTTCTTAATACTAGAAAGAAAAATATTACGAAAGACCTTCGGTCCAATAAAAGATAACATCACAAGAGAGTGGAGAAAAGGGAAAAATAGAGAGCTCCAAGAAATGTTTAATGAAAATAATATAGCAGAGACGGTTAAGAAAAGAAGGTTGTGATGGGCAGGACATGCAATGCGGAGCCAGAACTCTTTACTAAGAATGGTGCTGGAGCAGAATTCAGTAAGAAAAAGGCCCTTGGGAAGACTAAAATTGAGATGGGAAGATATAATTAAGAGGGATGTAGAAGACTTAGGAGGCGGAGCAAACTGGAAGGATTTGGCGATGAATAGAGATGACTGGAGAATTGGTTGTGAGACGGAATGGTCCTAGCGGCCAATTAACACAAAAGAAGAAGAAGAAGAAGAAGAAGAAGAAAATCAACAAGACAAGGCCAAAAAGGAAACAAATTATGATAAAGATTGAAGAAATAAATTAAGTATATTAAATAAAATTATAAAAAATAATAATTAGATTTCAATTATTGCATGTTATGATTATAATTTATTATATGAATGTAATTTATTTCGAATATTAAAATCCTTATATTTCCTCAAGGGTAAACATCAATAATTTTTTTTTTTTTAATTAATTACTCATTTACTTACCCATTTGAACAAGAGATGTTTATACGCTTTCCATTTTTTGTATATATTAAACAATTATTATGTCCATCCTAAAAAATAATGAATTTGAAATGTAGTGAAAAAAATGTGTGGGAAATTGTGTAGGCTATTTACATGCTTAAACGATGTCTGGCCTTTGAAAAATAAAATAGCTAATATTGGAGGAACATATGCAGTTTTATTGAGCATAATTACATCATTATCAAGACTTCTACCTTCTCTAAAGTAAGTTAATACTTCTGTATTATCATTTTTATTATAATTCACACTTTCTGAATGTAATATTACTTTTATTCCATCACTAAAAAAATGTATTACATTTAAAAACTGTTTATACTTATATTACAATTACATACTCATTTATAAATGAATAATTTAAACGTCCATTTCGTTGTATAAATGATTTTTTGAAAACTAAATGTCCAAAACCAGAAATTAGTACAGCTGGTACAAGTTGATCAAATGATTTTTCTGAGTTTAAGTTTAAATTGTCTATATCTTGGTCTTCAATAAGCATACTATTATACAAATGTTGTGCAAATAATTTTTTTAGCCCTGTGATAAATTAAAAAATTAAATAACGCATTAAATAAATTTATTCTCTTTATAAAAAATAAATTAGATATTCGATAATAAAAAAATACATTTTATACTTACTATACATCAATGTTAAACTAGTTTTAGATAATAAGTGATTTGTACCATTACTATAACTATTAGAATCAATTTGACTTTGTGTAGTGCTCCATTCAGAAAATATTTTTGCTACAGCTAAGTAATCACTACATGATGAATAATCTTTTTTTATTGTTCTTATATCTGCAGCAGTAATTTCTCTAAATATGTTTACATTACTTGATAGATATGTTATGATTGATAGTGTAGAATTTAAACATCTAAAAATTAATATAATTATACATAAAATGATTAAACTGAAAATAAAATAGTTTTATACTTAAAAAATACTGAATTAACTAAAGCTTTTGAAAGGCAAGGGTCAAATGGAAATGCTGCTATACGTTTTCCCAATGCTGTCAGCTTCTCATCTTGGTCTAATGCACCAAGAAGTTGTAATTCCGAAACAGAAATATTAATAGTATCTATATTAGGAGGATTCAAAACCTTGGATAATATAATCCTCGCTTTATCATGACTATGAATCTATATAAGTGATTTGTAAATAATTAACATTTGAAGCACAATATGTGTATATTATATACAATAAGTAACTTTAGTACTTTAAGAGTGAGAATAATATGTTCAAGAGGAGTTAATTGAATCTCTGGTATAGGATATTCGAGGCATTTGTCAAAACGGTCTGATGAGTATAAATGGTAACATTCTCCTGGTTGAGTTCTTCCTGCCCGGCCCCTTCTTTGTTTTGCATTAGCTTGAGAAACCCAACAACGTTCTAATAATTGAATACCTTTTTCTGCATCCCAACTATAAATTTATTAACAGAACAATAATTATTATATTTAAATACTATAAACCAAAATGCATTGTCTTAACATTTATAAACAATAAACATAATTACAATTATTGACACAGTAAATATTATTTTAATGAAAAAATATTAAGAAAATAATTAAAAGTTACTTTTCTATTTTCTATTTATTCAGTCACATGTTAAAAATATTATATTAATAAAATAAAAAAAAACATTCAAATAATTTTCTTTTAATCTACTTGGTCTAAAATATGAATTTTAGTTTGGTATATGTATTAACATATCATAACTAAAGAAAATATTACCTAGAGACATTTTGCATACCAGTGTCGACTACATATACTACATCATTAATTGTGATACTTGTTTCAGCTATATTTGTGGCTAACACAACTTTTCGTCTTCCATCTCTTGCAGGTTCCATGATTTCTATTTGCTTTTCAGGTGTTAATTTTGAATGGGCAAACATTATATCAAAATTATTAGACCTTTGTTGCAAGATTTTATTAACCTGTTAATATTTTTTTAAAAAATGTTTAGTATCCAAATATTGTAATATTAAATATAATATTGTGTTCTTACATCCATTATATCTTTCCAACCTGACACAAAGCATAATATGGCTCCAAGAGGTTTATTACGATCTATCCATTTTATTACATTTGCAACTAGTTGTGGATTCCAAAAAGGTTTACCATTTTCTTCAACTGTTGTATTATTAATACCCCATTCTCGAGCCATTTGATTCTGGAATTAATTGTAAATTATTAAATTTTGAACATTAGTGTGTACATTTTTGTAATGTGTACCGTTAAAAAATGAGTTTTCACAGGATGTGTAAAACCGGGAATTACGATAGTTGCAGCTGATTGGCCATAATAATTCTGAAAGTGTTCAGCATTTAATGTTGCACTCATTACAATTAATTTTAAATTTGTATTTAACTGTAATGCTTTTTTTGTAAGCATTAACAATATTTCAGTGTTTAAATCTTGTTCATGGGCTTCATCTATAATAACATGAGTGAATTCTTTGAGCATAGGATCAACTTGTAATTTCTGAAGCAGTATTCCACTAGATGCAAAGACTATAGTGCCTGGTTTTCTGGGTAATATTTGTTTTAATCTCACTTGATAACCAACTACATTACCTAACTAGAAAAAAAGATCAAACGATTTATTAAAGAAAATATAAAAAAAAAGTTTATTTTATAAGTATATACTTCTTCTGAACGTTCTTTAGCAATTCGATTAGCAAGAGTTATAGCACTAATTCGTCTTGGCTGAGTAATATAAACACTACATTCACCTCCCTTATTATCTTGACTCCATTTGTTCATAATAAAATTTGGTACTCTTGTACTTTTTCCACAACCTGGTTCTCCTTTAATAATTGTTACTTGGTTATTATCGATCATTTCAATGATGTCATTTCTAAAAATTAAAAGAACGCATAAGTATTTTAAAGTTAACAAATAATTTTGTTGAACATACTCATAGTTGTCTATAGGTAACTGAACTAATTTACAAGTTTTTTGCATCGACTTATTATAAAGGTATTTGTTTCTGCTTGTATAATCAAAATGTGTAAATGAAGGTATTTTAAAATCTAACAGATCTAAATAAAAATAATAATTATATCTTGTATAATAAAAAATTTAAATAATATATTAAAATTACCATCATTTGCATTTTCATCTTCAATCGCTACTTTATTTTCTTTATTTATTAATGGTTGAATTTCCTGAAAATATAATCTTTATACAAATATGTATATAATAAATTTATTAAATAAATTATTGAAACTAATAACTAATCAGAGTTCAAATTAATTATTATTTATAGTTAATAATTTGTAACATTATTATTATATAAATAAATATGCGATGGGTAAAATTAACTAACCTGATTAAACCTTTGAACTAAGTTTGAAATTAGTTTAACACTATTTTCACACAAATCAATTGAAGCAATTGGTGATTTTGCTTTATCAATACATTGTTTTTTTGATATTAATATGGGTTTTCCTTTGTGATCAAGTTTTTCCATATCCTAAAATGTAAGTATGTGAGTAAAGTATGTATGGTATCAGTCAATTGTCTAGAGTGCAAACCTAAATAAACCTCTTAATATGTATTAATATTTAATATAAAATTTTGAAACGGTTTTTTATAATATATAAACAAACAATTTAAATAATCATCACAATAGTAAAATAAAAAAATAATTATTAACTTGCCTGTAACCACTGAATAGCATTTAGAGATACAGTTTCTGCAGCTTTGACCTTTGTAGAAGCATCGCTTGTGAATACAATGGGATTGGGCCATTGAACACTTAATTTGCAGCTCCATTGACTTTTTTTGTTCTTGTTAAATATAAAATGGAGACCTGTTTTTATGTCTTGTGTTTTTTCAACTTGGTTATAAAAGTTTGAAATGATATTTCTTGGAGATGAGAATGTTCTTTTCAATCTATTTAAATCTAATGAAAAGATAATTTATTTTTCATTTAAAAATAAATCTTTTTATTTAAATGTTTAACCCTAACCAAACCTATTAATTTTTATCATATTTAACAAATAGAACAGATATAATGAAAACTCATTTTTTTGCACTCTTACCATCATTGGAGATATTATATTCAGATTGTGTTTTAACAGTAGAAAATTGAGGGTGTATTAATTGTAAATGCCTTCTGAAACTAATCGGTTTAAAATCATACCTCAAGTTAAATTTATAATTATAGAACATTTTAGTACTTAATGTACTTACTTAGTTCTAGAAAAACGTGATATTGTTTGTAATCCAATAAAATACTTGATATTCTTCATTTTTATTTTATACTATTTTAAGAACAAGATAATTTTATGTATAGCAAACAGTTGATAATCGTTTTAAATAATAATAATTATTTTAAGGTGGTTATAAACGATAGAAACCATGTTTTCATAACTTTTAATTGAAATCTAAAAAGTTTATACTTAGCTTTATATAATGTAAAAAATTAAAATCGTAAAACCGGAACATTTTTATATACAATTACAATACACATGTGCAAAACATTGATAAGGGATATCAGAAAATTAAAAAAGTGATTTTGATAAAAAAAAAAAATGATAATTGTTAAGTTTGTACTTTCTTATTTTACTAGGTAGTCTATTAGTTTACTACTTTACAGTTTTGTAATAAGGGAAATCTGAGATTCAGATTTATGACTCTTAAATATGAACTCTTTAACTATATAGAATACGAATAGAAATTCGAGTTATACTAAAATTATAAAAAAATTATTTGATTAGTTTTATATTAATTATTTTAACCGTTTTTTAAATGTTATTATTATTGATATCGTTGACGAACTGACAATTACACCAATGGCTAAAAGTCCTGTCGTGACAGGTATTTCTCCCAAAGAAGGGCCACCGGGAACGAGGGTAACAATCAGAGGCGAATATTTGGGCAACAATCCTAATGATTTAACAAGTAATAATAAATAATAAACTAAATAATCTTGAAATAAACTTCTTATTTCAATGGGTTACAAGGTTTAAAGATATGTGACTGTGAGTGTATGCTTTCGGCTGAATGGAAATCACCAAATAAGATCATTGCACGATCTGGACCAGGAAAAGGACGTGGTGATATAATTTTGGTCACTAAATCTGGTGGTGTTGGTACAAGTACAGTACAATTTCGAGGATATCATGAGACAATTGGCCCTTTAAAGGAAAGTGCGGTTTGGGTTGAAGAAGCACCATTGAACTGGGGAAGACAAAACAGTTCAATCATAATATTCCAATTAGATGATCCTCTGGGTCTATCTGTTGAAGGAGACGAGTATGTACATATTTTTATTGGTCACTTAATAAATCCAGTGAGTATAATCAGAATATTATCAATATAATTTATTTGAATTATGTAATAAAGGAAATTTCCTGAAAACGAATTAACCGAATTATTTCCGGATGGTTCTGGAGATTTGTTGTCAGAAAACTTTGAACCTGCATGGTTTCTGTTAGAACACCACCATGGAACATCTTTTGATGATTTGCGAGTAGGATTAGCATATCTAAAAAGGAAAGTTGATTCGCAAAATGAAGGACAATTATCTTTTTTGAAAGTAAGTTATATTATAATCTATCTAATGATTAAATTGCCACTACAGTATACTATAAAGTACAAGTAATATTATGATAAAGACATACTTTATTAAATATTATACATCATATTATAATTTACTAGGACAATGTTGGATCAGTCATGGAACAATTGGATACACTTTTATCATTAAAACAAAGTTATGAAGCTGATTTTGAAAAAAATAATGAAACACTCTCTAGAGTTGAAGAAGCAATAAACCGTAAATATTAAATAATTAAATTATGGATACATTGTACTAACTTACCATTAATAAGAATTGACTTATAGAATCTTTAAAGGAAGCAACAAATTTATTTCATGGAGTTTTAACTCGAAGAGAAAAAGCTGATGCTACTAGAAATGCATTAGCTGTTATGACAAGATACAAATTTTTATTTCAGTTGCCAATTAACATTGATCGTAATATTAAAAATGAAGATGTTGATGTCATTATTAATGATTATGCAAGAGCTTTAAATTTGTTTGGAAAGACTGAAGTTCCTGTAAATAATGTTTTTAATATATTTAATTTTAAAACAAATATAGTTGAGTACAGTTTATACATTTTAATATAAGGTTTTCAAGAAAATATTGGAAGAAGTTGAAACCAAAATAAAGAATTTAAGAATTAACCTTAAGTCAAAGCTCCATGAGATGCCCACAACATTAAAACAGCAAAAAAAAATAATTAGGTAATAATAGTAACATGCTTATGTCTACAAATAAAATGTAATTAAATAAGTTACTTTGATTAACTTAAAAAATATTATCAATTATATGTTCTATTTTACATTTTCAAATTGTATTGATGTCTTCAAATATTTAAATCCAAAAAAGGACATATTTAAAATTTAATATTAACTCAGTCATGAAATCTTTAACCAATTTATAATCTTATATTAGTATCAATAAAATATTTTTATAACTATAATAATCTAATGTTTTATAATAAAATAAAATAAATGTATCTTTGGTCACAGAAATTTAGTTGCTTTGAATGATGATGGTGATCCCGGCTGGGAAGCAATTACTTATATGAAGCAATTTATTATTGATAAAATAAAAGCTAGTTATCAACAATATATAACAGAAGAACAAGCAAAGGAAACACCTAGTAAGTATTATATACTTTTTAGAGACAATTTTATTTTACAATGTTATTTAGATACTTCATTTAACACTTATTTTATTTTTCTTATTTATTATTGCATATTTATTATATTTTAGATAAGAACAATAGACATTCACACAACAAACATAAAAGAAATATTAGTTTGTCACAGCAAATTGAACTTCAAGTATGTTATATTATGTTTAAATGAATTCTAAAATAATAGGTTGATTGGTATTTTTCAGAACTCTGAACCAAAAAAAGTATTGTGTATTGATGAAATAGCCACTGTCATATCCGATTATTTCCCAGATTTGTGGAAACTCGGACAAAATTACTTTGTTGGTGATTTAGCAATAAAACCTGAATATAGCCATGATACAGATTTTAAAGTATGCACCACTTGTTATTTAAATAGTTAATATTTAAATCAAAATTGTAGTAAACACAAAATAGTTTTATATTTTTTAGGAAATGATTTTAGACATAATCATAACTGTGTCTGACATATATAGAACAATTATGCTACCTACTACTACTACAAGTTCATTCTCACCTGTTCCTATCATATGGTTGCCACATTGTCTTAAACAAATTCGATCAGTATTTACAGTTTTAATGGCTTTAGATCTTCCTAACGAAGCTTTAAATAAAATATCTAGCGTTATATTTGATTTAAGGTTAGGTTTTTTTTTTATTTTAACTAAATATAATTAAATTTAATCTTACTAATATCCTAATTAGATTACACTGCTTAAATATTCTATTCAAACAAGCATCAGAACAAATTGTACAATTAAAATCTACTGAAACATGGAAATTAGATTATCATTCAAAACAAGGAACTATATCACAATTGGTAATTATAAGTGTTTCTATGTTAATCAATTATAAATATTAAATAATAAAAATACCATATAGTGTATACTAAAAAATATGTATATATTTATATATTCGTTTAGCCTAATGATTTTTACAAAATCCTTTTGGAAGCAATGAGATTAGCTAAAGAATATGTAATTCGAGACGAACGTAGAGAAACCGCACTTGTTGATAATGAAACAGCTAAAAATGAACTACAGTTATTGGTCCATAAATGTTTTTGGAATTTTTCACAAGTATAAAAATAAATTTAAACAATAGTATTACATATTTTAAATTAAACAATATTATTTTTACATCACAGGTATTAGAACAAGTTGGTTTAAATGCAGATACAAATTGTTCATCCACAACAATTATGTCATTGGGTGGATCGTCAATATCAGGGTTTAAATTACATAATGACTTAGTAAGTTGTATTTTAAATCATTTTAGTTTCTGAGCGAAGTGAAGAATGTATTAGTTTTACAAAGATGTTTTTTTTTCTTTGGTGTATGAAAACACTTTTTCGGGTGGAAATAATTTCAAATTTCTCAAAAGTTTTTCCTTGAGAGGAGAAAAACTATAAAAAATGGCGGAAAATTGGCAAAATTACGGTATTTGTTATTTAACATTTTTTAATTTCATGGTAACTAATTGAGTTTTGATCGTAAGGACTTGAACATTTTTTTTGAGTATTAACATCGGTAGTATACAGTGAGGTAAACTTTTGGAATGAATTATTAGTATAGTATATTATAATATATTGAGTTTCGCTTAGAATTGTATTTCTAATGCAATATCATTGCATTCAAATCTTAAATATAATAAACCACTAATTTCTCCGAGGACCAAAGGGACGAAGGAGGTACGTCCACAAACAACATTCCCACTTTTAAAATTTTCTTTTTATCTATTTACATATATTTGTAGAATGTTGTTAAAACGGTATATGTTGTAGTATACATTTTATGTTTTTATAATCTTTATAATTAATTATTATTAATATTAAATAATTAATAATTAATTATTAAGTACACATTTATTTTATTACTCAATAGAATGACAAATATAAAATTTATATAATATTTTAGGACTGTGACAAAAATTTATTTATTAAAAATAGTTTAACTATTTTACTATTTTAGACATGGGAACAAAAACTTTTAGTAACAATAAGTAACAGTCAATATACAAGAAATATCATGCTTTCAAAGTTTAAAAAAGAATTCAAAGACAATGGTTTTCCAACCATTGATATTGTAGTGACTAGAGCTGCTGAATTACTTGAAAACACTGAAAGTAAACTACTTGAGACTTATATTGAAACTAAAAGCGATCCTTTAGTTGGTACTATAGAACCATCCATGTATGTGGGTAGCTTTGAGTGGGATTCACCTTCACTTCTATCTCCAAAAGATGTAAGACCATATGCCAAAGAAATTATTACCAATTTGATCGCTTTACACTATGAGGTTTGATTTAAACTTGACAATTAATAAATTTTATATTGTATTTAATTTTTCACTGTGTTTGTCTGTTAGGTCCAAACAATCATGCCAGATTTAATGTATGACGTATTATCGGCAATTGTAATCACTATATCAGAAGAAATGTCACGACTCATGAATTGTGTTACACATTTTAGTGAAAATGGAGCTATGCAAGCTAGATTGGATTTGATGGCTTTAACATACACATTGTCGAATTACTTTACACCTAACTCAAAGTAATATATTTATTATATTGTTTACACGTTCACAAACAATAATAAATCATTTAATGGTTTTATTATTCCAGAGATTTTTTTTGTGATGCTACTGATGCAGTGCCACCATTTAAAACGGTTGATAATGAAAAGTAATTTTTTTAAATCTATTAACATTGTACTAGTTAATATGGATTTTAAAACTTAGTAACCGAGTAGTATTTACATTAAATATTTCATTTCAATTTTAGATTCTGAGCGAAGCGATGAATGTAATGGTTTTATGTTTTTTTTTTTATGTCTGAAGACACTTTTTTGGGTAATGGTCCGATTATGTTACAAGTACAATATTTAGTACTTATTACAAGTAGGGTATGATTTTGGTCGAAAATTACATATAGTTGTTTCTTTATTTAACTCGTTTTTCTAATTTCTCAAAAGTTTTTCCTTGGGAAAAGAAATAATTACGGAAAATCGGCAAAATTATGTCTTCTGTTAATTTGATTTTATATATTTTGTGATGATTAATGCTGTTTAGAACATAGGGTCATGTAAATTTTTTTGAGTATTCTCATAGGTAGTTAACACATGTAAAATTTTGGAATGGATTATCAGTATAATATATTGTATTATATTGAGTTTTGCTCAGAATCATATTTTCGAATACAATATAATTGCATTCAAATCTAAATTATAATAAACCATTCATTTTTCCGAGGATCGAATGAACTAAAATCAATTTTTCTGCTTTTTTTATTATTGAGTTACATAACATAAAGAGTAATCAGAACTTTGTTATAAAAATAATAAAAATAACATTGATCACTATGTATTTATATTATAATTCAAATGTTGATAGAGTTTTAGTTAGTTATAGTAATAGCTGAATAAAATATAATTGCTTAATAGAAAATTATTGTTAATTTATTTTTATTTTTATGTACATAGATATGTTATAAAATGTTTGGAGCAATTTAAGACCCGAATGCATTTACAGCTGATGTGTTTTTTAACACCTAGTACAAATAATTCCGAAACAAGTATCATGTAATATTATATTATATAATATTTATTAGAACTAAATTATTTTTATAAAATGTTAATGAAGTTATATTTATTTATCAAGTATATTATATACATTAAATTTCTATTAGTAATATTAACATGTGATACATTCAATTTTAAAAATAATAATTGTTTTTTTAGAAAACAATTTAATACATTAAACAATCATAATATATTGTTATATTAATATAAATTAAAGTTTATATATAAAAAGAATATTAAATAATTGAGTATATTTATTTTTATTATACCTTCAATTATAAATTCTGTTAAAGTTAAAAAAATTTCAAAATCAGTACTTAAAATAAGACATGCCTCACAGTAGGTACATAATAAATCTTAAAGTAAATTATAATTAAATGATAAAGTAATATATTATTTAGTTGTGTTTCTTCAAATTCAGGATAAGGAACTTGCCATACAGTAGTGTAATTGTAAGTGGTAATCAAATTGTATTTGTTGAAAAATAAAATATTATACAATATATTTTCAATATCATTAAGTCAAATCCAATTTAAATTTGTTCTAAAAAGCTTTATTATCAATATTTTTAAATTAAACTTATTATATATTCAAAACATTATTTTTTATTGGTGTTAATCATACAATTATGTGGCCATAGTCAGGGTTGGACTAGATAGAAAACAAAAATTATTTAAGTTGGTTTATTATGGAATTGATAAAAGCAGTACCAGAGCTAGTCTTATTTAGCCAGGGTGCAGAAATTAAATTGAGGCCCCTTTTGCTTTTTTGTAAAAAAATATTTTACTCTCGTGGTAATATAAGTAGATAGTATACTAATATCTATGCAAAATTATTATTTATAGTTGAGTAATCGATTATGATATAGTAATATACCTATTTTTCAAAAGTTTTTCTTTGATCGAGGAAAAATTACCGTATTATATGACCATATAATATACAATATTCATCTTCTTGGTACTTAATTTTTCGGTTTTCTCAAAAGGTTTTCCTACTACCAAAATATTACAGAAAATCAGCAAATTACATTTTCCATTTATTTGATTTTAAAATTTTGTAATAACTAATTATGTTTTGATCGTAGGGACTTGAAAATTTGTTTGAGTAATCTCATAGGTAATTTACACATGTGGTAAAATTTCAAAATGGATTATCAGTATAATATATTATATATCTGACCGAGTTTCCTAAGAAACATATAACATTAAGTGCAATATCAGTGCATTCAAATCTTAATTATAATAAACCATTTCTCTGAGGAACGAAAGAACAAAGGAGAAACACCCAGAATCGATCTTCCTGCTTTTTAATGATGATTGTCTAAAGATTCAAACTGATTGAACTAGATTTTCGCATTGGTTTTGTGATTTAGGTTTATCACTTAATCTATCCAAATGCAAAATTATGACATTGCCAAAACCCGAAAAATCTTTTTTATATCTATATTTGATAAAAAAATAAAATATGGCTAAGGCTAGTCATACACATAAGCCAATTAATTTATTTTTATTTTTAAATTTGTATTAAATAATTATGATAGAACTTCACTCTCTCATCCTATAACCCCCACCACGCACTCATAAGGTAAGTAAAAAAAAGTAAGGCTGGTAGAAAATTGAATTTCCCGATAAACATTTTGAGGCTAATCCAATCCTGGCCATGGTTTATCTTGTGCAATAATTCATATTAATACTTAAGATAACCATGAAATAGCCTACTAAATGTTTTTCATACAATTTGAGAAGATCCAATTTCCTGGTTTAATATGTAGTTTTGATCTCTAATCCATAATTGTTCACAAATTACATTTAATATATAAGAAGTCAGTTCATTTTCTTTTGATTCATTATTGTCATCGATCTTATTGATTTTTAGTACAGTAATTTTTTGTGTCTTTTCAAATTCGTCAATATCATCAAATGAAATTTTAGCAGTAATATCATTTGCACAAAACCTGAAATTAAACAATAATTTTAAACAAATATTATACAAATACATTATTGGTACATTTGAAAATGAAAATGATAATACTTTGTGCCAATAACAATAGGAGCCGGTTTACTTTTGTCATTCATGTATGTGGGCAAACTTGATGATATAGTAGATAGTCCACTGGGGTCATTAAATGAAAAAATAAACACGATTGCATCTGTTTCTTCTTTACATGCCTGAAATGATTTATAGGCATATTATGTATTGGCTAATGAAAAAAAAAAAATTAAATAATCTTATTGGATCATTAAAACGGTATTAATTATTTGACAAATAAACAAACAAACAATGTAATTAAGAACATAAAAATGTATATTTACCGGCGATATGTGGCCAAATTTGTTTATATCTCTGTCCCCTGCGTCCCAACATTGAAGTTTGAACAATATAATTCTATCCCAAACTTTGACAGGCCAATAGATGTTGCTTTTACGAATGCCTCGAGTTTCAACATATTCTCTATCAAAGCTTATTATCCCTGCTAGTCGTGCAATCGTAGATGATTTTCCAGCTCCGCTTTTGCCAACAAAAAATAATTTGTATGAAACTTCTTCTATGTTTTGTAGTATAGGTCTTTCTAACAGTCCTAATAAATGAAAACAAATATTATTAGCCCAAGACCCCGAGTAACTGAAAACAATTGTAAATTAGGTATAGATTATATAATATTAAAACATCCGAATTCTTTATATTAGTTAGGTACTAAGAAAAATAGAAATATTAAATAGAATAGGTAGTATATATAATTTTTTAAATAATTATAGATATTTTTATTTACCAAAAAATTTTCTTCCATTAGTTTGCGGATTGTAAAAATGTTGCATAATTGTTTCACCCTCAGCAGTACTTTGCCAGTCAAGTTTCACTACATTACCTAACATGTTGCTCTAAACGATTAGGACTAATCAATAACCGGACAACTAAAGAAATTTAAATTCAGAAAACTTATGTTTGTTGTTCAATGGCAAACACTAGTTGCATTTAACATAATAGTATTATTGTTATCCTTCAGATCAGTATTCTATCGATAGACAGAGTACAAAAGTCACAGTTTTTAACATTTAAAATTAATGTTATTATTTTGTGTAGAATACAGATTCCATTGAGTACTTAAATTCTGGGATCATAAATTGTATCGTATATTCTTATCTCACTTGTACACCTATTGTTATTGCTTTTATGATAACAATAAAGGTTGCTCATTTATTACAAGAAAAAAATAACCGGTTTCTACTAAAATATTTTTTTTGAAAAGAAATTAGTTTTAAATTTTTTTTTTGTTTGGCTTTATCCAAATCAAAAAAAACGTTTTTAAATACTACTCTCCTCATCAAATTTTTTTTTGATTATTTGTGGACCTTTAAAATAAAATATAAATATTTATCTAACATACCATAATATTTTTATTATAAAATAAATATTATTTTAAAAGAAATTAGGATTTTACAGTTTATCAATTTTTTTGTTTTGGCATCACTCAAATAAATTTTTTTTTAAAATAATAATATTTATATTTGAATGAAAATATTATGGAATTTTAGAGAAACTTTTATATGTTATTTGAAAATCCCCAAAACATTTGAATTTTTTTCAAAATTATTTTTATTAATATGTGGATTAATTAAGTGAGAGAAGTGATAAGTTATTATTTTATTATAAAGGATCTTTATAATGCTAAAAAAAAATGTTCGAGGGGGTAGTATCTAATAAAATGACATTTTATGAAAGGTTATCGTTACAAAAATAATATAATATTAACTATAAATATTAATTTGTTTCATAAATATTATTTTATATTTAAATAATTATATATTTTCTTATGATCCACTAAGTGGACGCAATAATAAAAACAAAATGTTCCGACCTTATCTTCTAAGTCTATAACTATCTCTCAGAACAGTACCCATCAATAGTTATAATATAAAGCTAATGAAGATATCAACAGTTACAGAGTGAACAATATCACTTTTTTATCAATTTGTAAGGTGAATGTGTCTAAAGTACCCAACTAACTTAAAGGGTTAAATATATATATTATTTTATTAATTTTTAATAATATATTAAATAAATGTAGGTAATGCCTCACACTCTCGTCGAGATTATATAAGCATGAGTTTGTAGTGGGGGATCTCGAAAGAGGAAGGTCAATTTCGGACGTTCCTCCTTCGTTCCTTCAGTCTTTGGAGAAATTAGAAGGTTTATTATAATTTATTATTAAGATTAGAATGCAATAATTTTATTATAATTTGAAAATATAATTCCGAGTGAAACTCAATCAGTAATATAATATGTATTATAATTATAATCCATTCTAAAATTTTACCATGTATTAAAACCTTATTATTTAAATTTTTTTATTTAGTTCATTATCAAAATTTTCAAAATTTCTACCCAGAAAGTGTTTTCATAAAAAAAATTGCAACAGTTCCAAATTTGTTTTCTCATAATATGTAAAATACATATTGTAATACTCAAAAAAATATTTACAGGTCACATTACGTTCAAAATTGAATTAGTTATCCCAGAACATTTAAATAAAATTCATTTTGTTATTTTTTGGTACAATTTCATATCCCAAGGTTAGGTAAAATTAGAAAATTCCTACTTTTTATTTTTGTGGCAAGTTTTCTTTTTTTTATAATTTGTTGTGTTATGGAAACAAATTTTGTAAAACTATTTATAGGCCATTAAAAATGCAAATCAGAAGGGAAAAAATCATAATTTCTGTTGGGCAGGGAACAGAAAAATAGAATTGGGTATGAGCGTAATGGAGATTACAAAATGAAAAATATTCCTAAAAATCGGTATCTTTATTAAATTAGGAGGTCGATTCATCAAAATTGTCATAAAAATATAGGTCCCTACTCTTAATACTAACTATTTACAAATTTGATATAACTTAAAAATAATAGAGGTAATATTATAGCCCATTACCTAAAAAATAATTTTTAAAAAAAACCGTATATTCAAAAATTTTAACTTTTCACGGAGATATTGCAATTAATAAATAGATCTGAGACACCTGTATAATTTAGACACGTACTGAATTTATTATTTTTTATTTTTTTTGTAAATTTAAAAATTGCTTGTGCAACCTGTATATAAACGAAAGTATTACACATTTGAACATTACACAAATGTAATTCAGTTAGGTTAGGTTAGTGCCACAAAATGTATTTTACGGTCGTTAGACCGAAACATTAACTGCCACCAATTATCTTAAACGCAATGTATATAACATAATATTATATTAATATACTGTTTTTTAAAGGTACTAAGTACATATTAAGCAGGTACTAGAACCATACCGAAAAAAGCGGTTCTGGGACAGTAAAACTGAAGCCATATGAGAACTGTTTAATTAAATTATTTTTCTTTGGAACCGAAAACAAACATGACCCGATATTTTGATTTAGTGATTTTATCGGGTTTTTAAAGTTTTTAGGGTATCGATTTCTGATAAATGTCAGGTAATATTAAAGTATACTTCTACATTTTTTAATATTTTTTCGGATAGAAATAATTGTCCGATTTTCACAAGTGGTATATGCTTTTGGATAGCAAATCGTGTCCTCTTGGTACTTTATACAGCTCAGTTTTCGAATTTCTTCAAAGTTTTTCCCAAGGAGAAGAAAAACTACCAAAAAATTGGCAAAATTACAATTTTCGTCACTTTTTATTTTTTATTTCGTGATAACTAATTGAGTAGGGACTTGAAATTTTTTTGAATACTAACATTGGTAATATACAAGTACCTATAGTAAACATCTTTGGAATAGATTAGTTAATTATTTGGCAAAATATAGAGCTATGAACTTTTTGACAAAAAAAATTAATATTACCTACAATTTTGGGTTTATCGATTTGAAAATTTTACAGAAGCCTAATAATATACTACTTAATCATTTTACAAAATATTTTGAAAATCGTGGCTGACAATTTTTTTTATAGGCTTTTTATTTATTTTTTTTCTGATGTATGAAAACTTTTTTTTTTTGGTAGAAATAATGGTCCAATTATTACAAATAGGTACCCTTTCCGTACCAAATTTCATCTAGTTGGTACTTTATTTAGCTCATTTGTTGAATTTATCAAAAGTTTTTCCTTGAGAAGCGGAAAATTGGTAACATTATGGTTTCCGTTATTTTTATTTTTTTATTATTAATTGAGTTTTGATCTTAGGAACTTGAAATTTTTTTTGAGTACTAATTTAGGTAATATTTATGTTTAGTAAAATTTTGAAAAATATTGGTTTGTTTTTTGGCTAAATATAGAGCTTTGAATTTATTTCAAAAATATTTAATATTACCTGCAATTTTTTATTTAACGTTATGAATTTTTTGTAGAAGCCTACTTTATACTATTTAATCGATTTACAAAATATTTTGAAAATCGTGACTAACAAATTTTATTATGAATTGATAACTCCTTGAATATTGTTCATAAGAATTTGAAATTTATTTTGCATATTTACATATGTAATTTTCATTTGTGGTAAATTTTGGAATGGATTATCAGTATAAGAATGTATTGCAATATATTGAAAATCGCTCAGAATCGTATTTTCTAATGCAATATCATAATTATAATAAACCACTAATTTCTCCGAAAACCGAAGGGACGAAGGAGGAACGTTTACAATCAGCCTTCCCACTTTTTTTTATATAGGACTATTGGTTAACATTTTATAATTAAAAATATAATTAAACGTCATATTATAATATATATATATATTATTGTTAATTATCGAATACTTAACATATTAAGTGAATATTAAATATTATATAACTTGTGACTAAAATAAAATTTTAATTACAGAAAACCTGGTCAAACTTTTAATTGGATACGATATAAATCATTTGGGATATCGCCATTAGAATATTACAACAACACTAAGTAAGCATTATAATTTATAAACTTGAAAATGTAATTTTGGGAAAGTTAATGATATTTAAAATATCAGCCAAATTAATAAGTTATTTAAATAATTTTAATAGTTAATGTTAATTCGTTTTTTACTAACTTATGCTTGTTTTAATATCATTGTTTATTTTATTATTTTGTAGATCATTGCAATTAGACAAGCTAAACATCATCCTGAAGACTTAAACTATTCAAATGGAAATCTTACATATAATACCGGCTACATATAATTATTTATTTATTTATTTTTTTTATAATTTCAATACCTATATTGTAAATTAAGACAACTCCTATCCACGAGAACCAAATTAACTAACGGGAATCACAACTACCTAATACTACAATTGTGACTTAGGTAAAAATTATTACGTATATAAGGTTACCTACTATTTTATATACAGAAAATACGTATTCGTGGTTGAAGTACGACTTGTTTATCGATATTATTAGTATTGCTATATTGTATCATAAATATTCCGTTATCCAATGAAATTTATACTTCATTCGATAAACAGTTTTCAAAATTTTATATAAATTTATAGTAACTTTTTTCTCATCATAATAAGATAATTATGGTAATTCATTATACATTTCGATTATAAATTCCACAAAAAATATTAATTACAAAATTGTTCAATAATTACTACAATATAATAACACATAGACATATTTTTTTAAAAATTTTGTATGTAAATATGATACATTTTACACATGCTACCTCATTACTTAATAACTATACGAGTTCCCGTGGGTGCCGTCGATCACTACAAAAACTAGGTTTCAATTTATTTACATATGTCAGTCTCACTTCATTCTAAAGATATATGTATATATTGCTTTCCCACTAATTTTGAAATGTGTAATTAAAATTTTATTTTAGTCACAAGTTATATAATATTTAATATTCACTTAATATGTTACGACTCAATGAATTAAAATTTTTCTAGTTCAATCAAAACTTTTTCAAAAATTGTAATAAAACATCATAAATTAAAGGTTGAAGTTTCAAATTTGATACAAAAAAAAAAAAATTTTTTTTTCATTCAAAAAGAGTCATTGAATTAAAATTTTTCTAGTTTAATCAAAACTTTTTCAAAAATCGTACTAAAACATCATAAATAAAAGGTTGAAGTTTCAAATTCGATACAAAAAAAAATTTTTTTTTTTCATTCAATACGACTCTTTGATTCAAAATTTTATTAATTCTATCAAAACTTTTTCAAAAATTGTAATAATACATCATAAATTAAAGATTTGAAGTTTCAAATTTGATACAAAAAAACATTTTTTTTTTTTCATTCGAGACGAATCATTGATTAAAAATTTCATTAATTCTATCAAAACTTTTTCAAAAATTGTAATAAAACATCATTAATTTATGTTTGAAGTTTCAAATTCGAAACAAAAAAAAATTTTTTTTTTTCATTCAATACGACTCTTTGATTCAAAATTTTATTAATTCTATCAAAACTTTTTCAAAAATTGTAATAATACATCAAAAATTAACGATTTGAAGTTTCAAATTCGATACAAAAAAAAAAATTTTTTTTTTCATTCAAAA
>CM023360.1:21891139-21989573 GCA_013282895.1 Eriosoma lanigerum | reverse complement strand
CCTCCAATCAACCGCGATAATTAATTCTTTTATACGGCGTACGGATGTTCGTATAAATACATCATATTCGGCATAATATAAATGATCTATATCGTATTTTATCGGATCTATACAATATATTATATTATATTATACTGCTGCGGCATAATATTGTAACGATAGATATTTGGTTTTGTTTTGTTTTTAAGTTTGATTCCGCGAGCTGTTCATTACGTAGATAGGTCGCGTAATGAAAACTATTTCGTCGTTACGCGTTCGGCCGGATGACGACGACGACGCCGCCGCGGTCGTATCCGTGATTGTAGTAAACGTGGAATAATTTGGCGGCGGAGCCGAGTTCATTTCCACTTCGTCGCTGATTGAGAACGTCGGATTGTTGTGATGCCGCAGCGCGCCCCGAATAGGATCCGTCCGACCGAAATACATGGAATTGTACTCGGGCGGTGCCTGTATAGTATAAATATTGCAAATAAAATAGAATAAAATGTTCGTTAAAATTTAGAATATTAATAGCTGGGAATAATAGACAAATTATGTAGGTGCAATGGCCAGCTCAGTTTTTTTTTTTTTTCTATGAAAAAGGGAAATATGAATCTTTGGGAAGACCACGGTTGTAGATAAAACTACCTACAACCTTGGAGAAGACTTATAATGTCAACAGATAGTGATGGTTATAGATAATACAATATTATCTAGATGCAATCTCTCTGCGTACATTATAGATTAGTACAAGAAAAATAGTGTAATAGCGTAAGAAATAATCCACGATAAAAAAGAGGTCAAGGTTAGACACCCTCGTGTTCCCCGTGAGTACGTCTTAAAATATACCTGAATTAGTATTTGATATGTACCACAGAAACGCATCAGAGTGCGCAATTGCTGTTTGTAGTAACTATTTAAAAAATTTAATTTCCGCAAACTATGGCATTGTAATAAAACTTGTTTGAAATGAGGAGAAAATACTACTTTTCAGGAATTGAACTTGCGAGAATGTAAACCGTTTTTGATTTGTAATATTATTAACGTATTTATCGCGTTTTTTTAAAACCGTAAAGATTTTATGATTTGAATAATAATGCTTTATGTCAGTGAATCGTGAACGATTATTAAGGAAGACTAAAGAAAAAAAAACTTTGAGATGTGGTGTTATAGTACAATTCTTAAAATTAATTGGACGGATATGATCCAATAAGAATAAGAAGGCAAATAACAGACAAGAGTAGAGGTCTGGAGGATTACTGCAATCCAATCTCATAATTTATTATAAGAAGAAGAAAATGTAAATTTGTCGACTATCAAGTTATATAATATACGACTATATAATGTATATATACATTACACACTTGTAAATTAGTGTCAATAGGAACTTTACGGTCCTTTTCAATGTCATCATAACATGGCGGTCTGTTTTGCAATTTTTGTTTGATGAACTCATTTAGTGAACTGTTGCTGGCCACTCTGCTGATCGAATCACATCTAAAAAAGGTGCACCTATAGTATACAAAATAAAATAAACAATTACATTTATAATAGTTCTGTTGTTTGTAATTATACATAATTACTAGTAGGAAAGTACTTAGTACTTAATAGGGCGTATTAATCTGAATATTCTGAATTTAGCACTCAAATTCGTATAATTAGTAATTACGAATTATATCATTTAAATAACACGCAATTGTATTATATATTATGTTAGTTTTTTCTTTTAAATTTTAATGGAATAGGCCGGTTGATAAAAACAAAAAAATGTTGTAAAATAATGTGATTATATTATTAATTTACAGAATGTACATTTAATGAAATTGTGATAACAAAACGTACCTGAACAGAGTTTTCCTGATGACCGCGACGAAAGTGATTGCCAGAAAAACGAATGCGAATGACACCGAAAGCGTGTTGGCCAATTGAATGCCCAATGTTGGCGTGTATCTGCCTCTGTAAATTATAGAACTATGTACGGTTAATGGTTTAGCTTTAATAAACGATCGAATTTACGAATTTTAAATTTTATTAAAGTTTAATAATAAATAAATAATTATTAGGTAACCAACAAGTAAAGATACCTACTAAATAGTAATAACTATATCTAATATGCATTGCAAGATTGACGTATTATAATATTATATAATATAATATATTTAATTGAATAATTTTAGATTAGATTTAAAATAGTTGTAGGCGAGGACTCTTCAATGTTTTTTTTTTTTTTTACAAAGTTTAGAGGTATAATATATTATTATATATTCTTAGAATCCTAACAACTTACACAACTGTGAATTAATTTTATTAAAACGAGTTGTTTTTAGTAATTAAGAAAACACCTATTAAAAAATATTAAAATTTAGGAATACCAAAATATTTAGATAAAATAATAACAATAATAAAAAGCCAATTTTTTACTTAATTTGTAAACTGCTATAAATTGAGTTATTTTATATATCTGTTACAGAATAGCAATTCCCCTCCCCTAATAAAATTCTAATTACGTTACTGCAAGTGCCTACATCAAACAATACATATGTATAGACTTCGTTTAATGTTATTAATAATCGCATATTAAATATCATAACATTATAAGTAGGTACTTACAAACATTCTTCGTCCATTCCAGGTCTACATACGCATGTACCATGTAAGCAAAATGTAGAATGCGGATTTTGACAACACTGCGTTTCCGCGCAGCTCTCTTGAAACACTTTAAATAGATAAATATATTATATATACGTTAAATAATGCATATGATATTAACCATTAGGTGCTTGGTACTAGCTTATAAATTATTAGGATTATGGGTAAATAATAAAATAAATAAATTGTTCTAAAATATTAAAAAATGAAACTGTGGAAAAATGTTTGGAAAATTAGAAAAATAAATAATTGGTGATTACTTATGTATACACAGGCAATTTGTTATACATGAATATATTTTATATTATATCTATGTTATAATAATTGGTATATTGTAAATGAATGTATAGTATATAACAATACTGCTGTAACTGTAGGTATCTATTATATAACGATTGTTCAAATTCATACATAAGAGATAATCTCTTATTCTAACCTAAATTTATAAAAGCGCATTTTTATTGATTTGTTTTTTCTTTATTTATTTCATTGTTCTGTAATTTAATAATAATATTGACTGTAAGTATATATAAACTTATATTCGGTTTATACATTTTTATATTTTGTACTCATATTATATGTAAACATATGTTTAAAAAAAGTAAAATAATAATTGGTGTTTAATTGTTCCGAATTCCCGATAATAGTTTAATACTTATATAATATAATATTATTTACGGGGTGATTAAAATGTCATATTAAAACATTATAATAATATATTGTATAATGTAAGTATATGGATTTTCGTAAAAATATTGAACTTACACGAACACAAGCGACAGTGAGTTTTCCCTGATGTGCCGTTGTACACTTGATAGAAATTTTCGTCGCACACGCACATATGGTTCACGCACCTACTGAAGCCGTACGCGTCCGGACACGGTTTACTATTATTACAATAATACACTGGTGGTATTTCTGTGAGCACTAAACGTTAAATAAGTTTATAGTTAATAAAATAAATTATAATATATATATAAAAATAAACGATATTCAGACAATAAATCATAAGCACAAACACCGATAAATACTTATTTTAACAATTCAATTACCTACGTAATTAAATTAAGATATTTTTTTAGTGATATGATATTGTTTTTACAGTAGTCTGAATAAGTAAATTTTATAACCAATCCTAAATGTAAATTTTCAGTTTCAAAAAATTCGCTTAAAATATTAATTATTGTATTATTTTAACAATTTTGATATGCAATGAAAAAAATTAAATAATAATTTCGGAGTAGGGGGATGTACCACCAGTAATCGGTACTTATCTTAACGTAGGTTGATTATTTATTTGGGAATTAAATTTTATTTCTAACTACATTTGCTTCTACCTGCAAAAATGTCTGCATGGCTAAAACCCACGGTTATCCGGCAGATAACTGCTAGTAGCTAGTATATCTTATATGTGTATGCATAGATTAAAAATATACTATAGAATGGCAATGTCCGTGATTTGCAGCGCACATAACACAAACATTTTAGTTTGGATTTGGGTCACTGGGAGTGCTAAATGTCAGGAAGAGTGGTGGAAACGTATGTCATTTAAAAAGAATAAACATTATGTGAGCACCAGCAGATATAATGTTTAAAATCCGTTCTGAACCTTATAAATAGAAAAATGAAATAGAAAAAGAGCTGCAAGGTGTTCCATATGAGTTACCTATCTATAGACCTATAGACAAGCTACACACCAAAAGAGCAAGATTGTGTTAGATCAGGGGTGTTTCTAGAATTCTTATTCGTATAAGAATATTTATTTTTTCAAATATTATTGAAAAATAATATAATTTTATTCGTTATTAATAATATAATACATTTTAAATAATTCAGGAGGAGAGCGATCGCCAAGTCGTAAACTATCTACTAAAGGCGTCAAAACTTTAGATGTGGATGGTATTAATTTTTTGTCGATTTCATTTTGATAGTTTACTAAATTATTACTTTTTTTGAAATAAGATAGTATTGAAGAACTCGCTTTTATTTTTTAATTCATTACTATTTTTTAGAAAAAAAATATATATTTTTATAACTGTGCACATAGTGGAACACTATGAATGTATACTATTTTGATCGATAGGTATTTATGAACGAGATTATGAACAATTTTTATTAGGAAAAATAATATTAAATGCTCATGAAAATACAATAACGACCTCTCAATAACTTACATAGAAAACATTTTAGTCGCAATCAATTACAAATGGAATATTTGATACTTTTTTTTGTGAACGGGGGGACAATTGTCCTTATTTCCCCTCCCCTTGAATCCGCCCTTAGTCATTTGGTCATGACTGATACTGTCTAAAGTGTCCACATTTCTCGTTAGTTACAAATGTTACAATTAGATAACAAAGAAACATGTGTCTATTTTTCGTATATTGGCAATAATAATAATAATATAATGTTACTAAATAAGTAAAAATATTAAATAATTTTTAATCAGTAAATACAAAAATATTATAAAAATAAAAATTTACTACCCTAAATATTTTTTTAATTTGAACCACATGTAAATTGCAATATTTTCATCGCACGACATCTTAACAACCATTGACGTAACTAGGGAAGGAGCTTAGGAGGGCTTAGCCCTATCTAAAATATTTTGCCACGTCTAGTCTTTATACATGTGATTATTAAAAATGGTATGCATATTAGGCTAAAGGCCTTAAAAAAACACCGCAATCCGTCTATAACAACTGATTTTTGTTTTGTCTAAGTAATGTGCACTTTACAAAAATAAATTGTTTTTAGTTGACTAAAATATAAATGATTAACACTCAGAGGCGTATTTAACAATTTTTAAAGGGGGGTACAGATTTCTTTAGAAGCTTTCATGAACTCCTCCCCTCACTGTTTGATAATATAAAAAATTAAATTGCAAAAAAATGAAAATAAATATTTTCTGTACACATTATTATGCAAAATAATATTATTAATAGTAATATTTTTTTGTCATGGAGGGTTTTAAACCCGTTCAATCCTTCCCAAAAATACACTTCTGCTAACACTGTTTAATACAATTTTGCTCCTTTGGTGGACATAGTATATTTAATCTATGGTGTAGATAATAATATATTATTATATTTAATGGAGTACGATGTATAATAGACACCATATTTAATTAATGACATAATTTTTGATGTTTAAAATCTAATTATACAGCAAAATGGCAAAAGCAAAATAAATAAATAATACAAAGAACATAATTAATATTTTTCTATAGCCTAGCTATACTTAAGTAAATTTCAAAATAACTTTTATTATTATTAAATATTTTAATGCATGTTAACTTTTAGAGTGGAGTCAGGACAGAATTCTGCAACCTCATTTATGTCTTAAGAGTTTTAAGTGTTCATATTTTTTATTTTGATTTTTAAAGTTTTAAATTACCAATAATAAAAAAAAAAATGTATATAGTACTTATATTGTAGTATAGTATTTGTACTATAAATAATATTATCGGTGTATAGGCTTCAATAAGTTTTTAAGAAAATTGAATAAGGAAAATAAGATTTCCAAAAGGATAAATACCATACTAGATTTTTTTTCAAATCCGACGAGTTTTATTTTTAAAAAAAATATTTTTTTACATTTTTACACGTCATATATTTGATCATAACCTATATAGAAGATCTACAATATTATGATAACAGGATACACATTAATTAGGTTCTTTCAAATATAATTTAATTAATTGATTATTGATAATTATGTAGCCGTGATCCATGAAGGTGCCAAGTGCAATGATAGGTCGTAGGTACTTTCCTACCTACCTACGTAATAATAAAGTTTAATTTGAAAATATATTACATATTAAATAAATATTATTTAGGTAACTATATTATAAAATATCTAGTTGTTAATTTACTGTAGGTTGTAGATATATAATAAATTATTATCACAGTATATCACAAAAGTACGAATTGAATGACTTGACGCATAATGTTATATTATACTTTTTTTTCATTTTGTGTACTATACAGTAAACGTAATAATTAATATTTTATTGATTCACTTTTTTTTATTTCTTTTTGAATGAAACGAAGCTGATTTACTTAACGATTCTATAAAATCTTATCCCATATTAACATTATATTATGATATAATAATTTTAGCATATATTATATAAGAACGTAATCAATTATTATTAAGTTATTGTAGGTATATAATTTATATAGCAGTTACCTATAAATATAATAAAATGTATTTGGGTAAATATAATGTAGCCAGAGTGTTGCTAGTAGCGTATTATATAATTATCATAATTCGTCAAAAATACTTAAATACAAATTACCAAATTTTAGAAAAAACTAACGTATTTTTTAAAATCTTTATAATTGTCATGGTTTATATTTAACTCGTTAGGTAATATGTGTTTAAATTGAATTAAATTGTATGGAACGAACTAAATATAGAATAGTTAAAAAAGTGAACACAATAGTTTTGAATACGGTCAATTTGTATTTACTTAACACCTGAGTACCTACATTAATATTGTAAATAATTTACGTTAAATTTACATATTATACAAATTTGACTTGAAATGTTTTAATCTAATAAAAATCCACGAGGTAAATCAAAATAATAACAATCAACAGTGATACACAAAATAATAGGTAAATTATAGTGACTTACCGGTTTCGTTGTTCGACCGCGACACCATTATTACCCCAGCGGTAAATAACGAACGCTGTGCGGTGCAAATGAAGACAATTGCAGTTGACGTCAAAGCCGCTGCAAAGGTCATGTTAAATTTAATTATCGTAATTAGCGACAGGAAAAAAAACAATATAATCGCGTAATTGAGAATTTAAACAAAAATCACATAATCATTACAGATATAATCGCCGCACCGACATAATATTATGTATGTAAAAATAACAATTAACAATAATAATGATTAAATCGAATTAAAATAATTAAATTATTAGAAAATATGTGAAAACGCGAGAACACTAATTATTGATATATAAAGCCCTGGCAATGAATAAGGATAATACAAATAAAAATTTAATATTATAATTTCGTAAGAAATGCTCATCGTCGAGTGTTTATCGAATAATAATAATAATAATAATAATAATAATGATAATAATTTACGGGTGATCGATGCACTATATACTATTATATTATATGATGTACCTATAAGTACTATACTAACGTATAGTATAGCTTTGAGACGCGATGAGTGCGTGTGAATGACGAAGGAGATGACGGAAAAAAATAGTTTATATAGATAAAAACCGAAGAGCTCCGACTGATAAAAACCGTTATATATATATATATATATTACAATAATAAAACAAACAATTAAATCGACCTGCGTTGTATAGGTTTCTCTCTGTTTGATAAGTGAATAAATAAATAATAACAGTATTATAAATATATCTTATTATACAATACTGACACACTGTACAAGGCACAATAAGTCAATAACACAATTAAAATTTAATTATAATATTTGGGAAATGTATATAAAGACCTGCAATCTGTATGTTATTATACACATAGTGTAGATACATATTAATCTAACGCGCACATAGGTAGTGATGGAAAAAGGTTAAAAAAAATTTTCACCATTATAGATATTAGATATAATATTATAATTCCAATAATTTTTTTTTTTTAATTATTGTATTTTGTTTTTATATTTTATTCATGTAGCATTTGAACATAAAAATAATATTTACATGTTTGTTTCTTATTGATGTTATATTTTTATTATTTTCGTTAGTTAATTGGTCAAAACGACCAGAGCTTTAACAACATCGCCGTGACATTCTCTTAACGTTCTCTCTGCCAGAGTTTTCGATATTTCCATTTCTCTAATCTGTGAACGATAAAAACAAATTATTTTTATTTATATATATCCAATATCTGTAACGAGTAATAAAATTTAAATAATGTAATAATTATTGTTGTAATTGTGTGTGTGTGTGTGTGTGCAATTGTAAATATTATAACAAATAAACACATTACAATGTTTAATCGGACTATCAGGATTGGTTTGTGTTTATGACCATATACGAGCAAATAACTTAAAAATTTGGAACGCATATGGCATATAATATTATACCTGTAGTATATTATTATTAATGACCAATTTTGAACACTATTTTAAAAATATAGAAAGAAGTGTCAGAATAGTCAGATTATATTTTTAAAAATGTAATTTCACAATAATAGTATACAATTTATTCTTATTTAATACGCAAATAAATCAAAAGTGTAATCTTTAAAATTAGTTATTAATTAATGTTTGGAGCATTTGTACAATGTATTTTATATTTAGATAATGACCAGCTACATAGTATAATAAATAATAATTTATTGTGTAACATAGTATATCTCTTTGTGACGTTCGTTTTTAACCTTTAATTTCTACCTATGATGATAAAAAAGTTCATTCGTAATATTTAACAAATATTTACACAATTACACGTATTACTGTATAAGGTATCGTTGTCCTAACTAAAGTGGTGGTTATGGTATTTATTGATATTATCAATATTATACACCAATCGATAAAATGATAAATTCAACATTAAAATTAGTCTAATAATAATACTGTTTTTTGTTTATTTTATACAAAATGAAATATCATTGACAAATAATTTGACATTTAAATATTTGTGTGTATGTATAATAATTTATAAAAATAAAAAAAAAACAAAAGCCGGAGTCGACTTTAGGCGACCTCCTTCGTTTTTTAGGTCTTCGGATAAATTAGTGATAGAATGTTATTCTTTTATATTATAATATTAAGATTTTAATGTAATAATATTGCATTCTAACAAACAATGCTGAGGAAAACTCATTCAGAATATTAATAATATTAATTTTATAGACTTTTTTTTGTTATCAAAAAATGTACAACGGAAAAATTAGTTATCATAAAATAATGAAATTCAAGTTTGTCAAAATTGTAGATTCTGGTTTTTCCTGTTTCATTAGAAAAATATTGAGAATTTAAAAATATGACCTAAACTACCTAATAAAGTACCTACCAACTAGACAAAATTCTATACCGAACGCATTTGTACCTAATTTATGGTAATCGGACCATTATTACCGCCCGAAAATCACAAAAATCAAACATCAATGTGAAATCTTAAAATTAGAAGGTGTGTGAAAAAGGATCTAACGATTTTCAAAATTTTTTTTTAAGCTGGAGTGTTATAAAACATTAAATTTTCAGCTTAGGGCCAGTGGTACAGGATCGTCAATACAACAAATGAAATTATAAGAACTACTTTAGAAAAATAGTTTGAAACAATCTAATTTTTCATTAATACTGAAAGTATTAAATATATTTATAAAAAAAAAAATTATATATAAGGCCGGGTCCACGCCAAACGCGCAAAACGTTGCTACCATGTTCGGCGCGTTTATCTGGTTTACACGAGAATTGTCAGTATCGTATTTTTGCTGCTAAAACAATAGCGGATAACAGCACTTTTTGAACGACAAAAAACACGAAAAATTGGAAAACATGGATAAAAAATTATTTAAGGTCCACAATAAATACTGATAAATTAAACAGTTTGGCAATGTTATGCATTGAAGCGTATTTATTAACATCTTTGAATTGTGATGACATAATTGACACATTTGCCGAAGAAAAAAACAGGCGAAAAATTTTTAAGTAATATTTTATTAATTTTCATTTTTTTTATTATTAAAATTGAATAATCATATTTATATAAACCCATATTGTGTGTATAATTCTGTAAATTATTTAGAAAATATAACAAATTGCTAATAAATTATAATTAGAAGAAATTTGTTTATCAATGTGTTAATCATTACAATGATTAGATTGCTTACCCAAAAGTGGCATACTCGTATTAGGAAGTGCCTATAGGCGGAAAAAAATTAAATACGCCATTGATTGTACATCCCCTACGCGCAGTATGGACGCAAGTACTCGGGAGAATGTTGCGAGTGATAAAATGTTGCAGCTACGTTACAGAAACGTGGCGTTTGTTGTGGACCCTACTTAATATATATACGTATTTATAAATTAAAAAGGATTTTTAAAAAATAACCAAGTTTAGATAATCTTAGGTTTAATGGTCTATTGTAAAGGACTGGTATTTAGTATGTTTAAAATCAAAACTTTATGCTATATAGCATACAAAAATCTATAAAAAAAATATATAGATAATATTTCTAAGTTTCATTAAAAATTCAAATTTTAAATAATTACCTATTAATATAAATTGTAACTGTTGATTTATGAAATTTTGTATAATTGGGTTAAATAATTTATGATTATGCTCCTATTAAATTTTTAAAACAAAACCCAAAATTACAGATTATATTATATTATATAACATTACATTTTTCAAAAGTCTATAGTTATATAGTTTCTATAGTTAGGAATAAAATCAATGTAACAGTTCCAAAATGTTTTTTCATATCTATGTCCACATTCATAAAAATATTTAAACTTAATTTCGTCAAAATTACAGTTTCCGTGAAAATTGCAGTTTTTCAATCATTTTTCGTATCTCAAAGAAAAATGTTCGAGAAATGAGCTAAATAATGTACCAACTTTAAACTATAACTCTTTAAGTTTCACTTGGATCACTTGTAATTTATAGAATAGTCATAGAATGTTGCACAACTATTTTTGTTATCAGACAATATGAACAATATTGTAATTATCTGTTATATAGCGACAATTTATAAAGAAAAATTAAGTCACATAAATATAATTATATGTATATTATAGTACTGTGAAACATTGATAAAATTGAGCATATCAAGAAGCCAAGGAGGAGATGACCATAATATTATGTATTAATGTATATTTTAATTTGAAAATAATGTAGAAAATATATTAATATTTAATCTATAATTTATGTCAATACAAATATTTAAATTATAACAATTATACTTGTGTTAAAAATAACAAAATAAGTTATAATAGGAATAAATGTAACAAAGGTTATGTTAATATTAAGGAAAAAAATATTGATTTTATAATAAGATATTGGAATATACATAATATTTACATAATTGAAAAACAGAGCTAAAAATAGAAACAAAGATTTTTTTTAAAAATAATTACAAATATAATTTTTATTGACTATTTGATTATTTTCATATGTATATAAATAAATAAGCTAAATATCAATCTACAAAAATCAAAAATGTATTTTTAATAAATAATAATAATATTAATGTTTACATTAACATAGTATTGAAGTATTTCATAATATAGCTATTATTACAAATTATTTAATTATATTAAATTATATTTCTATTTGTTAAATTTTTTTTTAAAATATTTACTAGTACCTATTAATAGCAGTGTTACATCAATTTGTTATTACACATAACTTTTGGTCTAAAATCTTTAAAATATGTTTTAATGTTGTTTAAATTAATAAACAAATATTCTTAACTAATAATAACTAATATTCTCTTAATATTCTTTTAAAATGCTACAAAAATCATAAGGTAATAGGTTATATTAAAAATGTAAAATATTGTTTTATTTGCAAAACAATAAAATAAAATTTAATTTAAATATTGATAATATTGATCATAATTTGAACACATTTTCAACCTTTTTTTTGTAAACCTTATTTAGACATTGATTAAATAGTAAATACCTAATCTAAATAAGCAATAAACCATTAAGTGTTTAATTATATTTATATAAGAAATTGAGAAGGGTATACAAATTATCGGCACTTGTATTTATTTGTAGATAATTTGTCTAAAAAAAATAATTGGTAAAAATAATAGTTTTTTAACTCTGTAGTCTGTAGTATTACTGAGGTAGATTAAATAATTTTCTTTAAAGAAATTATTTACAAAGTTTTAATATTGTGTTATTCTTAAATTATTTCTAATGAACCTTGAATAAAATATAAATTGAATATTCCCCAAACCCAAAAATAGGCTATTTTATTCAAAATTTACTTTTCATTTGAATTTTATATTTGATTGTAAAGATTGTGAAGAAATCTTGCACATATTTAATTACCCATATAAACTAGAAACACATGTTAAATCCTACATTAAATAATACAATTCCGATACTACATAATAAAACACAATTAAAATTTTACTTTTTTAATAATTAGAAAATCTTCAATAAATACATTTTCAAAAATTGAAAATAATACATATCTATTATTATAATACTTTAATATTTTAATATACATATATTAAAATACAATTTTATACATAATATTATGTTAATTAATATTATTTTTTTTTCTTAATAATATTATTTAGTAACCTATTTAGTATTAATTAACTTATGTATTGTCATTTGATTACTATCTTAATAAAATACTTTGAATTAAGATATATAGTATGAAATGTATAGATTTGCATTTCGATAAAAATTAATTTTATATAAAATACAATTTTTAGACTATTATAAATATAATCAAAGCATTTTGATTAAGAAGATGAAAAATAACGAATTAATACCATATTACAAGTGAATAATTTTTTGTTGCATACTTTTATAGGGTTTATTACTTTAATACAAATTTTGTTTTTGAACTTGAAGTAATGATGTATAGTGATGTGCTACAACTGTTATTAATATTATTCTTTTTTTTTTTTATAATAAAGCTTATAGATAGTGGCACATATTTTGTAATGCTGTATATTATACTGATAAAATTAATAATTTAATTCATAAAAAATAATTAAATATAAATATAACAAAATTTATAAAAATATATTAACATCTTTACTCATTAATGTGTTAATATAATAATATAAAATTAAATATTCAAAGTACTAAACTCATAAATAAATTCATATTGCTAATAGTTTTTAACTGTAATATCTATATAAATTATGTATTTGTTACCGGCAATGTGTTAAATGTTGATATTCTCTAGAATGTTTTGTACTATTTGACAACATATAAAATGTTAATGTAATTTTATATTATACCTAGGAATTCTATAGAATGCCAACGCTAAATTGGACAAAGTATGAACTTTTGGTAAATTGTGTTAATCAAAATAGTAAAAACGATTATTAATTGTAGCACGTAGTGATCCATGAGACCCCCTGACATTTAAAATTACAAATAATATAAGTTTTTTACACACAAACAGTTTTCATTTTTATAATTAAATTTACAACTATATGTCTATACTTGATAAAATCATTGTCCAATTCTTGTTCAGTTGCTATAGTATGCAGAGTAAATATTTTTTCCATGGGTGCTTTATCAATTTGTATTAAATTTTAAAATACATTGTAACATATAAATTTCATTAAAAATTTGGTTGTATTTATCATTAGATAAATAAAAGCTGTATTTTTCAAATTTTATAATTCAATATAAATACGTTTTGACATCTCTATAAATATGTATTAACACAACAAATACTTTAAGAGTGAAAAATAATTTAACAAAAAAATTCAATGACTCATAATATTATATATAATATTCCCTGTAATAATAAATATAAGTGTGATGAGTGCAATAGTATAATCATCAAGATAATCATTGATCATTATTGATAATATTAATACATTTAGAAAATTTAGTTTTATTGAGGTGAACCAATTTATTAATGTATTGTAAACTATATTGTATAACTATATATAAATTTTATACTTTTCCTGATTTTTGGCATTCTATAGAACACATAGGTATTTTATAGAATTCCAGATTAATTACTTTGCCGTTAACATATATACTTAATCTACAACTTGCAAAATAAATAAGTAGGAAATAAGTATCAAGAATATTTACAAAATTTATTAAAAAAAGTTATCTACTGAAAATGAATATCCTATTAAGAGATCACTAAATTGATTCAATACATTTAGATATTCAAAAGACAATTTTATCAGTACAGGCAAAAAACTAACATGAAACAAACATAAGTTACAAACAGCATTGAAATTTATATATTTTCAGTTTTTTTTGTATATTAATTTATGGTTTGATTGTATCATCTATAGAATTAATAATTTGATGTTTATATTGTTTTATTGTTCGATCTATTAACACGATATAATTACAATACTTATTGAACATAAGAAAGTTATGCATAAACTTACAATCAGCTCGACATCAGATTTCTTTATCGAAACTTTTTGTAATTCTTTTTCTTTTGCTATTTTATCAGCCGCTTCTTTTAATCTTCTGTCACCAATGATGGTCATTGCCTATTTAATAGATGACATTAATATAATTTCTACATAAATAAATCTGATTTAAAGTTACCCCCGAGATATCATCTGTCGATATAACTTCTTTTTCTTCTGCATAATCAGTCACTTTTTCTAGATCAGCTGCTCCACTGTCATATTTTACTGTTTTCTTAGAGTTCACATCATCTACATTGTCAGTTTGTTCTTCTTGGCCACCAACACCATTTACTGTTGGTTCTACCGACATAATGATGTTTCTATTTTAGAAACGTATTAATATTAATTAATAAATAAGTAAAGGTTTTAGGAACGATAAAATGTGTTTTAAAATTTAAATATTATACAAAATTGTAATGGAGAAATGCGGCACAGCTACACAAAAAAATTGAAAAGAAAGAAAATACCATGATATGAATATATTATATAATTATTATGATAACATGCATTATCACAACCGTTGATTATCGTTATATGTGTGGCGGGAAACCGCCACAATACTTTTCCCCGAACGCGGCACCACTGTGACATCGTTTTTACCTCCATCGTCGCAACGTTCTCTCGTTAGCTCGACTTGTACGTAAACACACGTGTCAACTTGTCACCTCCGAGCGACGACCCGAGACTCGCTTACGAGTCGACTAAAAAAACATCTTCGTGAAAACGCATCCATCCGACTTGCCCACGAGATTGCGCTTGTTACCCTCGTTTTCGCTACACGTTCACAACTTTTTATCGCTCGCAATTTCGCTAAGCAACCATATCCAGTAAAATTTGGACCATCGAAATATCAATATTTTACTGACCCATCTTTTATAATTTTATATTTATTTTAAACGTTTTTATACCTAAATTGTTTATTGTTTTCCTAGTATATTTTATTTTAAAATATAATACAATTTGGGGTATAATACCATAATATTAATATTTTATTTTTCGATTCTTTCCAACACTTTTTTACCGGCCCACCGAGATTTTCTCGGTAACTCGCCGGACCAATCCGGGCTTGCATGCGTATATTGTTACAAGTTCGCGACATGATCGACCGGGTACCGTACAATGTGCCATCTCACTCGCGCGACTTCAGCGACAATAAATATCGTGTAATAGTTTGTAATATTTATTAAAAATAATAATAATAATAATGCGCTTTTTGCCCAAACGTTGTGTTTACTTTATTTATCATGTTGGTGGAACCCGGTGACAGTCGTCACTTTTAACGTCGACCATAATTGTATTTTTCAATAGGTATATGAAAATAGTGACAATATTTAAAAATATCTTGGACTATTCATTTTGAACGAAATGGTGTTTATATAATTAATTTTAAATAAATAACTGTTTAAAAATAATTCGGATTACATAGTTGATGGACCAGAGACGATAGTAACATTAACAATGGCGCCCAACTATATAACCAGGTCTTGCAATGAAAAAACTAAAATATAAGGGGCGGGTACATGAAAATCTTTGAAAAATTAAGAATATATAAACAGCGGAAAGGTCGATTCCGGACGTTCCTGCTTCGTTCCTTCGGTCCTCGCATATGTTAGTGCTTTATTATAATATTAAGATTTGAATGCAATGTTATTGCATTCGAAAATACGATTCTGAGTGAAACTCAATATAATAAAATATATTATATTGATGAATCGTTCCAAAATTTTACCACGTGTTAACTACCTATGAGAACACTCTAGAAAATTTTAATTATCTACGTTCAAAATTGCATTTGCTATCTTGAAAAATCTAAAATAAATTTCGTCACAATTACGATTTCCGTGAGTTTTGCCGTTTTCCATCATTTGTTCGTAGTTTTTCTTCTCCGAAGGAAAGACTTTTGAGAAATTCGAAAAATGAGCTAAATAAAGTACCAACTATACTCTGTCCAATTAAGAAACGTACAGTTTCACGCACGTTTACTAAAAACCATAGTCGAGTCGACAATTCGATTCACGCACCCGAATAATGCCGACATATTTTGACTGTAAACAACTTTTTCAAGTCTCCGCCAATCATACATGCTATTTTTATATGTATAAACCGACCAATTTTCGTCCGACACCGTACCTTTCTTAAATGGAACAGAGTATAGATGCTATTTACTACCGAAACTCGAAAGCATAACCTATTCGTGGTAATCGGCCCATTATTTCTACTCGAAATCTTGCTTTCAGATTAAAAGAAACATCTGATTATTTTATGAATGGGATGTGTGGAATTGTGTCGATTGTTAAGCAAATTGACAAAGCTTATCACAAACGTCTCCTTTATTTATGTAAAAGAACCAAGAAGACTTAAATTTATCGACTGAAAACTTGTGATAATATTATTATTGTATCCAAAACACTCGTAATTTGTAAATTATTAATTGATTAATTAATTCAATAACATATTACCATTCAAGTTGTACTTTATTTTGTTTTTAAAATCGTTAATTATGTCTAGTCCCATCAAGCCTAATGATTTATAGTCATAGTATTGGGAATGCTTAAATATAATAACATACATATGAAACATATTATAATATTAATACTTAACACGTCATGTTCCTACTGTTCATTAGTAACATTACTATATTAGTAAATAGTAAATAGTAAATTAAGTTAAGTTTAAGCATAATATAATAATATAATATATATAAGCACTCGAATGAGTTTTATCGTATTATTGTTACGTTTACACAAGAAAGTAGTATATTATTAATTATTTTTGTATTTATTTAAATATAAAAAAAATATTTTTATCGAGTTATTACCTACAAGTAGATAGGTACTATATATATATATTAATTTAGTACTAAAATTGCTACTATATACTATAGTCTACTACTCTTTTATTTGATTCTATATACGTATTAATAAACTATAGATACTATTTAATTATTTATACTTATTTATTACTTACCTATTCAAATACATATAACATATTCATTATTATTATAAAATATGTATACAAATATATATGTATTGGCATTTTATTCATTTTAAATTATTATGAAATAATATTGTATTATACAGATATTAATTTATTAAATTTAAATTTAAATATACATAATGGCGTTTTAAAAGTGATTCTGATGAGTTATGAGATGACTGACTCATCAGTGATCGATGGCAAAAGACTAAACTGTTTAACTGTTTAAACATTGTAAGTAGGAACTCGTATACGTTTACAGTTTATATCATAATATTATAAATTATATTATAATATCGTTACATTTATATTTTATATGGATGATCACGGACGAACAAAGGAGTTTAACTTATAAGGGTTTAAGCGTGAACCAAAGATACAATAAAACATATAAGTAAGTAGATTTATAAATTATTATGGATAGAATATTACAACGAACAATTAATGTACTGATTGTTTTGTTTGTTTAATGTTGGGTAGGTATTTGTTTGTTGTCAATTTCGAATCGCAGTTAAATTTAATCGCAATCTATTTAATTATATTATATATTTATACCATATGGCATACATAGTACCTACATATTATCAGATATGAGAAAATCTATAATGTATAATATAAAGTACCTACTTAGGTTTTTAATTTGCAGTATATAAAATATAACTATTACCAGTAAGTAATCAAGTAGGTACAATTCATTGACAAATATAATGCTATGGACATTATGTAGAAATAATAATTGATTTGAATAAAAATAATCGTCATAAGTTAAAAAGAAATGAGGCCGTTCTAATTATAATATAATGTATGATGAACACATTTTTATTAGATCTGAGTCAATTATATGGATTATATTAGACTTCGGCCTGAAATAAATTTTAATTGTATCCTCTATTATTATATTATATTATTATATGATGCACAATTATTCAAATATATATTTTGAGATTTTATTTCTTATAATGCATAAAAAAAGAATTCTTTTCGACACATTGTACATTTGCACGATACATGTAGGCGATTACAGTAGTTCAAAATAAATTAAGAAGGAAAGGATATTGATCAAGGAACAATTGGTTAAATATGGTATAATATTTAAAAAAAATTCGATCATATTATATATTATTATAATATATTTATATTTAAAAAGCTTTTATTATATATAACGTGTAATAAATATAAATTATATTATATCATTACGATTTTTTTTAAGGCGTAACAACTATTATTTTTATTAGGTAATTTTAATGCAAAAATTAATATTAATAAATTCTGCGCGAAAACTCGCAATGAGGCGCTGTTATCTATATTTATAAATATGAAATAGTAGGTAACTTCAATATTATTTATTATAAAAGTTATCATCACACACTCTCTTAAGATAATAATATTATACAATCGAATTATTATAATTTTTATTTACCTATATAATTATATGAACATACAGAGTGAACTTGCACCTATGCGATTCTCAGCATTTTTAAAATAGAAAAATTCTGATCATCCTGTATATATATATATATAAAGTGAGTACTGCTTAATATCATCACTGTATAGTTAATTGTAAATATAAAACAATTTGCCAATTGTATAACGATATATTTTTTCATTTAATGGAATCAGAATACCTCGAAAAATCGCGATTATAATAAGCTGAACTCACTGTACATTAATAATAATAATACTTGTAATAAATATTATAGAAACTATTTGCTCAACTCGGGGAATATCAACGGGTATGGGTTGTTTGGGTCTAACGTGTCCGTACTGATTGGTGTCGGTGGCCTAGGATCTTGTTCGGTGCATCCGACCAGCCAGTAGGTGACCACCGCTCCTTTACCCTTTAGCTCCACATCGCCCCTGAGCTCTAATTTGAACGTTTGAAATGTGTCCAAAATGTGTTTGGTTGCCCAGCTCACGTGGATCCGTAATGCTGTAAAAATAGTATTTTATTGTTATTTAAAGACAAAAAAGTGATTAATAATTTCAAATTTCAATGGCATATATTAGGTATATATTTTGATATATATTATCAGTTGAAACAATAGTTAAAAATGGAAAAGAGGAAAAGTAATAATGGGAAATCGGAAAATTCAAAATACAATGACTTTAATTAGCTATAATTTGCCTATAATAATATAGATCCGTTGATATAGTTTATAAAATACTCAAAGGCAATTAGTTGAGTTAAAACATAAATACGTTTTAACTTCGGGTAGAAGTAGAAATACTTTTTTGTAAATTATACAGTTAAATTATTATAATTATTATATACGATAGTAATTTGCTTAAAATTGATTTTTTTAAATAAAATAATTTATTTCATCTTTAAATTTGCAATTTCTTAATCTTAAACTGTTAAACAACTGAAGATTAGGATATATAAAAAATAAAAGTTATATTTTATAAATAGATTTAGTAAATAAAAATATATTTGTTACTTACGTTCTCCAGTGGATTCCATTCTGGATGCGGTATTAACGGTGTCCCCGAATAAACAATAATGTGGCATTTTTTGACCGACAACACCAGCGCATACAGGCCCTTTTATATTTATATAAAAAAATGCAAATAATTTACATTTACATTTAAGCATTTTTTTACACAATAATATTAAAAACATATTATAGTAGAGAGAAAATATTAATATATATTTTTGAACGTTGAAAATAATTATTAAACGATTATTAAAATAATAATGTTTATTAAAAAACACTAAATATTATATTCAGTGTACATCATTTTACAATTAATATTTATGAAGGAATAATATTTAGACAAAATAATAAATTGACTCATTGTAAATTTTTAATATTTTAATTATTTATTTTTAAACCAACTGCTTAGTCTAATCACATATAATCTAACCTTCCTCTGAAATACGTATTCCAGTAACATTTAAATATTTAGAAAGGATTTACATATACGTTTTGAACATGACGAGGAACTCAAAAACACCACTGTCAACTGGTTCAATTTTCAGGCAGGGAACTTCAATACAGAGGGGTTAAAGAAGCTGGTGCAGCAATACGAAAAATGCTTAGAAGTGAAATTGGTTTGTAGGAAACTGAATGTGCTAATAAAACCTGTTTTTTGCAATTATAATTTTTTTTTATGATGTAACAACTCTTACTTTTGAATATGCCTCATATAAAATACATATAAAAATATATTATTTAATTAAAAATTAATAATATTTACAATTATTTTTTGACTATATATGGTATGTAACCATATTTTAGGTATGTATACTCAGTGGCGCGACGAAGGGGGTATATGAGAGGCAATTACCTCTGAGATATTTAAGGGGTGGTGGGTGGGTCCTTCATATTGAGTAGTAATTTGGTGTAAGTTAAGTGAATTTATATAAAAAAAAATTTCCTAGTTATTCTCCAAGACAAACATTATTTTTAATAATGATTTATGTATCATTATTAAAAATTATTAAAAATAGATCAAATTTTAACGTTAAAGAAAATTGAATGGATCATTGGGTGGTGGTAGATTAAAAGTTGGCCTCTTTATAATTTAGAGTTCGTCATGCCACTTCTGTAAATATGATTGGAATACTTGTTTTTTTATTATCAGATTAATTTTTTTAAGTACGAAAATCAGAAAATTAAAAAATCAAATATGTGTACTATATTTAGGTACTAATTGGTGTAATAGTAATAATTTACTTCTATAACTCTAGTATGTAGGTTATTGGTTTATTGATAAATTAGTATATTTAGAGACTAAAGTGTTATAATTTTTAAATTTATATTTATAGTATTACTAATATTTAAAACATACATTTTAATATAAGATATCGTTTTCTTTTATTGTGAACACTTAAAACTAAAAATAACTTGAACAATACTTGAATACCTAATAATATACATACCTAATATCTATACATATTAAATTAATATCGGCTTATATCGTATTCTGAACCACTGAATTTTTGATTTTTAAGTGCAAAATAATAGCATTGATTATAGAATAGACTATTCTATAATCAATGATAATAGTAATTTATTGAAAATTATTAAGTAAGTACTAGTTTTATCTTGATCTTTTTTAAAATATTTAAAAATAAATAATATATTAATATTTTAATATTATATAAAATAACAATTATAGTGAATATCACTTAATGTGATAATTGATTTATGGTTAATACTCGTATAACTGTTTATTAGTATAAAATTTGCTTTAAATCCTGCAATGTCAATTGTATAATATATAAGTTTTTCCGTTTAATAGACTGAACAGGCTAATAAACTTAAAATATCTTGTAAATGATAATTGATTTATTTATTTATAATATAGGTATTATTTTCAATAAAGATAAACTTATTGAATTCTATTATATTTGAAAAAAATGATTAAAATGTTGAATTTTAACACCAGGAGATATACTAGGTAGGTACATAATATTACGAAGTAATTAAAGTATTTAGTAATATTTATAATATAATAATTACCTGTATGAATTCCTATTCGAACTTTGAGTTGAGCATCAGGTTTATGTTGGATCGTGAACATTTGAACGGCATCTAAAATAGCTAAAGCCATTAATGCGATTTCTTTGGCATGGTTGTCGCCATTTCTTTCCGGCAATCCGGAAACAACCATGTAAGCGTCTCCAATTGTTTCGACCTAACGATCATTTTGACATAGGTATGTATAAGCAAGTACATAACAAATGTTATTGTGGTTTATTTTACGTAGAAATATTAAGTGACAGGCATAATTATAATAAATTTATAAATAAATTACTATAAAAAATCATTAATATTATATTGTTACGACAGTTTAAAAATATAATCGATACAAAAAAAAGGACAATTAGTTGATTTACCGACGAGTTCAACGAATAATTAAAACGGATATTAAATTACATTAATTTATTGATAAATACTACGTGACCGTGGGACCAATAAAAATTAAGTTTGGATGGTAAAAGATACTATACCAGTACACGATTTTAAACATTACCTTGTAAACATCGTAGAACCCTATAATGCGGTCGAACGTGCTGTACAAATCATTCAAAAGGTTGACCACCTGAAAACCGGGTTATCCATTCATTCGAAATTACATAGTAGATTATTGTAAAATTGATTCAATATTAATATTAACCTGCATCGGAGAACTCTGAGCACAAAGGACAGTAAAACCGACGATATCGCTAAAGTATACCGTGACGTTTTCAAATTGTTCAGGCTTAACCATCTCTCCGGCCATTAACTGCTGAGCGACTGGTCTGTACGATTATATGAATGGAAAAATAAAAAATGTTCATTAAATAATATTATAAAATAAATCATCATATACAATATATGGATGATAATGCAATATAATAAAACGTTAGGCAACGGATTTCTAACCTGGGTAGTACTTGAAATAATAATTCTTCCGATCGACGTTTTTCTTGACTTAGCTGATCGGTTTTCTCTTCAACCAGAGCTTCCAAATTATTTGCGTACTGTTCCATTCTTAATACTAAATCGTCCATTAAATTTTCACAATATCCCCTTCAATCAAATAATATTATCTAAATAGAACGGTGAAACCGCAGTATAGTATAGTATAATAATTAAAAGTATAGATAATTCCTTTTCCAACCAGCACAAAAGCTAAATATTTAGGCTCAATTTATATTTATTGATGGGCGATTGACATGCCCAAATCTATTCATTTTAATATATATATATATATATATAAGTCATTGTTATAGAACATTTCAAACACTTATTAATTAATTGACTCAGAGGTGCTAAAATTTTCAAATAAATAAAATTCAAACCATTATTCGATACTACTTCATATTTCGAAAATCATCCATTAATTTATGACCTTTCTTTTCTCACAACATTACCCAAAAATTATCTTAGACGCCTAATAAGATCTCGGTGTAAATTGTTAAATCTAACAATAACCGATCAAATTAATTTTAAGATCTAACTAGAAATTGAGTAATTAATGTCGAGTGAGTTGCTAGTTGCTAGTTATATTTTAATATGTAAACACAAATACGTGTAGTGTATTAATATTTTTTTACTGATGGTATTTTCTTCTCACTAAAAAAAAATATGTAGGTATAAATTATTAATAATTAATTATTGTTACCTGGTGATTTGTCGTACAATACTTCGCATTATATCGAAGCCAGGTCTCTCTTCCGGTATGTCGTTCCAACATCTCTGAATGAGTTCCGACAAAGGTTCCGGGCAATCGTGTCCAGATATATCCGGTCTGAAATATGGCTCTTCGCGTCGTTCAACTCTTTCCAAAATTTCTAATATTTTAAATAAATTATTTAGTTATTTTATATTTTTTTATTATTGTTTAAAATAAGTAGTATATTAATTATTATAATTTTTTTTTTCAGATCGTGTGAAAACTTAACTTTCTTTTAAAGGAATACTGGGAATTAATATATATATATATATATTTAAATAATTATTTTATTAAATTGTTGTATTTATTTGATTAATAAGTATTGTAAAACTTAAAGTAGCATTAGGTAATGCAATTGCATTTACATTTCAATAATACGCAATCAAAAATAGTTTACCTTGTGTCGTTAATTCATTTTTGACGAATTCATACGGGCCACCACGAACAACTATTTCTTCTAAGACAATTGCAAAACTGTACACGTCTCCTTTCTGGGTGGCAGGTATTAAATTGGTAATGTGTTCTGCAAGAAGTTCTGGAGCGACCCACAATAGTTCTTCCAGAAATAAAATGATCATTATTAAAAAATTGTTATAAATAACCTATGATATAAGATCAAAATGTTTATAATTATCAAAACGTGACGATTTATTGTTTTAGTATAGTTACTAGGTTCCTACATAAAAATATATTATGTAAATCTACATTGAAAAAATTCGATTTGGCTTAATTATTATAATATTGGAAAATAATTTCGATATTTCTTATGGATTTTTTGTTTGTAAACTAGTATATATTTATAACTATTTAAAATAATATGAAAAACCTAAAATATGTAACGTAATACTTACATAATGATAATATGACATTTTATAAACATCTTACGTATGGACTTTTAAATTCTTAATTTAAGCTAAAACTCTAAAAGTCACAATTTAAGTTCTACGTTTCGTTATTTTATCGTAGTGTTCGTTTGATAAACAAAGATAAAAATAATGTTGGTAGGATAGGTTTACATGTTAATTTTATTAACTAAAATTAATAGATAATATATTTAGGTAGGTAACGAATATTAATAATTATGTGTTTATAACATTATAATATTATAACATGGTCTTTTATTTTTCATATAAAATAATCATCGAAATGTCACATATTGAATGATATTATGAAATAGGTACGTTTTTCACATGATCCTTAATCTTATTATTCCCAGATCTTTTGTCAAACAATTCCTCATTCCAGCTTACTATGGTAGTAAACACTATCGCGAACGACTTCTGACGGTGTAGTGAGCGTCCGCAGACCGAAATTTGACAACTTGAGAACGAATCGTCCGTCAATCAGACAATTGCTAGATCGAAGTTTTCCATGTACGCCCACTTCACAACTATGTAAGAACGCCATTCCCTAAAATGATAAATATTTTATTAGATGACTGATGATAATTATGATTTATTTATGAAAAAATTACAATCGAACTGCGACAAAACACGTAGACGTCGAAATATTTCACAAATAATTATTATGTTATACCTTACCTTGACGATGTCATGTATTAGTGACACCCTAAAGTTCCAATCCAAACGAAGTGCATCATTTTCTAACACATCCTTTAGACTTCCTTTTGGACAATATTCGGTAAGTATAAGCACTGTGGGACAGTGGATGCATGCGCCGATAAAACGAACTGTATTTTCGTGTGTTACGTCACGTACCTGTAAACAAATATTAAATATTATAAAACCAAGGAAGTTATGATCTACTTTTGGTTACGAAACGGTTTTTTTTTTCAATTTAAAAATCTTTAAAAAATTTGGTTACTTATTAAATTGTTGTATTAAACACATGTCTTGTACTCTTGTTATATGAAAATTCAAATCTTATATTTTTAATTATAAGTTTAAGAGTATATAATATATTTTTTATTATATTATCAATCGTAATAATCGAAATAAAATAAAATAATATTCATAATATGAAACAATAAATATATAATATATTAGTTATTAGGTACCTGATATGATACTTTAACTCGAGTTAAAATAAAATAGTATAAAACTTTTAAGTATAAAAATAAAATATAATGGTAAAATTGATGAACAGATTTCAACATTTGTATTATTATAGATTTTCAGAATAAATTATTTTTATTATTGATTTATGAACAATTAATTGTTGATTATTTATAATTTAAAGTAAATTTTTGATAAAAATTATAAGTAATAAAAATAAATTCATATTAATGCATTTAATGAAAATGGAACGCTTGTGAAATGGGAAGGAAAAATTTAATTCTATTACATTATAGTTGATAGATTTATTCGAAACACGTTTCAAGGAATTATCTTAAAAGTATTAAGCCCTTAATTTAACGATGGAATTGATTAGTGCACTTACTTGTTTAATTTCCCACAGAAGTTTTTTGTGCAAGTCAACTTTTTTCTTAATTACTTTTTTTATTGCTACTCTAGATCCCTTTACATGGAACAATCAAATATTTAGATAATTTATTAATTTATCAATTGTGATATTAAAAAAAAAAAAATTCACGTTTTACCTTGTAAATTCCGACTGTGGTGTAAACTCGAGCTGGAGGTAACGATGAATTTGACGTGTCAGATCTACGACGACAAATTAATTTTTCTTGCAATGCTGGTTCGAATATCTACAAAATAATCAAATAACACGGTAAGGCTTTTACTATATTAAGAAAAAAGACGTAGGACGTCTTTATAGAATTGAGTTTTTTAAAACATTTTATTTTTCAATTACGATAAAGAATTGTTTGCACGTCACGTTAAAAGATAATAAAATCATGTTATTCATACATTTTATATAAATCATAACTAAATGTATAACAATAAAATCATTTATTTAATATTTATAAACGTTTATAAATACGAATGAAATATAAAAAAATAAATATGTTATCGAGAGATATAAAAATATACAATTCGCTAAAAAAAAGGCCAATGAATCTATAATGAAAATTAAAAAACTAAATAAAGAATTACAGTGAATTATTAAATAGTATAATTATTTGTATTTAAACATTAATATTTGATTTCAATTAATTACTTATGTAAACAATTATTTTAAATAGGATAGTCGATACAAAATAATAAGTCAAATATCAAATGTAATTAAAATATGATCACAAATTTTCCCAGAAAAAAGGAACAATTCTTATCCAGTTTATAGTCTATAATAAGATATTAAAACTATTTTTTAAAAAATAAGGTAAGTACTCAATAATGTACGACAAAATCTCCAATGTGTTTTATTTCTTATAAAATAAATATAATATAAAATATACGTATATCATCAGATATTTTATAATATAATTTAAGACAAATTTAAAACATTCCATTATCATATATTTTGATACAAATATGTTAAAATACTCAAATTTTGCAATTAAAACATTGATAGACTATTATATCTATATATAACCATAAATTATCGTAATCATTATTATAAAGTATGATTCAATATAGATTCATAAAGAATAATATTAATGTTTATACAGAGTCTGTATAATTACAGACACACCATCAATGGTAGACAATATATTAATTTATGTACCTATTTAAAATAATGAAAAAAGTTTGTTTAAATATTGTATTATTACATACTTAAAATAGATTTACCTCGGTAGGTTTTTGTAGAGCTAAACGAGACGAATATGGTTTGCTGACTTCGATCAACACTTCTTCTGGCCTTACTTTCCAACTCATATTGTTTAAATCTGCTGCCAATTTGAGTTGTCTATTTTTAATATTTTAATGCATAAACAAATATTATCGGTTATTCTAATAAAATAATATGGAAATAAATAATTACTATTATATTATTAATCGTATACCTGTGTATGATAAAAGCTAATACAGTGGCAAACGAAATAAATACGACGAAGGCAATCAACGCGTACAACGTAATATAGTGAGCGTCAAAGTCTGAAAAATATCAATATTAAATGAGCAACATTTTGGGAATCAACGAAGAAAATCCAATTAACCCATTTTGATTAAAATTATTAATATTATTTTAGGTAAGAGTGCATGCAAATAATTAAGTAATAATACTATTTGGAATATCATTTTGTAGATTTATTTGAATTTGTTAATAAGCGTAACTTAACAGTAGCTAGCAATTTGTCATATAAAAATAATTTTAAACCATTGAATAATTTATTATTATTTTTATGCGTACAAATAATTATTCAGCAATTCTTGTTAAAAGTGGTGTTATTAAGTATCTTACTCATCTAAGCTCTTAGATTTATGACGAATTACCGTAAAAAAAAAAAACATAGGCTCAAATCATGCCTGTGCTTCTAAGAACATATATACGATATAATATAATATACAATGTAAAAAACTAAAAACGTCATGTTCCCGTAGATTAAATAAACTGCGCGAAAAATTATAATACCTTTTGTTATATTATTCTAACAGTGTCTTGTTTTAACATAGATAGACATTTTCAATGGTTATTGTGGAAATCTTGTTAATTTTAAACTTTTATTTAAATTTAATCGATTTCATTTAATAGTTATAAATGCAACCCAAATAAGTAGGTACAATATTAGCGTAGGTACTAAAATAAAATCTACTCGTATTATATTATATGATTTGAAAGAAAAACTTAATTCTATTTGCAATATAAAAACATTCGTTTTCCTATTTGTTTTCGGAGATTTAAATTGCATTAAACTAGTGTATTATAAAGTATAAAAACATATTATGCATATTGTAAATTAAAATTTATAGGTAGTCAATGTAAACACACTACGTAACTCTTTCAAATCGCAATTAAGTATAAAATTATTTAAACATTTTCATTAATTTTAGAGTGTAAGATGGAATATTTTATTTTAAATTCATGTATATTCATTTGTTTTTGTTTTATTATTAGTTTATGTATTAATTATCTAAATTAAAAAAATAACAAACATAAAATTATTGTTTACACGCATTAATTGGCTTCAAATACTATTATTAAAATATTTCAAATACTAGACAATTAGCGTAAATTTCTGTTTAATTGTTAGAGAGTAATTTTCATACTATGTTAGTTCATACTTTTTAGACAATTTTAAATTCTAATGCTCCAATTCGAATATTTTAATCAAATATGCAATGTGACCTTTTGGTACGGCCGTCAGAAATTAATGGCAGTAGGTAGATATGAAAAAGTTTTTTTTTTGAAATACGTTTTTCGGGATACAATATTATGTACCTAAAATATTAGATTATTTACGATTTATAGCCTAAATCAAAAATGAAAAAATGTTCGTCTTTTTTATAAAAATAAATTATTACCTAACATGGTGGTTTGTATGTATGACGTATAAATGTATTTAACCGGAAGCTCGATATATTATTATTATTTTTATATTACTGCCAAATTGACATATTTTATTCGTTTGTCAAAACCCCGAATTGTTAAATAACCTAAGTTTATATGATGCTTTTTTTTTCATTAAAATCATATCAAACATATATAATATTATACTTCGAATATAGTCACCATATTTACGACCTATAAACGAATATTACGTATATTGATTTCAAGTCGATTTTTTTGGATTTATAAAACATTCGTGTTATATTTCTATATTTGAAAAACACAATAGTTCTCGGAGAAAATCATTAGTGTAATAAATCACAACAACAATATTGAATGTTCAAATCACTTTTTCATTAATTTTACATATACAAATAATATTATTTAAAGATCAATTTGAATTTAGAATAATGAAAGTATCCGTAATAATTATGGTGGAAAATGTTAAATATACATTTAAGTTTTAAACTCGACGAAGAAATAAACTAACGTTCCATTAGACTATTGGAATAAGAGTGAAGTCCCATTTTGACACTGTTACTGTGATGCGTGTGACAGATAAAGTAATGGTTTTATGATATAAGTATGGGTTGATGTAAACGATTAAGTTCGAATCCAGAAATAATTATATTTTATAATAATACGTCATGTTGTATTAAATGTCATGAGCTAGGTTATGTCATAACGGCGAGATGATATAAATCCGAACGGACGTGATCAGTTGGCATAATAATTCAAATATATAATAAACCGTATATATCCCTTATAGCATAGCTAGGTATGGTTTTGAATCAACGGATTATTCAATCAGAAATTCCGATTTGAGACTTTTCTTATTTCTAGCGATTTTGCAGGATTTAAATTGTTCAAACGATTTTACCCGTGCAATATGATTTCTTCATAATAGGTACACTATTATATACTATAATATAATGCAGTATTTAGAAGTGATCAGACAAATGATCGTATATTGATGTGTTCGATCCGAAAACCTATCGGAAATATACCTTCCGACTCGCAGGGCGGATCGTTTCCCTGAAATCCGCAGTACGGCACGTCCTTTGGAGGACCCTCCGACCCACCGGGCCAGTGGATGTGTTTGTCCGCCACTGAGCTATAGTTTCTTATTTCACCGTGATGCCTTGCCACCATTTCGAATCTGCCTGTAATCGGGTCCAAGTCCAATATAGCGTAATCCGCGTCCCTGTCGCCGTTCTCATCGATCCTCACGCGACCCGTCATGCCTATTATTATAAATAAAAATAAACTACAAAGTAGGTTCTACATTTTATACATTATACGCTTTTACTAATTACTACCATGGCCGAATTGATGGGAGGGGGGGGGGGTCTAGCCGGGGCGAAATACTCCCCGGGGCCCTTTCAAATACAAATGTAATAGGGGCCTATATAATTTCAGACCGATACACATTTCTCTGTGATTTTAAATTATAGTTTACTTATATTTTTAAAATAACAATCTTTTTATCGACAAAAACAAAGAACTTTAGTTGAAAAGACGCAATTTTATTTATTTTATCAATAATTATTAATGTTATCAATACGTAAGCCTACTGTATAATATAACCTATTAATGCCTAATACCCCTAATCTAACCTGCGAATGATTTGTTGAAATCAATAGACTCGAATAAAGTACTAAAAAAGTTGGCTTTAAGTAAAGCAAGAAAAAAAAATTATCTGATAAAATAGTTTTTGTTTATATACGAGTATTAACTCTTTTTTACTCTTATTGTAAAATTATATTTTAATTTATATTTGTAAAAAAGTTTAAAATAAATGTAATTTTTCGCGAGTACAGCGAGCAACTTTATAAAACATGTTTTGTCAAAAGGGCCCATATGAAATTTCAGCCACGGGGCCCAATAGATCCTTAATCCGGCCTTGATTACTATTAATATAATTGACTGAACGACAGAATAAGAAAAATTAAATTTTTGCAGTTCATAATATAGTTACCAACATGACATTGTATCGTACGAAATAAATTTATAATTTAATTTGAAGATCAAAAACACAAAAATTTAAAACTATAAACATCGTAATTGTAATATTATATCATAATATTCATAACATTTAAATTATTATATCAATAATTAGTTATATTAGTTAAATATTAGCTTATAGGTAGCTAGATAGGTTAGACGATTAAAGCGTAACCATTATTAACTAATTATGATAAAGTTTTTAAAATAATAAAGTTAATGTTTGGCGGTTAAAGAAAATAATTGTATTTATAGTAACATGAAATTTTAATCATCTTGTATATTATACAAAATAATATAGTTACCACTAAATGTTCTGTTCCACATCAAACTGGTAATAGCTTTACCGTCACTAATGTTTTTATTGTTGGACAGAGTTTCGTTCAAAGCCATACCGAGCAAATGTACACCGTCATAGAATGCTCCGACGAAAAAATTTACCTAAACAAAGTAAATATCGCGTTATTTTTTTCCAGTTTCTAATAATAACGTGCATGACCAATGTTCACTTCTTCGTTTTCGGGCAGTGTGTAATTGTAATTTTCCAGTGCTTTTTGTTTGACCAGTTCGGAAAAATTGTGAAATTGCGTACTTTTAGGTTTTAGTAGGGATACCCGTAACAATGCTTCGTAAGCTTTTCTCGCGGCGCTGTCATCATTGTCGCCAGTCTCCCATCCATGTTCGCCCCAATATGATCCCTGAAAATGGATTAAAATTTGAAAAAAAAAAAAAATACAAAACAAGTTATAATGATATTATAAATAAAACGAAACAATTGCTTATTCGGTGAAACATAATTATACAATAATATTTCGATAACGGCTCAGTGAATTATATAATATTAAATATTTACACGGCAAACGAATATCATATAAATTATATAATATAAAATACGTACAGTGCAGTAACCAATAATTTTATTATAATATACACGATAAATTCAACGACTGATTATAATAATAGAATCTTCATTTAAACTTAGAAATCCAATTTCTATATTGAATTTCTTCGTCTAATGTAATAGACTGCGGTTAATGTAACGGAAATATCCTTTTACCTAAAATCCAACTGTTGTATACTCTGCGGCACCTGACCGTTTTTTGTAGATAAAACAACATTTTCGTTATGTCTTACATGATTTTATTATTACCTGTACTAATTCGACGTCCAAAAATACCCATTCGCCTTTGGTCATTCCGAGATTGTGTGCGGCCAACATACATTTTCGCACTAACGTTCCCCTTACGCACAATATCACAACTGTAAAATAACATATTCTTATTTTTTCTTTGAGATTTACATAAAATCTCAAAAAGGTAAATCTATAAAAATTTTAGAATTTGAAATAAAAAAATCCCTTTTCTCGTCAAGTATTGACCATTTTTGTAATTCATTAAAATTATTTATTGGTACATAATCTTATTTCATCCACCATTCATTATTTTGGTAGATATAATAAATGCAACTTTGTACGTTACTTGTTCTAATCCTTTTCGCTGATTAAAATGAAAAATCCATAAAAATAATCAAATTTTAGAGATAATTTTTCGTACAAATAAATCATCTGATCTTATTTTGGATATTCAAATGAAAATAGTTTTACATAGGAAATACTAAAACTATTTTGAAACCGACTATTTAGTAAACTAATTAAAAGTTTATAAACACTATAATTGTAAGTATATGAAATACAACTTGTAATACTTACCCCTTGCATGTTTGCTCGCTTCTTTCAAATGTATTTCGCACGGATCTTCATCATTTCCGTCTAATTCCCGTTTAAAAGTCAAAACACTTCGAAGTCCCGTTTCCAAGTTTTTCCCTTTAAAAATGAAAAATTTTGTAACAAAAAATGAAAAGATTTTATTTGAAGTGAACTATTTTTAAAATTTAATATTTGATTAAAACTTGTTTTTATATTAACAACTGAAACATTCAATGTAAGGAATCTTCATGAATAGTTGATGAATACATCGGGATTATTTTGACTTTCTTCTTTACATAATTTTTCATTTCGTTGATATTTTGTTGAATATTTCGAATATAGTTTGGATTCAGGTAATTTAAAACTAAAATTATTTGTAGGAAATTAAAACATTATAACGAATATGACAGGAGATTGTATTGTAATTGTATTTTAAATCAAATATAAAAGTTTATAATCCTATATTGTTACAATAGAGTTTTTATATTTATTAAAAAATATTCAAGTAGAGATGTGAATTATCCAATCAATTAAAAAAATAAAACAATTTTTTAGAATAGAAATAATAAAATTCAATTTTGTATTGTTTGAATGGTACCCATAATAAACATTATAATGGGTATCGTATACGAACAAAATATATTTAACATTCAAAATATTTATTATGTTTAACGTTGAAATTAAATTACTTACCAACTGTTAGGGAAAATAAATCCGAACGGTCTTGTATTAAAGCCACATGCTTCCAGTTAAACTTTTTGAAAATACTTAAAAATACTTCCTTTAATCGGCACTGACAGTACGACATTCTCGTTAATGTTGTAAACTCAGATTTATGTTTAATTACTTCCTGCTAAAAATCAACATCAATAATCGTTAATATAAAATATGCATGCATTTATATTTTTTACACCTATATCTAGTTATTTTTAGATTAAAAATGTGCAGGTATCGGTAAGGGGGTTACAGGGGCTTTCCCTCTGAATATTTGTTTTGTAGCTGTAGCCCCCCCCCCAAAAAAAAAAAAAAAATATTGAATAAATTGTACGTATTGTATAGAGATTTTATTTTACACTTTAAACTTTTAAGTTAAATATTAATTTACATATTTATTATGTATTGAATCATTTATAATATGAATGTATTAAACTATATTATAAATAAAAAAAAGTTTGCTATTAAATATTTAAGACTCCCCTGATATTTGTCAGGATCTCCGCTTATAACTATATATTATTAAAATAAATTTGTTTTTTTAATTTAAAATTTAGTATAAATTCGTTTTGAAAATTTTTGATAGTTTTATATACAGATATTTTGTATAATTTTTTTTGATGAATTATATTTTCTGGCATTTTTTTTATTTGAATGATTAAATATTACTATATTTGTTTTCCATAAATATTATAATAAGTACATATACTTTCAATAATAATTATTATTTCACTTTTTTTCTTGATCATTTCTTAAATATAATTTGGCTTTATGTTCATATTCGTATTTATATCATTAAGTAGTGTCAGTATCTATTATTAATTTTTTATAGTTCATATTTTATTCGAATATTTAAACACATATTACTATATTAAACATTACTAAATTGTTTGGAATATATATACAAATTTAAAAATAAAACGATTGCAGCATAATTATAAACTATATAAGAATATTTAAGAACAACATTAATAAAACCAACTGCATTATGAAATTATAATTTTATTGAAAAATAAATAACTTATTGTACGAAAATATTAATAGTTATCAATATTTTTAAAGAAATTAAATATATATTCATTTTAAATTTATAATTAAAAAAATAGTTTGATTATATATACATATTTTTTTATATAATAATTCATTATAATATAATGAATATTTTTTTAAATTCCAACCAAAGTTGGAAATGAATTAACAAAACAATATTAAATATAATGTACAGATCATCTAAAAGTTATTATATACAAAAAACACGTATAAAATCGTCTAATTTTATTTAAATTAACTTAATTTTTTAATTGTTGTGGATTATTTATTTGTATGAACCTAATTATATTTTGATGAGCGAAATTGTATTTATCATCTGTCATAGTAATGTTAAGAATTATCTAAATATAAATAGAGTTAGACATAATATCTATATTTATAAAAAGTTTTGGACAAAATGTTGGTATTAAACGAACAATATTGAACTGTCCTTGTTTTTGTTAAAAAAAAAAACATATAAATATATTATGTTTAAAATGTATTCAAATAGAGAGATAAAATAATAACATTTTCCAAATTTGTAAACAATTTTATATGTTTGATAATAGCACATATATTTTTAATTTATAGTAGGTACCTTTAATATAACATCAATAATAATATTTCGATTCGTTTGTAAATTGTAATCGAAAAATACTACTAATTATAATTAGGTATAATCACATTTTATTGATTTATTACAATCTATTAATTTTGTTCAATTAATTAGGTAATTTAATTTTTGAAATTGGTTTGTTATTAGTCGAGAAGAGAAGGTTAGCCGTTGTTATATACATTATATTATAATTAACGTACAATTGTAAGCCTCGTTCGTGTTAATCACGTGTACATGAATTGTCAATACATTTAATTAATAAATGTAAATAGGTAGTATATTTTGTATTAATTATTTTTTAATTTAATTTTAATTTTGAAAATATCGTTTTGACGTTGAAACACGTGTTATATTTTATCTTCATTATATAATATTATTTGTATACTTTAATCATTTGAAGTTTAATGGAAAATTAAAATCTAAACCACGACAATTTCATAATATTACAAATTATACGTTTTTCACACCGGCCAAATATTACGCAAATTAAACAGATCAGTGTTGATATAAAATATAATAATAATATGGTACTTAATATAAATTTGACGGCGTAATATTCTTGAACATCGTTGTTGCTGTGTAACTAGGGAACACTACTTAAATTATGTACCGTTGACGTACAATATTATTTTAATGTATTATACGCGCGATATTTAGATAATCACTACTTATTATAATAACGAACATTTATAATCGCAAAATGTGTTGCGTGTTCCAATGTTTAAAGATAACTGGAAATATTACCCGAAGTTAGATTTGAGCTGTATTTTACAAGTCAAAATGCAAACAAATGGAATGTTTTTCAATTTTGAATATCTTTTTTTCTGTATGTTGACAAAAAAATAATATCATCTTTTAAAGGCATAAATTATATAGAATGTTCAATATTATAGTTATTAGGTAATTACTGATATTTTGTTCTTTTGTTTTGATTCAGTAGATAGATATGTAATTATTATTATTATTTTTTTAAAAAAGTATCACCTTATTTAATAATGATGAAGCGAAAACTATATAAAGTTTAAAACTGTGCCATACGTTTTCAAATCGAAACTTTAACTCATTTTTTTTTTTTAGTAAATTTACAAAATGGTTACGAAGTTTAAAAAGTCAAAATTTAAAAAGTTAAAAGTAAATTTAAAAATAGTCTTATCTTTGACAAATATTAAAAACCATTATAGAGAATTTAATTATTCCGTTCATGTATAGTTTATACAAGTTATGAAAATTTCTCATTTTTACGTACCTTACTATCTTTTTAGTTTCAGTAAAATAAAAAACGAATCAAATTAATGATCATCCTTTTGAAATAATATAATATCGTTAAATACACAATTTACTTTATTTTATATCGTATATAATGTAAACGCGTATTTTCGTTATCGTCCAATGTTAATTCGATGTAATTCTAAAGTAAATATTTTCTCACGTATATGACAATAGTTTTCGAGTAAGAGACCAAACATTTCCGTAAAACGTTTACATTTTTTTTTCTCGTTCAATAATATATCAACTTTAAAAATGACTTACCGTTTCATTTTTCCATTTCGGTAGTATTCTGAATAAGCCTGACATTATTGAAACTTGTCCTTCTGCTAGAGGCTAGACATACATATTATATAAACATGGAGTATAAGCATCAATTTTATATACTAAAATAATAATAATATATACTCGTAGGTAAAATGGATTTATTTCATATTTTTTATTCTTACTTCATAATTCCAATTTTACGCTTCGGGTATAAAAAACCTAACTGAAATTCATAAAAAAATCTATTTTAATTAATTTCACTCACTTGATCGCCCATTCCGGTTATAATCGGTAAATTCCAATATGTAGCTAATCTGGCTACGGGTTCTAATGCAAAGACGCAGGCAGGCCCAATAAAAGCGATGACTTTATCAATATAAAACATTTTGGCAGCCAATCCTGGTGCTTGGGCCCCTGAGCAACTTGTGTAACTGGAATAGAATATTTTTGAAACGTGTTAATTAATTTAAAATAATAATAAATTGAATATTATTTTTGGGTACATAAAATAATAAATTTTTAAATGAAAATTAATATCTATTGTTTTGACTTCTCGAATTGAGTTATAACAATTAGATAGACTATATGACAGAGTCGTTTAATATAGATATAAAAGCATACTTTAGTACTTTTAGTTACTAACAAGTACCTATCAATATAGATGATAAATTGGAATATACGATAACTTTTGAAAAATAAACTCTCTAATCTAACATTTATGTTATAATCGCGAAATACGCGATTCAAGAAATACATTTTATTTTTGAACACATCAATCAATAATTGAAATAATCTGACACATTGTTCTAAAAATCTTAAATATGTATTCTGCATACATAACTTTTTTTTTTTATTTAAGTACTATGTTATATATTATGTTGTATACTCGTAGTTAAAACAGTTTTAAATCAAATTTAGTTCAAAATCGAAAATTATAATTATAGAAATCTTATTAAAAATAAAATGCAACAAAATTATAAAAATTCTATACAGATTCATTTACTAATTGTAATATCTCCTTGAGAAAATAATATTTTTAAATTTATACTTATTTTTATATTATTATTAAGCAATAGAATATTAATATTAGCTCTATTATTTTTTTGGTTTTAACATCGAGTAAAAGAACAAATTTAAAAAATAACTTAAATTTCAGTTAAGTGAAATTTGAATATATCCTGTTTAAAGATTATATATTTATGAAAATTTTGATGGATCAAGTTTCATTTTATCAATATGGTGATTTTTAAGATTTTTTTTCATAAGTGTGACGTCATTTTTTGTAATTTATTAATCTATTATGGTATAGTATAAAATGTGTAAAAAAAACAAATTTTACATAATGATATTATCATATAACATATCATATTAAAGTATTAAATTGTTACAAATAATAGCATCAAAAATATTATATTTCTCTAATATAAGAAATAGGAATTCATAAAAACCGACATCTTGATTAAATTATGAGGTCGACAAATCAAAATTTCAAGTATATTCTTTAAAATGGCCATCTTACAATTTGTAATAACTTAAATACAATTTATTTTTTATTTTTTCATGAGATACATTTCTTTAAATAATAAAGGTAATATATATAGGTTATTGACTAATTAATAATTAAAATAACGCATTCAAAAATTGTATTTATATATTTATATACTAATCAATCTGATACACCCTGTATATTTAACAATGCACAAAACAGATTTGTAACAGAGTATATCGTTCGATCTAAAAAAATAGTGTCAGATAAATACAAATCTTAACTTTAATCATAATTGTATTATAAAAACTATTTTTACTATAAGCAACTATTCATTTTTATAGGATAGAATATTTTTATTTCTTATTTCATCTTAATGTCCTAAATCTTTAATGTGTATATGGAGTTTTGTATTAATAAATTACTTATTTTAAGACACCCTATTCGAGTTGTGTACATTTTTATCGGATTTGCAAAAGAACCATATAAATGTATCCTAATTTATTTAATTGTAAAGATAAATCACAGTATAACGACTTTTAAAACATAAATATTTTTTTTTATTTACTTTTGATTATCAAATTGTTTATGGTCGTATATAATTTTTGTTTTAATAAGTCATTATCGTATCATTTATTCGTAGTATTGAATGAAACATAACAAAAACAATTTAACTTATACCTTATTCAAAATCTATATATATATATATATATATATTGTTTTTTAACTTTCCAATTTATAAAATCGATTATTATATCAATATAATAATTATGTTTTTGTTTTAGACTGTACTTGATTGCATTTAATCGGAGAAAATAAACATTTATTAAACCTTTTTATGTTCAATTTGTTTATTAATTTAACTTTAAAATCTATTAAAACTTTCAAATAATAATATAACATTATATTTTACATTAGTTACTATAACATTTATATTAAAACTAAACTATTTTATTATTATACCTAAGTAAGATTGACCTAAATTATCGTACGAAGTTTAATTAATTTACATTTTAATAAATAATATAAAATTAAAAATTTAATGCACTGTACATTTAGGTTTATACTAATTTCTTCAATATTATCGATGAATTTTAAGTTTTAAACAAATGTTTAAATATTTGAAAAAAATAACATAACATAACATATAAAAATAATTATTATGTTATAGATGGATATCACACTTTAAAGAAATTAATGGAAATGACGTATTGTAATTTTTCTTGGTTGTACACCAAATATTTTTGTTAACTACCTAGTTATATATTTCAAATAGGTACAAATACATAATACTGTCAAAAGAGTAATTTGTGAATTTATATTTTCAAGGTTGTATTATTATTATATTATAAAATGTTTGAAGAAATGATAGTATATGTGATTCATTATTATTATTATTATTTATGGGCATCGTTTATTAATCTGATAGTTACGTTTTCTAACAGGGCCTTTTTTTACTATAACTTCATCTCTAAAATTAGATATTGCAATTTTTATACCAAAACGAACGTTTGCTGGAATTTAATTTGATGTGTCTAAAAGAAAATAAATAATAACACAATAGTATTGTAACTGTACATTAGGGTACGACGGAAGGACAATTTACTTACGAGAAAGCCTCGTAAAAACCCCCGAAAGTCTTCTGTTCGATAAAGTCATAAATTTCTACGAAATGGTTTCCCGAGAATTTATGTTGTGAAAATTTCGCACAAGTATCGAATGTTTTATCTATATGTTGTAAAGAAAAGAAAAGACAAACAAGAGTAAACACTGGTACTAACCAAAAACTTTTTTTTATACATTTTATAGCAGAACAATCAGTCAGTTTTTGTATATAATTTGATAAGATTTAATTGTATTTTATATGTATAATAATTGTAAGTGTACTTAAATATCGGATACAATGAGATTACATTTATTTAATTAATAAAGGTTATAATATTTTGTATAAATATAAGAACATATTAAGTATTATAATATTATAAAATATTACTTTATCTAACGTAAGGGAAATTACTAATATAAGAAAATTGTTGGTTATTTATTTTTGTTATTTTTTTTTTAAAACGTATTGCAGTTTTACTATTATAATTATAGGCAGTAATGATTAATTTTACTATTTTATTATAGATTTTAATCATGTCAAAATCATTACCGGTATTATAATGATACTTAACCAACCAAAGCATACAGGACAATTGAAATTTTAAATAATAGGTACATAAAGAGTATAATATGATAAATATACTCTTCATTCATTTAAACGATTAACAACTGTGTCAGAGTTATATTGTAATATTGTATTAAACATTCAATGAAGTATACATAATGTTATACTGGTTTTTGTTTGATTTATAGAAACTGATCATTATTTATGTCTAAATAATTGTTTACACAAATATAAATATTTAAGATTAAATTTCAAACTTTATAATATTGTAATGTTATATATATATTTTTGTTTCGTTAAACAAATTTAATAATTTTCTATGAAAACTGTGTACAATTACGTTTATTGTAAATTACAGAGAATAACGAGTGTAGTATAAATGATACATTATGTTTAGTTTGGTTATCGTAGGATTATATTATACGGTTTAATTTTAATATAAATTTGATGCGAATGTCACTAATGTATTTATGACACGGAGTTTAGATTCTTTAATCTTTATTACTAATGAGAACCGCCAGTGAATCACGAACGAAAGTATCGATTATTATTTACATGTGGTTAAAATTCATAACAATAAATAGTTTTCCATCCAAGTACCTTATTATTATTTTTATTATTATTTATTACAATCTAAGGATAATATTATGACGTGATCGGTCGGTTGATATTATTCTGACGTTAGTAAAAGTTCTAGGTATTACGCGATTTTAACAAGATTTTTGTTTTTTTATCATACTGATGTTCAGATGAAACATATATTATATAAATTACAGATATCTGGGCCACTCTTAGGATTTACGAGGTACTTTTACCTTTAGTTTAGTTAATCATGGCGCCGATAAATGTTTATATAAATAGTCTTTATTATAAAATAAATTATAATATATTATATTTACTAAGATCTAATAAAGAAAAACATGTTTTATTTTTTTGAGCGTGAGGCCTTGAGAATATGCGTATTCTAACCTAAGAGAGGTTTTGATAGGTATATATGTATATAGAAAGGGTTAGAAATTGATTGTATTTCGATTCATTTAATGATATTTATTTACATTAAATATTATTACTATTTTCGTGGATTTTAATTATTTATACAAGTTATGAAAAAATCATTATTGCATATTACGAATCTTTAAATGTTCTTGGAAATAGCGACAAGCACGTATTTAGAGTTATATTTTTTTACGGGAGGAGGAGCACTTTTTATACATACAATGTATAAACATCTTGACCCAACCTATATATAGCTCGACTATTATTTAAATTTGTGTAAGACCACATCATCAGTTTTAAAAATATTTCTAAACATTTTTAATAATACCTAACTTGCAATTAGATGGTTCTCTGAAGTTAAGTTTCTTAAATATGTTATTAATTTTCGCAATATTGACAAACTAGTAACTACATTCAGCAGATGCAGAAGACTAGTTGTTTATTTTATTTTGATCTTGCACCAAGCCACAAAATTACAAGATTTACTTATTTTCTATACTAATTTAATTAACCCAAACTTAAGCGACATATCAATATTATATATTAGAAATTAAGTAAAAGTTGTTAAATTATTGCTAATTTATGTATATCGGTTTCTTTTAACATTGAGTATAGATAATACTATCTAATGTCAATGCTATTAGTTATTATGAAGAAGAAGAACATAATTTTATATTAATTATTTAAGAAAATGTGTGTGATCTGTTAAATAATATTAGTAAAGATGCATTTCAGAACTCTACATGATCGTATACGGTATATTGAAGAGACAATAATATTAAAACGCATAAAAAGAGTTAATTGACGTGATTGGGTGGTGCGGTCAAGACTATATTTCACTACTTTATCGTTATCAGCAAAAAATCTCCCAATGTTGTACAATTATTTTTAATGCTAAAGAATCGTATATAATTATCGGTAACAGCGCACTCACGTCGTACTGCTGAAACTAAACATTTGCTCCATTTATTTGTATAAGTTCTATGCTTAAAAACTATAATAAGTGATATTTTTAATTCGATTACAAAAATAAAATTAATATTCAATAAACGAAATAATTGTATTTTCTTTCGTGACATTAGAAATACTTACAGGGTAAGTACATCAAATTATAATAGATATTTATTTAATTAAAACATTTTCGTCAATAATTTTGATTGACAAAATATATTTTGTCTATACGCATCGCCGTAATAGAATATACATAATATTTTTTGTTTTTTTTTAAATATTATGTATTGAATAAATATTTTATGATTTTAAATATAATAAAATATTATAACACTTATGTAAACATAATATTATGTTTATATGTGTTATTATGGTTTTTAGATTTAGATATTTTGGTTTCTGTATACATTCAAATTAAGTAGTTCTTTAAGTATATAAATTTGAATCATTTTTGTTTCTTAAGGAGAATATTAATTAGTTTTTAATAAATAGTAATTAATTTTCATATTGTGATATACATATCATTTTATCGGTATAATTTAAACTTTATTTCTATTTTAATTTGCAATGAGTAAGTATATGAGTAATTATTATTTTAACTTACTTATTTTTGCAATTTGGAAACTTAGCAAAATAAAGTTCAACCATTTAGTTTACCAAAGACTTGTAAATCAACGACGGTTTTTCAATAATTTTCTAAGAGGAAGGCTCCAAAATTTTAGTGGTAAATGATAATGTAATAATTATAAATAAATGTATATAATTACTTTTGATTTACAAAATATACTTTAATTACATTTTTCATTTGTCTAGACGGGAGTTCAGTACCCCTGGACCCTCCTGTAAAACCACTACTGTTTATAGTAAATGACATGCTATAATTATTCGATTGTTGAAATACTTATTTCTATAAAATTTTATATCCATATAGTATATCATGCAAAAATTACTTAAAATATGATTTTAGTGTTCGTTAACTATCTTATAAAGTATGTAGTGGTACACTATAAACTTATAAAAACAAAATATAATGTACTAATTGAATGGGACATATTTTTCAGCTTAATAATAATTATGCGTGATAGAAAGGAGAATTTGTCAATAAATTATAATTCAATCACATTCGGAGAGACGCTAAAAAATATTTTAGATCTCAAGGGAATAAACGATAACCTTTTTTTTACTTTTATAGGGTCATTTTTTAGACATTTTTTTCGGTACTGTGCAAATATACGATGGTATACTTTCAGATCAATCACCATATTTATTAGATATAGGCAATATATGATATAAATGAGTAAAATCGAATACTTCATTTCTTATATATGATATGTATATGTATATATACACTATACTATATAGTTAGAGGTTATAACTTAACGAAACTTAGCTTTTGAAATGTTATAATTTATAAACCCGATACAAATGGCATATTTTATTCTCATATTTATTATGCTATATATATTTATATATATATATTAATATAGTTTAATCGGCTTAAAACAAAATATGATAAATCTTTACTACCAAAAAAACAATTTAAGATGGATAAATTTATCTTCGGTAATGTACGTTAAGTATGAAAAAGTTAACAATATACATGGTTATAAATAATATTGGTAAAAAGTTTGTTTTTAATATACTCACAGTTTATATTAACTTTATACAATCTTCGAAATAAATGAAAGTATGGTTAAACATTCCGTTGATACCTATGGTGAGGTCATCCGTTTTTTTAAAAACAAGTTTGAGAGATTAAAAGTGTGAACTATTAAAAAATGAAAAAAATGGAGGGATGACTTCTTCTGTATAGCTGTATCCTCTTACTTCAACTACTAATTATATATAATAGCTGATATGTGTGCTTTTGAGCAACATATCATGAGTGATCAAAATTTCATGTTGTAAAAAAATGTGGAGATAACATTGATAGGTACGTAATCATGTAATTTCACAATTACGCAACTTTGATCACTCTGTATGTATATACATTATACATAATATTAGGGCCTTCCCAGGGGCAGGGGAGGATCGACGGAGGTGTCTCATTTCTATACCCACGAGAATTTGGAGTTTAAATAATGAATCATAGAGTCGGAAATTTTAAGTATGTTTGAAAAAGCTAATATAAGCCGGTTGCTCCGGTCTATAAATTCATTTTTATTTCCATAAAATGTGGACATAACATATTAATATATTTATACCTAATTTTAATACTTTATTAATATAATATAACTATAAGTACTATACTCCCTAGTTCCCTACTCATTTATATTTTAGTCTTCGAGACTATATTATTATAGTTTTACGAATCGGGGGGAAATGATCATTCTAACATTCTACTTTCGTTCGTATATACAAATAATACGTTATATTATACAACAATTATTTTCAAGTTTCTTGTATTTAAACGCACCAGAATTGAATACGAGAGCATATAAATTCTATATTTGATATCATTTATCATATAAGCTGCACTGTATAAAAATACGTGTCGTATAAAAGCGAAACTTCTGTAGAAAACGAACCGTAAAGCATTCGTTTAGGTATAGACAATATTATCAGTGTAGATATATTTGAGTTTCTGTATGCTCGTGTTTTTGTTTTTGTTTTTTTTTTTAATAATATACTGTTTGGGAGATTGATTTTTTTGAACAGCATCGTGTGACGGCCGGCGTCTGTCCTGAGATTCGAACAAATTACGCAAATGCAATCGCGACTCGGTATTATTATGGCAGGGTTGCTCCGGTCTATTAAACTTTAAACATTTTAACTGTGAAATTATCGTCAGCGTTTTTTTTTCTCCGTTTTACATCAATATGATAATATAACGTATAAAATTATATCACACACACGCAAAGTTTAGTGTAAATGAACCTATATATATATTATACAGGGTGTTTAGAATTTAAAGTTAGAAAAATAATAGAAATAACACGGAAAACTTTGTAAAATAGTGTTATTTTCATAATTTGTTTAATACAAAATTTTGTTCATCCTATACACATACCTACCTACGTAGCAACGCTCGAATATAATTTCAGATTTTCCGTACCGTTAAACGTCGAAGATTATTACGAGTAAAACTTTCATCTGCAGCAGCAGCAGCAGCATAGTAATATATAAATGAATAAAAATATGATAATAATAATTATGACAGCGACAGACTACCTCGTTAATGTGCTATGGCATTTTAATTCAGTTTATCCTCCAAAGTTTTTGTTTTAAAATAATGTACATTGTTTATGCTGCAACGGTTTTATTTAAATTTCTCCGAACTCCTACATCACAACATTATAATGGCGTTTTTAATTTAAATTTCTCGTTTCCCAATTAGAATTATAATACTTAACAATTGTTAACTTTTTGTAAAATATAATAATTTTAATCTAATACAATATTATTGTATACGAGTATCATACCATTTTATTCTTTGAAAGTTCGAACTTTATTTGCCACTGCAGATTATATAGTATTTTAATTTAATAAATCCTGTAAATTATTGCGTGTAATTAATCCAAAAACGATGTAAAATCGTTATGGGATTTGATTTCAAGGTAGATATTATTATGCAAAGATATTTTATAATTTCATTATGTTACAGACATTTTAATCGTTTTTTTTGTTTTTTACCTAACCTATTATAAAGATATTGCAGTGTGTCCGTCTGTCGTGACTTTCGTTACCATGGTCACCAACGATATCAACGCAATAAATTTACGGTTTCATAACAATGATTATTATTTTACGTAATTTAATTTTTCATAGGCTCCTCTTCTCCCTGACATATTACTATATATTGCTCCATTGATGTTAAATTAATTAATTAAATGTCATACCTACTGTATTGTTATACATATTGTCTGTAGATATTATTCGTACTTATCATCTGATACTAAATGTCATATTTTCGTCAAATAATGTTAAATCGAAATCGAACTCATTGGATTTTGTTAATGTTAATTTGTAAACTTATAACCACTGTTAATATTTCAATTTAGGAACATAAATTATGCCATAAATATAGGAACAACCAAGAACTTAATTTTAATAACGTAGGTAAGTTAACATTATATTCACGTAGGTACATATACTGTATATATACCGTAATTGTTAAGAGAGATTTTCATTAGACTTGTTACGAAATACCTGAAGGTTTCAATTACTGTGTTATATTGCCTGGGGATGTCATTGTCTTTATTATCATAAAATTTGTTTAAATTAATGTTATCCAAATATAATTTAAATTATTCAAAATTATCACTATAATACATAGGTAATATAATAATTAATTTAGCACACGGATCTAAATAAATTCTTCAGTGGCAGTGGTAATATTTATAACAAACAAAATTCTTGCGCGAAAAAGTCTAATCTTGTTTAAGACAGACGAAAACTGGTTTATAATTAACCCTCAACTGGCTTCGTTATTGTTATAACATTTAGTGCTTTGTCGGTTCAAAATTGATCAAAACTTATTTTTCTTCGATTAAAACTAATTAGGCAAATCATTTGTTTTTCAAATTTGCTTTGGGTTTATTATCTATTTAATTTTTACATTCAGAATATCAAAATTAAAATAGTTTTCCCGTTGAGACTTAAATTTTTTTTTTAATGTATGATTCGTTTGCATGAAATTATGCATTTTTTTATGTAAAAATCTATATAAAATTAAAAATTTACGTATAACTAAAAATTTGTTACATTTAAATACTTATTATAAAAAGCTATTTTTGAAAAATGGTAAACAATTTTTTCATAAGAATTTACCCTACTTTGAATTGTAATTTTCGGATGTAGGATACAATATACAAATATAAAATAAATATATAAATATTTATTTATCAATGTATGTTTGTACGTATATTCCAGCACACCTTTGGAACACCTAAAGCGATTCCAGCTAAACTCAGTACATATATTATTTTTTCCATGCAAATAAACATAGGAATTATTAAACACTCTTAACACTGTTAGCGATGGGGATTGAAGGGGTTTTTCAGTTTTTGACGTAAACAAAAAAGGCGTACTTCGGATTAAGTATGATCCGACCGCATTTCATTTAATGATAAATGGCAGAGGTAAAATATATGATATCAGTTTGATAACATAAACTTAAACAGAACAATTACAACAAGGAATGAAATTGATAGCAATTAATAACAGTTTGATACAACCTTAACAATAAATAAAAATATATATATGTCGGATCATGTTTATCCCGATGAATCCAGTTGAGTAATTTATAATTATTCAAGTGTTAAAAAAATGACAATTTTAATATTTATGAAATTTAAATACCTAGAGAATTTACAAAATATTTAATAATAATGAATTATTTAATCCAAAAACAATGGAAAATCGTTAAATTTAGTTTTTTCAATATTTTTATGACATTATTTAAAGTAATATATGTTTAAAAAATAAATGTCGCAAAGGAGATTTGTATTTTACTGTAGACTGTTTTGAATATTTAGTTCTATAAGACTACAACTATAATTTGTCTTTATCAAATAATATTTTAAATTTAGTGTATAATATTAATCATAATTTGTAATAGACATTTTTATATAATTTTTGTTAATTTCAAAATATATTTAATATATAAAATCCCGTTTGTAAGAGGTATTATTGAATGGTTGTAAACCATACCCTTAGTTGTTGTATAGGTAACATTAAAAAAGAAATATAACCTCAAAAGATTTCCCTTAATTTCAATCTAATTTTAAATTTTTAAGATGTAAGACAGATTTGTGTGACTTATTAATTATTGTATTTTATTTTTTTAGTCCATCATTCAATATTTATTTTTTTCGCAAAAATATTGTGAATAATTTGTAATATTATATATATTGTTAAAGATTTAAATTTTCATAAAACCATGTCGATTGTTACATGCATGTAATTAATATATATAATATAAATAAAAGAAATTCGCGAGGAAAAAATAGTGGCTAACTACCTACTTAGTTATGAAATTTAATATAAATCTTAAATCATTGTTTTATTATTAACATAAACTATCATGAAATAATATTAGGTATCCTACACTTAAAAGTATGTATGTATATATATAATAATATATATTCATGATTCTAATAATATTTATGTTAATGATTTATGAGTTTTAAATTAAACATATATTATATAATACGTCAATAGGCAATAATATTATATTGCTTGATATAATAAACGAAAGTGATGGTAGGAAAAAAAAGAAGCATTATAAATGCACTTTTGCAATACATTTACAACACAAAAAATAAAATCGTAAAATTGTGGTTTGATGGGTTTCTTTACAAATCACCTGTTTGTTTAAAGGGTTTTTGTTGCTTTTGAAGAAATTGAATTTCAACGATTTCTCAAGAAATCATGTGCGCAGTTTTCAAATACAAAGACTATAATAGAAATCTAATTCCAATCCGATACCCACGCGTCTAAGGTGTAAATTGTAGATTACACTACTGTGTTTGATTTGCAATTTAACATAATATAAGTATCACCACAATGACATAAACACAAGCAGATACACATTATAATATATATGACACTCCCGTGGGCATCGGAGGAGTTTTCATTTCATTAAGTCTCGAATAATAAATAATAACAATAAAATTAAAATAAACAATATATTATTATCAAATATATAAATATCTTTAGTAAATTTACCTACACCCGTGATGCGATATAATATTATTTACCTAAGAACTCATATCAACAAAGATAATATTAGGTATTCGATTAAAAATTTAAAATGTAGGTACAAAAATAATTAAGACACAAAACAAAAGTTTTTTTATAATATTATATTATTGTATGAATGAAAAAATTTAACTGGCCTTTTTTTAGTGTAAGTTTAAATAATATTTGCATAGATTGAATTATTTTAATATTATGAAATACAAAACACATTGCCGTGGTATAAATAATTAGATATAAATATATTTAGATCAAATTCATTTTATTAGATAGTTATAATGGAAATCAATTAGATTAGTTACCTTATTTATGTGGAAATATTTAATTTAAACTTTTTAAAATTGTTTCGATATGGTTTAGTTATATTACGTATTGATGTTTACCGTATAATTACATAATGTACTCCTGAATAAAAAAAACAATTTTTAAATGTTGTTCTAAAATACACAACAACAAAATGCATCAAGATAATCTAAATTTGTATTTAATTAAAACAAAACCAACCAACTGAAATAAAGAAATTGATTTCTTGCAATTATCTTAATGCGCGTATAATTTAAAAAAAATACGATCATCATGATTTAGTTTCGAAATTCGTTTAATTTCGTTTGAACTGAAATTGATTAGCTTTTTTTCAATTAAAAATATATAATTTTAAAATTTATAATTCATATACAAATAAAATTTAAACAAAAATATCACAATATCTTATACCTAGGTTAACGAAATATAATACGAATTAAGAAATATACGATTTTTCTTATTTACTGTTAAACATAATTTAATTATAACTCATATTTAGTCATGGATTATGATAATACGTGGAAATAATGTCAAATTATTTTTAAAAAAACAATATAGTTCTCTCCTTATTTCGTCTATCTAACTGATTATTTCCTTTATACTATTATTTAACATTTTATGACCGTGAATAAATTACTGTCAACTGAGTTATAAATTCTGATGTCATATTATTATAGTTTATTTTTTAGGTATATTATTCTATTTCATTTTTACTTTGCATAGAGATTTAATAAAAATTAAAATGTCTAAAGTAGTTAACATAATAAAATAATGTTATGTTTAGAAAAAATAGGGCATTTTTAGTTTTCATTTGTTAAATAATACACATATATTTAGTAATATGGTTAAACTTAAAATATAATATCATATAATATTATTTAAATATCGCATTAAAAAGAATAAGTTGCTGATTTTTATATTGGTATTTTTTAAATTTAATTCATTGTAAAATGAAATCAAAACAAGTATTTTACACTTGGTTAGTAAAATTACAGAATTTTCATTTTTATAACGGTTAAAATATGCTAAATTCGCGGACATATTATTTGATTGTGTTCAAAATTAGTTTTTATAATACTGTGTGTTTTCTGGAAGCCTTTTTTAAGTATTTAGTAGCCAGTCGGTATAGGCAGTGCTCTAAAAATGTTGAACGACGCACATTCATTGGAATGGAAATTTCGAATATTAGATAAATTATTATTCAATATGCAAAATACACATGATTTTTTAAAATAGTAAAAACTATTTAAAGTACAGTTTTACAAAGAAAATTATTTTTAGAGCTCAATATTATAATATATTATATCATAAAACACATATTAAGTAGGTAAAAGTTATAGTATAAATCATATTTTAAAGTAACAAGATTATCTAGTCGTTTAATGGTTTAATGACATCTTAATTAATTATAAGTTATATTAATGTTTTCTATGATGGTTGACGTTAAATTTTAATTATTCTCTGTAAATCCTTGGTAAAATTAATTGTTGGTGTTTAAAAATTATTCTTTATTATTATTCATATTTCTGGAAGATATAATTCATATATTTTATTAGGAATGAATTAATAATATACTATGTCTCTAACTATATATTATGTCTCTCAGGGTAATATATCACTATTTCTTTAGTGAAAATTTACATACTTTAGTATTGGCATATATCATGTCGAACATTAAATTATTATAAAATATTGTAATTTTATAGTTTACTTTTGAAAAAAGGAAATTTATATAATAAATATATTGTTTAAAGTTTAAACAAGTTAACTTTAAATATTAAGAAATTACAAATATTTCGTTTTAATAAGTTCTTTCCAATTTTATATTTACCATATGAATACTAAGAGTATTACAATATTTAAGAAATAAATTACGATTATAACTATAACTCTATTGAATCCGATATTTTCTAGACCCTAAGAGTACTCAAAATAAAATTGTATTTCATTTTTTATCTGTAAATTTATAATATAAAATGATAAAAATTATTTAAATATGATATTTTTTTATGAGACCTAGATGGAAATAAAAAATTGATAATAATAAAATGTACAGATAACATGTTAAACAACAATGTAATTTATTAATATATAGATATAAAATTATAGTATTTACAAGCAGTCAACTATATGGATACTATATGGGTGTTATTTTGGCCTAGGAAGCATGTTTGGCTCAAAAATGTTATCAAAACAATTTTAACTTAAATTGTACATGACCCTTATGAGACCAGTAGTGGTATACGGTTCTGAGGCATGAACTCTGAGAAAGGGGGAAGAAATAAGACTTGCAGTTTTTTAACAAAAATTCTAAAAAATAATTTAAGAACCATGTATTGACTTTGACACTGGGGAATGTTGTATATGGCACAATGAAGAATTGAAGAACTTTTTTCGAATATTATTGTGTAATGACACATTTCTGACATATAATTTTTCAGTTATAAGTTTAAACATTTAATATGTATACCAAATTAATTTGTATTTTATTCATAACTGTTGTAAGCTAGAAATCTAAATAAATTACAAATGTTAGGTATAAATGTATAAAATTAAAATCATATTCCATATTGTTAATTACTATAAATATTATTTTATTTTTATACATTCGTGTTAGTATTTATTAAACTTAAACATGATGATAAAAACCTTAAATATGGGCTTCCGCAAAACCTTCTGAGGACCGCACTTTGAATTCACACTAAAATGTTTTTCATTTATATCGGAATACTCTCGGGTGCACTGTACAACATGTATAATGTACATTACTGTTTGTGACAACGCCTGTAGTAATGGAATATATGATGTTTATATATTAGATTTACAGTTAAAAGCCCTTAAACAACGTAGAGTCTGCTTAGCTGATGTAGTCAATCTAGTTTCATATTCTCGCAAAACGATTTTTCTCCTCTTTTGCTTTTAAAGAACTCATTAATTCATTATTTTTGTATTAATAAGACATAGTTATTAACATATTTTTTTAAAATTTTATAACGGATTTTCATATAGCGCATTCAATCAATAATAGAATATAATTTTATACATCCACATCCGATATATCCCATACATTGCATAAATATACAATTATTGTTAAAAATTCATAATATATCAAAATACGTTTATTAATGACATCTATATAATCATTTTTAGATGTAAGTAGTTTTTCAATGAGTATGTTTCAATATTATTATATTATATACATTTTTCAAATTGAATTTTTATTTGTTTTGTTTGTCTACCTATATAAAATCATTAAAAGTGCAACAAAAGAATACTAAAAACATACAAAATCGTAAAGTTTTGAAACCAGAAAAAGTAAATGTTATAACAGTATAATTGAGTTATTATTGTTATTTTAATTATTTAACAAACTTATTGTATGCTTGTTAAACTTTATTTTGTTAGTCATTTTGATGAATTATTTTAACTTCTACGCGATAAAGTTAAGTTCATTTAATTCATAATTTACAATATTGAAGTAAAATACATTTTATTTTATTTATTATAATTTATGATCTCGTATCCGTATGAATATTAACATAAAAAACAAAAATATTATTTTCTTTGTTTGAGTAAAATAAACTATTGATAACTTCTTCGTAAACGAATTACCTACATTATAATTTATGACACATAACATATAATATAGAGCATATATCCTGATTTACTGTAAACCGTAAAAACATTATTATTTAGTGAAAAGATAAAAACGAGTTGTTCGGAAGAAAAACTAGTAACAACTTGCGGATGATTATAAAGACAAACTTATAATGGGCATTTTCAATATTATGAGATATGATAGTATAAAAAACTTTCAGTTTTACAATGCGTTATTATCATATTATTTTAAGATATAAAAACTCTAAGATTATTAAGTTTAAAAACTATTGAAATTTGATTTTTAATTTTAAATATTGATTTGTTATTTGTTTTCTCATATTTGGTTTTTGGCCGTTCTGAATTTATATTATTTTCAAATTTAATATTTTAATAACAAATATGTATTTATAAATACATCGAAAATACAAAACATTCTTTTTTATAGTTTAAGTAATGTAAAACATTTTTCAATATAAGTTATAAACTTATAATATTAAAATTTAATTATTTTTCTTTTGATGAAAAAATACTACTAACAGTGTTTTATCTTTTTTTAATTTGTATATAGGTACATATATTTATAAAATGAACTTTTTGAATTTGTTTATTCCCTTGGAAAGATTATTTCCCAGAAAAACAAATATATTTTATTATTCTAAGCATAAACTTAATATCTGAAATAAACAAATTGTTATTTCATACATGTAGGTATGTTTTGCGTACGGTAGTTAATGTAAAGTGCAAAGCCGATTGATAAATATAAGTTGTACTTTTCGAAAAGGTAAGATTATTACTTATATTGAACGTGAAAATAATTTTGTATTAATCATTATTTTATATTTAATATGCATTAAACCATTATTTTGTTATATTTTGTAAATATATTTTATAAACTTTAAATGGTAGACAATAAAGGAATTATTAAAATTACAAATTAAAATTTGCCATAATATTACTGAAAGTCTAGATTGCAATATTTTTATATGAGATTATAAACAGAGAATTTCCTAAGAAAAATATATCTAAATTATTTATTGTAACAAACATTAAATGTGTTATTTAAAAAAAAAATTATCAAAATAATTAATAGGTAAAGTGAAAACAAATGATTTAATAATAATTATTTTAAAAAAAATAGCTGTTAAATAGCTGTTTAATAGCTGTTTAAAATGTCTATTTTCTAAAATGACACGTTAAATTATAATTAGTTGAGTTAATTATACCTACATGCCACATTGTATAGATAGATTATTAAACACATTAATAAGAAAATTGATAAATATATTATACCTATATATATATATATATATATACATATTTATATATATTTACATATTAATAAATAATTATTAATTAAATACTAATATATATTTAAAGGTATTTAATTTTGTTTTAGATACTGAAAATATGTTTAAATAGAATAATAAAATGATATAATTATGATGTAAAAATTATATTTATTTCATGTACGATTATAGGAGTAATGTATTAGTAAATATTACAATATTATAATTATAAAAATATAATAAAAGATTATATTATTTTAAAAAATACTGTTGAACTTAAATTAATTAAATAGGTAAAACTGAAAGAACATTCTAATAAAATAATAATAATCAAACAACCATTTATAGACAAAACATTTTCATGGTAGTATTGGTCTGGTTTATTATAATTTTTCATGTCTTGTTGACACTTATGAAAAATCACACAATACTGAAATACGTTCTAAGTGAAAATAATATTATCTATCGATGATAATTTAATATAATATACCGACGATAAATTGTAAAAATGAATTCAAAATTTTATCAGTAATAAGTGCGATAGGCCGATAGCTCTACTAAGGAAATGGAAATGTGTATAGTTGTGATTCGATCGTAATAATATTAACGTAACCATGATAATTTAAACGCCTCCACGTCTGCGATATATGCATATCGTGTATGATATGAATGATATAAAATTATAATAATTGGTCTTCACAAGCACACGAATTTGATTTATAATTAATGAATAAGTTGCCTTATTCAACTCACGTGGTTAATTGAAGGCCAGCTATACGAGAATGGCGGCGGGAGCCACACTGTAATTTTCTAGATAATATAATACTACGTTCTATACGTTTGATTTATTTGTCCATTAATTTTTTCGTGTACTTATAATAATATAATATATAACAATACGTATCATTAATAAACAATAGCTGGTTAATAACATATCAATTATTATGTCCAACTCATAACGAATTATATTTATTTACGTTTTATGATTATTATACAGACTTTAGATATTATATAACTTTTTTATGATAAATACTATATGTTTTTTGTTTGCGATTAATTGCATTTTATAATGATTGAACAATATTATTATTTCGTATTTGTTTACACTCTGCAAGTAATATGCAAGCATTTAAAAACCGAACGCGGACCATATCTAACTGAAATTAATAATGTTGATTGACAATCAACTAGAATTTAAAATACACACCACGTCAATTCTTAACAAATAATAGTATATTTTGTATAAAAGTATACATTGCGAGCAAAGAAAAAAGTTATAAATAATGTCGAATTTCATTATCTTAAGTGTTAAAACTAAACCAATATATTATATTATTGAATCAAACTCAACATATTTATTTGGAAAACGTTACGTTTCACAACGTCTAAAATATTAAACAATTGGGACTACCAATACTGTGTCTTATAGATAATGTACGTAAGTAATCATTGACTTTATAATACCCAAAGTATGATTCCTACATTCTGAGATAATTCCCCGGAGTACTCTAAGTACGCCAGTACTTTGAACAATGCTTTTTGTTCCTTTCACATTATATTAATTATAATAATATACATCAATGATACATACCCGATAATATATTATATTAAATCATTTTGTATGTTACTTAAATAAATAAAATATTATAAACGTGATGATGAGTTTTTAACACTGAAATAAAAGAAACTATATTTATTGACCGTTAAATTCTATCGAATTCCATAATAGTTTACATAGAATAAATTTATCTATAGTTATCAGAACAAAAAAAAAAAAAAAAATTAAAAAAATGAGCGTATTCCGAAAAGAAAATCGATAGCCGTCACATAAAAATAAACACAGTTCCCTCGGAATATCATAAACCACTGTTAGGATTTATTGATATTTTCATTGTTATTTTGAATATTAAATAATGCATTATGTAAAAAAGAATTTAAATCTATTAAAACTTATTTTCTTTTTATAAAGTAATAATAATAAAAATATGCTAATTTTTCCTATTAAGATTAAATATATTAGAATACGATTTAATTACATTTTTATTAGATTGATTGAGTATACAAATAGTTTTTTTATAGATTTAATTTTTATAATATTATTTGTGTACAGTATACAATGTAGGAATTTTTAAAATAACTATTTATAAGGTTTCATATTACTAATTAAATAATAATTTTTTTGTTCTGTTTACTTAAATGCATATCAGTGTTATATGTTAATAAAGTTTTCAAATAAAGTATAGACGTCAAAATATTTTTATTAAACACAATGCTCGAGTTCTCAAATGTAAAAACATAATATGTGTGCTTTACATTCAATTTATAAAACAATAGTTATTAATTTACTTTTAAAAATCACACATTATGTTTTTAACTAGATTTTTTAATTTAATACTCCATAAAATTTAAAATATAATTTTATTTTATTAAATACTATAATATGCTGTTTATATTCAAATATTAAATCATTTCAATCTAAATAATTGTTATTATTACATCTGGCTATAAAAATTAATTACATTTATTATAATAAACGAAATATTGCTGTCTTCTTTGGATATAATTAATATTTATCTATTTATTAATATCTATTATTATTATGCTTTGGAAATATAAAATAAATGTAATTATTATATAATTTTGGCGTGCAACTTTTTAATTAGAAACAAAAATATAATAGTTTGTGTTGTTAAGTTGCATAATTGAAACGCCGTATTACGAATTCGTTATACCTAAATATTATATTATTTATACATGATATTCTTATTATAAATTTACGTAATGCACAATAGTGTATATTTGTTTTTATATAGTGTGGAGCATTCATATTAAAAATATATCTACCGAGAAGTATACAGAGTGATCATAATATCGTGTTACAAATATTATGTTTAGAATTATATGGGGGATGGGGATATGTTTGCTCCAAATCTAAAATTTTATAGCATTTGTTTATTTGTGTTGTAAGACCAACGTAAAAAATAACTAAGTACGATATAAATTTATTTTGTAATACAAACACTTAAAATGCAAATATTAATTTTGCAGATTTTAACTTTCGAAGTTTTTAATTGTACGTGTCAACTTATTAAGCTTATTTTAATAAAAATTACATGATTTTCGTATTTTTCAACATTCAATGTTACGCACATTTAAATTTGAAAATATTGCTTAACATTTAATTACACAATTAAATTATCAAATATATTTATAATGTTTCAACTTAACTATAATAGATATCTAACAATTATTAAAAATCATTTTGTCTCTAGAAAATGTACTAAAAGCAGCAGAATTGTACCTAACTTTAAACAAATACGTTGTCTTTTTGTTTTTTTTTATAAACCTTTTAGATTTTGAGTGAACCAAGGAATGTATTGGTTTTACAATGATGTGTGCTCTTTTTATGTATGAAAATACTTTTTTACATTATCAGGTAGAAATAACGGCCAAAAGTAGGATAACATTTTGGAAATGTTACATTAATTTTATGCCTAAATGTAGAATATTGGATTTTTTTTCAACAATGTTCAGATAATTTATAATTTTGGGTTTTACGGTTTAAAAATATAGTAAAACCATAATCATATATGATATATCCAGTTTAAAAAAAAAAAAACTAATTTTTCTGTTGCACTTTATTTGGTAAATAATAAAAGTTTTAAAAAATATTTATTATCATTATAATATATATCTGACTGATTTTTGCTTAGAATCTTTTTTTTTTTAATGAAATATTATTGCATTTATATCTTAATTAGAATATGACACAACTAATTTCTGCGAGGACAAAAGGACGAAGGAAGAACGCCCCGAATCGACTGCCCGGCTTTTTTACTCTCGATAATTGAAAAATAATAATCTTAATTATATTGTTATGATGCTTACTCGAAGAATTTAAATAATGTTTAGGTAACATACTTAGAATACATTCTTGAGTACATTTTAGTGCTGAAAATTCCGAGTCCTTAATTTATTAATTTTGTAATACAAATTTATGATCACAGGGTGTATACCAAACACTACGCAGTAGTAAACGCACAAAATATATTACCCTTGAAACAAGAGCCAGTAAATTGTGTACTACACACATTATGAAAAGCATAATATTGTGTTTATCAGAACAATTCTACCTACACAATACTAATCTGTTGTACTCAATATATATCTCGTAATATGTTCTACTACAAAACATCTATTACTGTGCTCAAATTACTCAATCTATTGTATTATATTATTACTTATAAAAAAAAGTGTATGTACAAAAACGTTTTGATCGAAAATTCACGTCATACTCTTATAATAGATATCTCGAGTAGGCCAATATCTGATTTTTTTAAACATTTATAATATAATATGATTTATGGAAAACATTTTTGAAGTAGAAAATGGGGTAAGAAAGTTTAACGTATAGAATGAAAATTTGACACATACAGGTATACGGTACTTAATTCAGATCTATAATCTTATATAACTCATAAAATTGTTATTAGAATAATATTCTGATAATAATGTGAAAATACCGTACTAAAATACATACGTTAGTGGCAGATTTTCAAAATTTTTTTGGGGGGTCCAACAAAATAATATGTAAAATCGGAAAAATTGATTTTGGACGTTCCTTCTTCGTCCCTTCGGTCCTCGGAGAAATTAGTGGTTTATTATAATTAAGATTTGAATGCAATGATATTGAATTAGAAAATATGATTCTGAGCGAAACTCAATGTAATAATACAATATATTATATTGATTAGCCGTTCCAAAAGTTCACGTGTGTATACTACCTATGAGTATACTCAAAAAAATTCAAGTACCTACGTTTAAAATTGCAAAAGTTATTATGAAAAATCTAAAATCATTTTCATCAAAATTGCGATTTCCGTGAAATATGCCGTTTTACACTTTTGAGAAATTTAATAAATGAAGTAAATAAAGTACTACATGTAACTACATGTATCTACATGCATATACATACATTTATATGCAATTTTGTACCGAAAGCATACCCTAGTTGTGGTAATTGGACAGTTATTTCTATCCAATATTTTTACCTAAAAAAGCGTCTTCAGACATAAAAAAAAAAATAATATCAAATTTTACTAAATATACAAATTATAGAATCCTATAAAAAAAATTGTGAATTACGATTTTCAAAATATTTTGTAAATAGATTAAGTAGTATATGAGTAGGCTTCTATAAAATTTTCAAACCGTTAAACCCAAAATTTCATATAAGATTAAACACTTTTGGAAAAAATTTCAACGCTCTATACTTCGTCAGAAAATCCACTAATCGTTTCCAAAATTGTTCCTTTTTTGTAGAACACCTGTGTAAAACTCAAAAAATACCTACGATCCCAATTAACGAATACCTAATTAGTTATCACCAAATAAAAAAATTGAAATAAGGGAATTTGTAATTTTGTCGATTTTCGCAATTTTTTGGTAGTTTTTCTTCCCCTAAGGAAAAACTTTTGAGAAAAATAAGCTTAAAAAGTCAATTCAACTATAGTTGGCTTTTATAGATCTATTAATTCTGGTTGGTCTATAGATGCAATTTGCTGTCGAAAACATACTTTATTCATGATAATCGGACCATTATTTCTACCGAAAAAATGTTTTCAGACACAAAAAAAACATTGTAAAACCAATACATTCCTTGCTTCGCTCAGAATCTAAAGCAATATAAAATTGTATATTTATAATTATTGTCAATATTCTAATATAATAGTATTATTATTGAACAATTTAATGTTACATACGCATACCGCATAGGGGCACATACTAATTAGGTACTTTTCCATTTGTGCACACAAGGATAGGATTAAACATTGTGTGTAAACATAATATTATGTTAAAATATTAAATTATTATTATATTAAACATATTATAATTTTAGTATAGGTACGTCATATTATATCGATGTCTGGGGGGGGGGTCCAGACCCCATGTACTCTCCCCCTCCCGAAAATACGTCACTGCATACGTATTTCAATTTTTCCGATTTTCTGTTTAATATTTTTACAAATGTGAAATACATTGGTCGTATTGTGTGCTGATATAATTGTTGAGTTAAATTTTTCTACATTATAGATTCCTATTGATAATTATAATATTTTATTTAACAAATATCTGAATCAGTTTTATTTTAAATTAAATTTAACATCTTAAAATAAATACAATTAATTTTATTATATATAATTTTATTTAAGCAATAAATTTATAACTATTTTGGTTTAATTATAATATTTTAAGTATTTTTTTTTTTTTATTAAAAAATCTTCCAACACTATATTTTCTATAATATCTATTGTAAAATAAAAATATTTTTCAGATAAATTATTTAATAATTCAGTAATACCATTTCATTTTATTTAAATTCCATTTCCACATAATGTGATAAATTAGATTTTCAAAAAAATGTTTTTGAATGCCTTTACAAACTTTGATTATCATTATTATTTTAATTTTTAATAAAGTGTTGTAAAATATGAACTACCGTTGTTTTCTATTATTTAAATATTTTTTCGTAGTATTAAAATGTATTTGTATAATATATTATACTTAATCATTAATTAAAACTATAAAAGTAATTTGTAAAACTGCAGATTATTTAAGACTATGTATTGTTAGGATCATGGAGTTTATAGTAAATTATGGACATTGTTCTATGTAAAACGAGATATGGATAATAGTAACTAATAAAAAAATATTTTGTACATTATTTTTCAATTATACCTAGAAAAAGTTAATTGGAAAAGTTAAGTCTGGAATAATTGTATCTTAAATCTTAACATATTAAAATAACATCATTATGTATTAAACGATGTTATGATAAAAAGATCACTTTGTATAAGAAGTATATTATATGATTTGAATTACAGATAACATTTTGTATACTTTAAAGATTATTTTATCATAATATTATTAACTAGATATAGTTTGTTTTTTACGGACTACGGTATTTGATATTGATAATATCATGTAATATTTTTTGATAATAATACGGTTTAAGTGCATGATGTTAACACGTGTGCATTGTGGTCAAATATCTCTACTTTACAATTTTAAGAAATGATGTTCAATTGAAATTAGTCGATATATATTATTTACTCCATATAACAATATACTCTTGTTCGTTATAAGTTATAAATATACTTATAAATAATACATTTTATAATGAACATACAAATACCAAAACTGAACATTAATTAATATAAAAAAAAAGTTAAAAAGCATTTATTTCAACTTCAAAACACATAATTTATATTTAAAACAATTAAAACAAACATTAATAATATTTATTTATCAACAAATATAAAGTTTGCATCAACTTCAGCGTGAAACATTTCGTGTATGTGACATGGAATACTTTTTTAGTAAATATTCTTTATGAAAGTTATGAACTGGGTAAACAATAACTACTTTTTATTAAACCGTTTTATCTGGGATGCTTTTTTATTATAATTTTATTATTTATTTGTAACTTATAAATAGAACAATATTATAAAAAATAGGTACATAAATTTATAAATTATTTAAATAAAAATACTGTAAATAAAGATAATTAGTATGTGGTTTATTAGAAGATTACATCTAACGATTATTCAGAAGTAATTACGTTTAATATTAAAATATTGTGATAATAAGTTACTATTAATATATACTATATAGTAATATAATCCGTGCTATTAGTACTGACTATTGATAAATATATCATAAAAATTTACGTAAATCGAAATATTTTTTATTAATCCGGATTAAATGCATCAAAAACCTTTAATAATTTATAAAAAAAAAATAGTGTCTGTATAATATAAAATAAGGCATAATTAAAATAATTATAGAATTCCAAAATCCAAATTTTGCTAAAATTAAGAAGTTTACTTAATCAAATTTGTATTTAATTTAACTTCTCAAATTGACCATACTTTTAAAATAAATTAAATATATTGGTATTTTTTTGTAAATCGTAATATTAGTTTTATGATTCTTGGCCAAAATAAGTATTTGAAAAATATTACTGTAATATATTTATTAATCAGAAAGACATTACAAGGAGTAAATCCTGTGGGACATTTTGTTTAAGTAAACAAAATATGAATTAATAATAACTTTCATTTAATATAGTCCATGCCCAAATAGAATACGTATGCAAAGGGCATATATATTTAATATTCATAAAATAGGCGGTCTATATTTGATATATAAATATTTGTCGGTAATATTATAATGTTTTGAAATTGAAATATTAATTATTAATTAATGAACAGGGAAAACTTGTTTTATCTATATAATCTGTATAATATAATACAGTATGTATAGAGATTTAAAGTAGGACTTGAAATTCGAAATATTATTTATGAATTATATGTATGTACACGGTAGGTACGTATTACGTAACTTAAAAAATTTTCATCAATTACGTTGTAAAAAACTTAATTTTTCTCCGATTTTTAATTATTCTACTAGCTACTTAGTACTATGTCTTTACGAATTGTATTTATAACTTTAAAAGTACAACATATATTTATATAGGTAATAAATCTAATATGATAAGACATTTACATCATATATGTTTTACTTTTGAGTTCATTTACACGATTTACGTCCTATATCAACAGCTATAGTCTCTGGATAAAACTTGAACTTTCTCAAATGTGGTATCATAATATAAACGTATCTTTTAGTATATTATGTTATATATTTGTGTACAAAGTTTCATAGATAACTATTTCAAATACTTTGATGCTTTTGATTAGGTTTTTATGTGTTTGTTAATAAATTTAGCTGCAGGTAGTTAATCCATTTTAATATTTTCCAATCTATTTAAAAGAAAAATCAAATATGTGACAAGTTTTTATCGTAGCTCTGACTTTTATTTAATTAATTTTAGAGGTTATGTTATATATTATCTACTATAATAATAATAATAATAATAATAATAATACACATAGATAATTTAAAATTCAATTTTCTCAGCAAGAAAATTAGTATAAGTCGATACTTAAAAAAACACCACGATTAAAAACGGTGTTCTAAAGCGCGTGAAAAATAATTAAGCGTTTATTTATTTATTTATGATTTGAATCATAACAATATGAAAGAATCCAAAACAACACGACGTCTCAAAAACCACCCGAAAGTTATTTACGTTTTACGGAAGCATGAAAATAACCGTGTTCGTATAAAATGATTGCTAAACTTTTGTCTGGAACAAACTAAGTGTACTGGAATCGTATACGATTTAACGAACGAACGCGTTTCTCGTCTTGTCGCGCGCGTACAAAATATCTAATATTTATGTGTCACACCGTAGCCGAAATCCAAACGCGCACGAATGCGTTTCGTTTTGCGGCCGAACATAAAATATAATATACATAAAGTATCATTACCGAAACGGTCCGTTCATTCACAAACCTGTGCTCGACTTTCTTCAGGCGTATCCTGTGATGGGCAAGATATTTTTGGTTGACCATGTCCAGGGCCAGGTCGACGGCCGGCCCGCACCGTTCCAGGTCGAACGGCGAGTCCAGTTTGGTGGTCATCAACACGCCCACCTTGTACACCTGGACGCCGTCCGTGTTGTCCGCAGCGGTCGGCGCCGCGTCCGCGATCGACGGCGACGGCGGCGGCGGCCATGACATTGGCCACAGCACGTGCAGCAGCAGCAGCAGCCACGCGGACACCGCCCACCCCGTCGTTAACATCATTCGACAGTTATATAGTGTGCGCGCAACACCGGCGACCAATTGCTGCGGCTGCGGCTGCGGCTGCGGCGGTGGCAGCGACGACGACGACGACGACGACGACAACGACGACGACAGGCACTGTGACGTGGACACTGAGACGATCGCACTGGACGCCGCGGCGGCGGTTCGTCCACGAGGCACGCGCCCGCCCGTGCGCATGACCGTTGCGCCCGCACTTGTTGAATTTCCCGGGGGTTGATTTTTCACACTCTGTCACCCGCCATGACGGCGGCGGCGGACGTTACGAAAACCGCCGTTGCCGTTGCCGCTGTAACAGCATCCGCGTCAACAAGTGTTGTTAAACTAATGTTACACACTGTACGACGATGTCGTCGTCGTCGTCGTCATTATCATCATTATCATCGTCATTATTATCACAATCAGCAGAATCGAAGGCTGCCGTACGGTTATAACCAGAATAATGCGTTTAGTAACCGAAATCGACCGTTAATAATATATATGCGTTTTGCCAGGTAGATATAGTCATTCAATATATAATAATAATATTGTACCTGTATAAATATATGAAATTGTTATTATAGAAGTGAATTGATGTCACGGTCGTGACCCGCAAACTTTAGAAAAATATATTTTTCTATCATGTTTTACAATAACAAAAACTAAACGTTTTAAAAATATTTCTTATTAATCAACATATCATGCCAATCTTTAACAAGAAATTTCGCCAACAGAATAATTTTTCCTTGTTATTTTTTTGTTTTATTATTATTATTCTATATCATTTTTTTTCCTATTTCGAATGGTTTTCTCTTCACATAACACTATACGCACAACAACAACATGTTACATCATTTAGTGGATTGTTTAATAATTGTTTCCCATCATATGATCGCAATCCACAATTGTGTCACAAAATATATTTGATGGGTCGCTATATGCAAACTAGTTGCAAGGATATAATAATAATTTTACTTAAAATCTCAACAATAAAAGAGAATTATAATAAAAATAAATTATCAATCAAAATCAAAAGTATAAATTAATCAGTATTAAATGATTTTAAATATTTAATTGATGGTAAGTAATTATTAATATGACGGCATTTTTGTTTCCTATAATAAAACAATTGGGGAATACTGATTTTAATCATAAATATATATATATATATATATATATATAATGGTTTGAAATAATACTGGTCAAAGTTAATATAAAATATACAAATTCGATATTTTCTATCACCTTCAAAAACTACAGCGTTATTTATTAATTTATAGTTGTAAGTACACCAATCTACATTTAAATATTTCTGATTCTATAGAATCGATTCAGCGTAAGATTAGAATATTTATATTTATTTGTGCATAGTTAGTTAGTTATGCAGAATATATTAATATAATTTAAATTCAAAGTTAGTTATAAAATATGGACTGTTTTAGTCCTGTTTTATAGTTTTTTTTTGTTGTTGTTATTTAAGTAGACACGTTTTCGAATAGAAATAACATTCCAATCACTTCACGGGGTAGGTTTTCAGTGAAGAATTTTATCTAGTTGGTAATTTTATTCGCTCATTTCTTAAATTTCTCAACAGTTATTTTTAGTTTAAGGAAAAATTATCAAAAATGACTAAAATGTTAATATCACAAAAATTTATTTTGTCCGCACCTATGACGTATCGAAAACTATTTTTGTTATTTAACGATAGCTGAATAATTAATGTACGTAAAAACTAATTATTTTTTCGTATTTGCTATATTTATTTCAAATTTTTATATTTTTAATTTAAATATAGAACTTTGAGAATTGGGAAAATTTGTTATTTTCACTTCCTCAAAATCATTTTATAAAATGTATATATTTATCTATACATGCATTTACAACTTAATAATACAATACTTTATTCTTCCATCACTGTACTACCTGGTTAGAAAAATAATAATATTATTTACGAGGACCATAGGGACCTAAAGGAAACTTCACCATTTGTATACCGTAGTCTTTTTCTTATTTGTTTTGAAATATAAGTAGTAGTAATAATAATAATAATAATAATAATAATAATAATAATAATAATAATAATAATAATAATAATAATAATGCAGTATATAATTCAATATTTTTTTAAAAAAATAAAACATAATATGCAATTTGTTTTTAACACAAACAATATACAGTTTTATATTAAACTAAAGCAGTCTTGTAAAAAATACGTTTGAAAAAGTATTTTAATACTAATATTTAAATTGGAATAAATTTGTATTCTAAATACTTTTAAAATACTTAAAAAAAAAGTATTTGATAAATACTTTTAAAATTTTAAAGTATTTGAATAAAAATACCCTTTCGTTAATATTAAATGTGTTAACTAGTGTTTAAAAAAATAAAAAATATCTACTAAGTTTACCCAATTAAATATAAGTTATAGTTACTTTACATGAAAAATACTTGTTATTTTTATAACCTTCAGTCTTGATGTACATTACAATGTACATTGCTAAAAAATGGCAAGGAAATGTGTAAAAATTATGAATTTTTCATAGTAGCTTAATATTATAACGCATAAAAATAAAATGCAAAGAACACATTTTTATCGGTGCCTATTTTAATACAAGTATTTTTTTTTCGTATAAAATACTTTTAAAATGTATTTAAAATACCAAAAAATACTTCAAAATGTATTTAAATACATATAATATTCATATACTTTTATTCGAATACTTTACAAGACTGACTAATAGTAAATGTATATTTCTTTATAATATTTATAACACTACAAATAAATAAAAAATATAATCTCAAATTAGAAATTTAGTAATTTATTCATACTTCAATACCTCAAATTTTTAATATACTTGTTACTTTTAATAATGACATGAATTTTGTATCCTATATATTTATTATAGTTATATCCTATATAATATATAATATAATAGATCAAATTTTGTATCTAATATCTAGTTTATTAAATTCTGTATTTAAGTACTTATAGCGTATTCAAATTTCAAATAAATTTAAAAAATGTTATTATTGTACAAGTTTAGTTTAAATAAACATTAATCTTTCAAAATTAATATTATTTAATTTGTTAATACAAACATTTAATAATTAATTCCATTATCACATCACTTTATCATTAGCGTTCTTAATACCATTATTACATTATAAAATTAGTACCTATTACAAGTTATTAAATGGTACATATTTCCATTAATGTTAATTATTGTGTACTGATTAAAATTGTACATTCATACATTCATATATATATATATATATATATATATAATTTAAATTGTAAATATTATTGTATGGAATATAGGTAGGAGATTAAAAAAAAGAAAAAATGTTTTAAAATTTTAAGAATATACATTATTTATATTAGTATTTTATATTTATTGTGATAATATCAGTAATGTTATTCGTTATTTTTTTTTTTTTAATTAACTAGTAGTATGCTTAAATTTAATAATTATTTTAATTTAGAATTATAACTTATTGTACAAAATCTATACTCTATATCATTGTGTAAATTGATGTACGTAAATAGTAATACAAATAATAAATTAATTTTAAAAATACATATTTTTTTCTATACAATTCGTTTTGAAACCTTTACATATCATCTTATTTATATGTAATAGATAAAAGTTATGTGTATTTTATGTATTTTTTTAAACTAAATATCTAATAACATCTAATAATCCCTCACTTATATGATACGTACAATAGATATTTATAATGTGACTGTTCATTTTACAAAAAAAAAAACAAGATTAAGTACACTATACGAATGTGTGTAAGTATGGTAAAACCAAAAACTAGTAGGTATCGATACGATCAACATTTTTGTATTTTTACTTAAATATCTAAGACGTAACAAGAATTTATTTTTATATTATTGTACAGGATGTTTCGTGGCAACGAACACACTTTTACTATTCGATTTCCAAAATTTAAGTAAGTATAATATTTGATTTGTATTTCTTGAAGTGAGAATATAATAATGGTTGTAGTTCAGGAGTTTTGAAAAAATCGTAGTATTCTGTAACATCCTGTATACATAGACTTAAGTAATATATCCTGTATGAAAGATAATGCCGAAAAGGACTTTTTTTAGTGACCCATATGTAACTGTTGTAACTCAGGTAGTTCATTCAAGTTACATAGACCCTAGTTTAGTTACAGAAACTGGTTTATTTATGTTTAGTATATTATACATCATATAAATGTCACATATTTTCTACTTTTATCTTGTTTTTCTTAAATTTTAATGACATTGTCTAATACAACATATATTTTCCTATATATTTTTTTAATCGCTTCAAATCTCTTTTATGATTTTTATGGGTTTTTTCTTTGATAAAATATATAAACTTAACATCCAAGCATTCAACAGATAGGAAGGAAATAATAATATTTTTGGTTTTGGTCTTGTAACAAATAAAATTATACTTATGGTATAATATTTAGTTAATAAATAGTTACGTACAATCATCTAGTCGATCTAGTATACCAATCGTTTTATTAAAATTTGGAGGTCTTTATATATTATTTTATATTTACGAAAATATTAAGCTGATTTTAAATAAATAATTTTTAAAAATTTAAAATATACCTTTAAGACAAAATATCATAATATTAGTAATAGACTTATAGTTTACAGTGTAGATACTATGAATATATACGTTGTTAATAATTTATAAAAAATCACCTTAAGCTGTTTTATTGACTAAAAAATATGTAGTTGTCACTACCCATAAATTTATTTAACTAGGCATATTAAAACTACTAGTATACAAATCATACAAATTATTCACAATTAAATAAAATTTACAACTTAAAATCAAATGTATAATTTTAGATTTAATATTCAAATTATACAAACAATTTTAATAGTTCATTAAAATATAATGGCACAATCGCAAATTATAGATTACTATTTGATATAGGATAAAGAGAACGTTAAACATTTTAAGGTACTATGTGATGGAAATTTGTGTAATCTGACATAAAATTCAACATATACTTACATTTTAGTTTATAGTTTCCATAACATTATATATATATATATATATATATATATAAATGTTACAAATATTTAGATAAGTTTCACATATTACCTACATAATAAGAATGATATTATACGAAATTCACATAATATTTTTACGATAAATTGAATATTTCGATATGTGTAATCTTGCAGTAAATTATTTACGTCGAAAACCAAATTATATTTGATACCATTTGGTATATTTCAAATCATATTTCAAAATTTGTTATACGATATTATATGTTATATAAGTCCCTTTGCTACATTCAAAGTCTGATCTTGTATATTTTACCATGGGTAAAGTGCATTTTGTAAGTCTGTATATGAAATGTGATATACGTAGAATACCGTTATACAATGTTAACATTGTACAAAATGCTAACAAAACAGAATATCAAAATACACATTGTTCAGAAATATGTATAAAACTCGCAATTTGATGTTACAATAATAAAAAATATACAGAATAATCAGAATTAATTTGTGTTAAAAAAACGACAGGGATGACATACGATATTCTTATGTAATCCCTTTTTGTGACATTAAACCATGATCAGCATGTAATATAAACCTACCCATAAAATTAAAGTTATTTTTTTTTTATGATAATTACAATTAAATTAAGTTATGAATGTTTATTAATATTCTTTGTATTGGAACAAAATTGTTATACTTTAACAGTTTTATTATGAAAAACAAAATATTATTACTATGTATTTATTAGTGTTGTAAGAATATTTAAATTAATTGAATATAGTTTAAAATGTATAATGTAGCTATACACCTACCTAGCTCTACCTACCTATTTTCGAATATCAAATACTATAACAATACCTAACACTTATTACCATATAATAAATGATGAAAAATAAAATACTATGTATAGAATTAAAGTTAAATAAATAATTTTTGAATTCGATTATTACTAATTAATGCAGTATCTGTCCAAAATATTTAAAAAATATAATCGAAAATTAATTAAAAAAAAATTAAAGAATATCAAAATGAAATTGGATAAAACGTTTACCTTAAGTTATAAGTATTATAATATTTTTTTGTATTTTAAAATACAAAAATACATGTTGCTATTTAAATAATATAAAGTTTTATGTAGACTTCCATCTTATTTTTTTTTTACTATTTAACTTTTCAATATTTTGATTTCGTAATTTTGACCTAAAATTAATAATCAATGTATAATATTTTAATTTGCGTAATTCACCGAAGTCTAAATGAAATTAAAATGTTCGATCGAATTTCGCATAAATAACGATATACATTTTGTTCATTCGTTGAATTTGTAGTGGGGATTTGTCTCTTATGTTTCTTATCAGTTCCTAGATATTAAATAAATATTGTAAGACATTAATAATCAGTAATAAACTAATAAGTAATAACTAATAGTTAATTTACAATGATAGAATAATAATATTTAGTTTTTGATTTCAGTGATTATTATATATTATTTAGTAACTCATTTAGTTACAATAATATATTTTATAATGTCTATTTTTATAGTATATGCAAATATATCGTAATATAATTTTTTTTCATTCAAAATTGACTAAAAATAGAATGATTTTTTTAATTGTTAGTATATAAAATATACTTAATTAAATGATTTATATATTATACAATTTGTTTCATTATTTATGGGGTAAATGCGTTAACTACTCAAGAAATATTGTACAAAAATATTATTTGTGAGTTTATAAATATTTATAATAATATTGTATGACAAAATGAAAGTGTTTTACTAAATTTACCTTAAGTTTAAGGCAGAGGCTTATTTAGCAATTTATAAGGGGGAAGGGTCAGACTTTTTTCAGAAGCTTTCATAAAGTTGAAACCCCCTCACCGGCTTAAAATATAAAAAAATTAATTGAAAAAAATGAAAAGACATGTTCTGTATCTGTATACTTAATAGTGTAAAATCTAAAACAGGTAGTAAAGTAATATTATTAATAGCAATTTTTTTTTTTTTTTTTGGTCATAGGGGTGCTTCAGCCCGTTGGTCCCCCTCTCATCATAAATACACCTTTACGGTGACATTTAATAAATTGTTGAAAGTATAAATAACAATAATTGTGTTAATATCTTTATTATAGGTTAAGTTAGGTTTTTTTTTTATTACTAAATCTCTTTCATCTAATAGAATGGTCATTATTTTTTTGTAAATGTATTATATTTGTCTATGGTGTATTGTTTTATCATTTCGTTAATAATAGTTTTACGAGTATAAATTAGAAATTTATTTCAAATGTAATACCTAGTCTGCACTTGATTAGACTTAGACAGTAACGCATTAAAATTACAATACGCTATGTATTGTATTAATTGTATCGTAACATTAATCAGTTTGAACTTCGGATTCCCGGGACGAATTAATTGCTCCGTAAACCTGTCTGAGAATTTACAATATCTAGGCCACAATTAAATTGAATACTGTCAGCATAATATTGATGTACCTACAGGAAATATTATTTCAACGCTAATTTTTTGATCTGACTATTAAATTCTGATCCTATTTTTAGTTAATTTTTATTGGCCATTAGAGAATCATATTATATTTTAAGCATGTACCAAAATTATTTTTACCTACCTATGTACAAAACTATACGAAATGTAATAAAATGTAGATGTCCATAATGAATCGTTAATTTATTTTAATATTTGCATTTATATACTCGTACATTAATATTGATATTTTAATAGCATAATAAAATGGATTTATATATGAGAAAAAAAAAATTCAATTAATAATAAACATTAAAAATATAATTTTAAATAGGTATGTTATTATTTTTTTCATCTCTAATAAATAAAAAATTGTGGTATAAGCTAAAGTTCACGCAGAGTTTCACTCATTTTTCATTGATACACACTAATGATTGTAAGAAAAAAATCACATTCATTATCTTTAATCATTATATATTATACTTGTGTCAAAATTATATAGGTACTTACAATTAATTATTTATTTAATATCATTCATACTGAAATAAGTTTCAATGTGTTTTTCTATGAGCATAATTTTTTTAGTCAAGTAATCGAGGACTATATAGAGTGAAATAAATAATTATTTCAATGTAAAATAAATAATGTTCCATAATTATAAATATAATAAATTATCAATTATAGTTAAAAGATATTTCGTATTTGTAAAACAAAATGTACAACATAATGTAAAATTAAGTTACATTTTTATTCGCATATAAATTGCAGCTAATATTACATTAGGCGTAGGACACACCTATGTTTGTAGAAGTACATTTAAATATGCTTGAACACGTATTGTTGACAAATACAACAAATACACTGTTTACTTTGTTAAAAAAATTGCGATAGTAATATAATATTATAATGATCATAGTATTAAGTACTAACAAATGAATACAAGTAGTTAAAATATGAAAGCTTGTGTATTTATTATTTGAATTTAAATAACATTTGAAAAGTAATAATATTCCGTATTGGAAAAATTGTATGTATAGAATATATTAAAAAATATACATATAACATAATAACATTTAAACAATTTACTGAGCAAAAACAATTTTATATTAATAATAAAATACGCATCATTAAACTAGGTAATTACTATTTATTTATTTAATGAGGTATTCATTATTATTAGAGCCAGGAATTATATGCATTTTAAAAGTGCTAAATATGCAATGAAAAAGTGGCTAAAAATGCAATTATATGCAGTATGCTATACTTTATAAAACTTGATCTTATTTAAAAAAATATTTACTTTATTTACACCTAGAAACGTACTTAACATTCTATCAAATAGGAAAAAAGTATTTAAGTAATGAAAATTTTAATAAGTACATAAAAAAATAAAATGCAATATTTTACATCCTTCATTTGTTTATAGTTACTAAAGATTATTTCAAATATAATTAAACTCATTATATATATAAACTCTCAGAAAACTTAAAAAGATAAAATCATAAAAAAAAATGCATTGCCTGTTAATATTGCTCTGACCTCAAATAGTGTGGCAAACATTACAATATTTAAACAAAATTCTTCTAAAGGTACTGTCAACAATTTTTTTCTATAGAAATTTAATTTATTTTAAATTAAAATTATTATCCATTATATTATATAAAATTCATATAATCCTCCAAATATGCAAAATCAAATGTTGTGTTTGAATTCAGTTTATTATGAACTATGGACAATTTACAAACACTCATTGACGTGCAAACACTTGGTACAAACATACAAATGGATAGAATAATCTGTGGGCTCTATAATTATTATCAATAAAAAAAAGTATCAAATACAAACAAACTATATTATATAATTATAACATGTAATTGTCCACTGTTAAATCTAAAATAATAATATGAATGTTAAACACTATGAACTATAAAATTAAAATATTAGCTTATATAATCTAGCTTTAGTTAAAGATATATATGAATATACTAACTATGTGAATTATATATGTATAAATATTCTCGTACATTAAAAAAACAATTAAATAAGAGTTTTTGTATTTAATATTAAAACCTTAAAAATAGGGTTTTAATTTGCTTAAATTTGAAACAAGGAGTAGAGGTACCTACCTATATATTTTTTATAGAATAGAGAAGTTTAAAAGCTGTAAGGTTTTTTTTAAATATATTTAAATATAATTTAGCACAGATGATATAAAATATTAAATGTATTATTGTTAAAAATTAACGTTAATTATTGTAAAAAAATTATTCTTCAAAACTTAAAATACTTTTTTTTTTACATTTGTCCAGTAATTTCTTGGGTGCTGCGATATAAAAACTCTTTTAAACTTAGTGACGTAATAATAAATTAATAAATGAGCAAACACAATCAATATCGATATAGTTTTATTTTAATGTATTTATTTTTATTTATTATTTCTTCAAAATTTAATGATAATAGAACAATACGAATTTAGACTTATGAAGGGTAGTTTCTATACTTGTGGGTATTAATTATACATTATAATAATATATACATTTCATTTTTGCAGTTATCTAATAATATACATAAATATATTTAAAAAAAGCATATCGTTATAATATTTAACACAAAATACACAATTATTTTTATTAAACAAACGTTATTGATACATATTGTGGCAAGCCATACATGAACAATCAAGACATGATAAAACCAATCAATAGAGCACATCATTGTTTTATAATTAAATGCGTATGCCAATTATAATATTACGATCATATACCGTTTTCCAAAGACGTTAGACAGATTCGAATCTATATGTCATTATCGATTAAATAAGTAAAATAATGTTTAAAATTTTAAATTATTTGTGTCTACACCTATGTAAAAATAGTGTCAAATATCGACGATGATGGTAATAAAATACTATTGTTGTTGTCAGTGCCATTACATGTGTCGCACAGAATACGCGCTTATATTATATTATATATGCCATTATATTGACTAATATCCAAAATATTTTTCAACTCACGTAAAACTTGACCCGTTGGCCGCAAAATTAAAAATTCTAAACGCCCCAAATGCGTGGGAGTTGGCGTGTACGTACTTACAAGAATGGGGCTAATTTTTCTCGTGATGTGTTTTGAATAGGGCACAATATTATTATTATTTGTGTGTTAAATATCGAAAAAGATCGGAACTTTCGGATAAACGAGTCACATAGCTGCCGGACATAAAAATATCATTATGATAATACGGATAAAACAAAGGTGAGAAAAAAAAATCGTAAAGAGAGAGATGGTGACCGGTGGAGTACGTGTGAATAATAAAACAAAAACGAACATTAAAATATAACGCGTATGTCCCTAACAAACCGTAAACATCGCCTATTGTCATCGTTCTCGCGGGAGTATGCATACGATTTCGGTTGTTTTCATCGATATCGCGTTGAAACACAAAAATATTTAGGTGCGTATATAGAATTTATCCGAATTTTCTCTGTACGTTTTGTTTCAAGCTTTCTCCTGCTTTAGACAAAAAAAAAAAAAAAAAAAAAAAAAAATAAAAAAATTTTAAATGGGGTCTTTTTTTTTTTAAAATTTTTTTTTTTTAAAAAAAAAAAAAAAAAAAAAACAGTCGTCTATGACAAGTTACAAACAACACCTACGTATTAATGGACAATAAAATTTCAAACTATTCAAAGTGTAATTCGAAACACAAATCCGTAGATTTTTTCTAAAAAATTACATTTTAAATTACTAATTAGTTTTAACCCCTGAATCACTCACTAGAAATAAGTGTTTTAATAAAACCTTTACCGTGCAAAATTAAATAAATCATACCTACGTGTTTTAAAGTTTGTACTATAAAAATGTATTATATTCGTAAAGATTGGTATACATAAAGTTTTATGCGAGAGTTTTTGAATTAAAAGTTTTAATTAGTTAAATAGGAAAAAATACTGAGACTAAATACAACTATATTAATCAGAATTACAATATTTTATTGTTATTTATTTTCCAAGTTTCGAGAGAACGTGATACAAGGGAATCATCTTTAACAAAACACTAAACTTTTACTATACCTATAAAATATTCATAATAAAACACGGATATAACTACTTTAATTAATGATCAGCTGGTAGCCCAATAATATTATTATTGTATCGCTTAAAATCTAAAGAAAAGAAAATAATGCATGTCCAACAGCACGGGTGATCATTATATTAGTATGAATTAAAATATTATTTGCAAATACATTATCTTAATATCAAGTACAAATCTAAAAAGTCTCCTCGTGAGCAGTATATTTGAATGGAAAATTATAATAGTAAATAATTTCTAGTCATTCATAAATAGATAATGTGCATATAATGGCGAAAAACGAAAACATCATTATTCATTATTATTAAAAAAAATAAAAAGCGAAATCAAAAGACATGAAGAACACCCGAAGATATTACCTATTATGCGTTACAATGATGATGTTTACAACTTGAATCATACCGAATTCATAATAATACTAAACGAGAAAATATATTAAGATGTTTCATACAGATTATTAACTATTATTTATCTTAGAATTAAAACAATTTGTCAATAAATTATATCAGTGATAACAACAATTATCTACTGACTATTCAATGCAAAAACTTATATATTAAATTATATTATTTCCAACTCGTATTGTTTAAATCGATTTAAAATTATTTTATTTATTTTAATATGTAGTGTCCCAGATCTATTTACTAACTAGAATATATCAGTGAAAAATTTAAATTTTTGAATGCAGTTATTATCAATATCTTATTTAGACAACAGACTATAATAATATTACCTTTATTACATGTTTAAAAAAATACGTCTCATAAAAAAATAAATAAAAACTTTTTATTTTTTAAGCTATATAAAATTTGAAAATAGCCATTAAAAAGAGTATATTTGTATGAGAATTTTGACTAAATTAATTAAATCAATATTTCGATTTTTAGGAATTCTTTTTAATTATTGAAAAAATCTTATTTCTGACGTTATTATTACAGAGTGATAGTGTGATACAATCACAATATATTATAATGATATTTTTTCAGCTATAAAATTCATAAATAATAAAGATATAATTATCTACAGTAACATTTTATAAACACTGAGAGCGTTCATAATAATATTTATCTCAAACAAATATTATGTGCCATAATATTAAAATATTAAAAATAAAGACGTCAAAAATATTATTTCTTCAATGATTAAAAAAAAATTCCTAAAAACCGAAATCTTGATTAAATTAAGAGATTGATACGTAAAAAATCTCATACAAATATACTCTTCATCATATCTTCAAATTTAACATAGCTTAAAAAATAAAGAGTTTATTTTTAATTTTTATATGTGACATCCTTTTTAATATAAGTAATAAAAGTAATATTATAGTGTGTTGCCTAATTAATAATTTGAAAAAAACTGCATTCAAAAAATTTAATTTGTCGCCAAGATATTGCAATTAGTAAATAGATCTGGGGCAGTATTTATATCCGTATAGGTACAATGTACATATTATATTAGTATAAAATAATTGTAAAAAAATAGGTGCAATAAATAAAATATACATTTTAAGTAATAATTATTATTAAACTTTAAAAATATATACAAATTTATTAAACATTTCAAAGTTCTATTTCTAAACTAAAAATAAAATTATAAACGTACAAAAAAATGCATTACTGGTGTTTAGATAAGTGTAATTTGTATTATTGATATTCTAGTTAGAGTAGTTTTTCAAAAATCTTTTTGAATTTCGGGCAAAAAAATCAGAAAATGACATTCCTAAAGTGCAATCTCTTTCTCTCTTTCTGTATATATATATATATATTCAGTTAGAAATGCATGCGTCATAATCATAAATACCATATGAGTACGATATGACAAAACATTGTACCTATATACCGATGAAGACAGTATAAACCATGATTTGTGAATTATTTAGAGATTAAGCTTCCAAACCTGATACCTTAAACATAAATTAACCATTATAGATAATATAAAGTAAGTAGTACGTAAGTAATATGAACAATATAGCCGATTGTTACATAGACTGCTATTGGATAATTTTTCGAATTTCACACAAAATTAGACGTTATATTAATTTCCGAGAATGAAAACGTAAAACGTAAATTATTTAAGTATACCAATAAATGTATTTGAAATGAAATAATGTGATTTTCCTATAGAGTTACGATTAATTTTTGGTAACCATTGTAGCGGATTGTGTGTGCTCGAGCTCGCGTTCGCGCTGAGGAGGGATGATTTAGAAATTATACAATGCTTAAAAAAATGGTATATTATGTTCACAGACGAACATATATATATATTATACAGGATGATGACGGTAACACGTATTCGATTAAAATATAGATTTCCACGATAACATAACATAAATGTACCGATCGCTCTGTATGAAAAACCGGTGGCCGAATTATAATATAATATAATATGGGCACGAGTGCACGACCACCACTATGGGATAATGTTACGGGCCAGCCAAAACAAAACTCGGTCTTTGATATAATGTTTCGATTGTACTCTGTAGGTAGGTACGGTATACGCGGTATAGGTGGTATAGGTGGTATCGGTGGTAATATTTAATAAATTGAGTCGCGCGCGATGCGGTATAAACCGTGCAGACAGACCTTCGAACGGGGGGGAAACCCGGTGACCTACTGAGTTGAAGTTTCCGCGTCTCGTCCCCTTTATCGCATATATATATATAGTATATTATTATTTTGTATATTATATTCTCTTTCTTTTCCTTTCTTTCCGTGTTTCTCCGCCCGTCCGACGAGATTCGAATTCGCTTTGCCCACGCACCACACACGCGCGCGCCAGCTCGTTCAGTCAGTGTCCATTCCGCAACCGGTACAATTGTATCACCACAGTCGACAGACGATTTTATTATTACTGTAATGATATTTCGCCAATAATTCCGAAGCCGCGAAAAAAGTGTTCCGCATACGAATTTATATATAAAAAAATAAATATATAAATTAAAAATAATTCGTACATTTCCACACATTTTTGCGAGACGTAAGTATTTCAATCATATTATAATATTATATTTATTAGGTATTATCGATTAATCGCGCAGGTGTAACGAAATAAATAATATTTCAAAAAGTGATTTTCCTTCTTATTTTTTCTGTTTTTTTTTTTTCTTGTAATACTGTTTTCCAGTAAAATCTTGTAAATTAATTTTTACCTCACAATTGTTGTATACTGACAATTCTAATATAATTAACATATTATATTATCGTTGCGCCGATAGTTTCATTCCGTAATATTATTATTATAAATTCAAGTACGAATAATAATTAGAATAATAAAAAAAAAAAAAAAAAATATTACGATTTAATGAATAAAAATAAAATATAAAATTATAAAATTGAAATAATAATAAAGTTAGAAAACGCGTGAAAACTATACGAGTATTCTAATGAAATAACAGTATCGATTAAATTGATTAAGTTACATGACGGTACGGATTCGTTAAAAATCTTAATTTAATAATTAAGTCAACACACCAAACCATTAGTACCATTTACAATTATTATCGCAATGCAACTATGACATAGCAAAATAGTAAAATTACTCGTCATGATCCGTATGGACCATTATTTTAGAACTCCTATTTAAGCGTTTACCGATGCATATAAAATAGTGATTTGTGTTTACATAAAATTATGTGAACAAATAAAATGTAATACCGCATAAAATGTGAAATATATATTATATTAAACGATATATTTTTTAACACGAATTCACACATTCTGTCTTAATCATTTTCATAAATATTTAAAACTAATCAATATTGTATAACATGTTTAGTAAAACCATATGTTTATTTCACCGTTCGGGTTGAAATTCTATAAATTATTTTATTCAGGCCAACCGCTATAAAAGTATTATTAATTAACCAATATTTGCGAAATTGCATCCACTTATATTAAACAAATCCTCTTATTCCCAATCTTACTTCGAACACATTAGCACATTACACATTAGTAGACGACAATCATCTTCGGTCGTTTTGAAAAGAAATTGGCCACGCGATTTCCTTGCCAAGTTTTTTTTTTTTTAGACTAGTGTCACTAGATCACTCACGCCATCACGTCCATTATTCACAACACATTTACTTATATTGTATAATATAATAGGAATACATATTGTAAATTTTTCTATTTTAATATAAAAAAATAAAAAACAAGAACACAACAAAATAAAAAAATAAAAACATTATATTTTCCGTTAAATTGATGATTTATTGAAATGTTCCACTAGTGAACTTGACGATAATTTAAAATTAAATACCTACAAACAAATTTCGGGTTGAAGCCATTATACTCTTCCTAAGATTACATTGTAGTTATACAACTAAAAGGTCATTAACACGATTACGATAAAATTATAAAATACACTATACTCATCTTGTTTCCCACACACATACACATAACATTAATTAAATAATTATTATGATAATTTACTATTTACTGTAATAACAAATTATTTAGGTTAAATCATGTTATGCGCGTTAATTAACAATAGACAATAAATAATATTTATTATAAAATGTGTGTGGAGACGAAAATGTACCTACATATACGATAATATAACTGAAATGCCGTGGCGTTTCGTTTAGCAATAACCGTTATGACATAAACGAGTACAAACATAACGATAATTATAACGCGAAAATCATAATCTTGCAATTTGTTTTTTTAAATTCACTCAGATTATTAAATCAAATTAATTCAATACAGACATTTGTTGGTCAACTGCTCAATTCACCATCACAAGTTTGGAGATTGAATAATAATTAATAAAGAATAAAGGATACAGAGACTTGTAGATAAAAACACAAAATAACTAATAATTGTCTTATCTAATGTTTTTATAATTAAAAATTATTATAGCTAACATTACTTAGCAATGTTCAATGCAAAATTTTGAATTTTATTAAAATATTTACATTTTAAATTCTACTAATGGTAATAATTATTATTATTGGTGGTACATAATATATCCAAAGAACAATCTTTATTGTCATTTAACGGTTATTTAATTGAAAATTAAAAAAGAAATAAGAAATCTAAAATTTGTGACAGATCTAATGGAAATGAAACATATGTACCTACATATTATGTGTAGTAGCAAACTGAAACCATAGCGAAACTTGTTAGACTTGCATTGTTTTTAAAGTCTAGTCAATACCTATATATGATTAATATTCATCGACACGTCGAGACCGTTATTATAACGCACGTCCGCACAACGCTTTCAGTATTCCAATCAGGGATCACTTCAATAGTGCGATATCTGAAATAATAATATTCACTTCGATCGTGTTCATCATCAGCAAGATTTGTTTGAAACAATTTCAAGTTCGTTGTCCCCAATATATGCGTATTTGTGTGTAGTTCATTTTAAAAACGTTGAAAACCAAACGACCTCGCTCTGTGTGTGTGTGGCTCAATTTATACCGATGAATATATATTTTGTATTTCTATCACAAAAATATATAATAATCATATTATCATATGACATGTTAAAATATGCAATAGTCATTCGGTACTTTTAATTAAAACAACTACCTATAGGTAATCCATTATAACAATGCAATTTTTTAATCGAAAAATATTAGAAATTAAAAAAAAACTTAAAAATATTACAAATTACAATGTATATATTATAATAACTAAATTTATAATAATTGAGTTTTTGTGTTATTTTCGTTTTAGCGTACAAATTATTAAAACGTTTAAATTTTAAGAAGAGTATCTAACTGTATCATTGCAAATTATTCGCAAACCCAAATCATCATATTTTATGACCTCATTTATGATGATCGTTAAAAATTTTTCAATAATTGTAGTATATGTTTAGAATGTGTTTAAACTATAATTATAAAGGTATCATATTATCTCGATACTTTGTTTATTTATCATCAATTTCGATAATACCTAAACCAAATTAAATATATTAATAGTCCAATGTGGCCAGAAGGCCATTTAATTTCTAGAATAGCGGCTATCCTTATAATAGTCATGATGTTCATATAATTTAGTATCATGATATACTTAACATTAAATTAAGAGTTAGAATTTATCAATTTTCATGATCTGCTAGTGTTCCGTTGTTTTACTGTTAATATCTGTAAACCATTGTTATAATAGTAACAATAAACAAATACACATTATGCAGAAAATTGAATTATTATTATCGATTGGTGCTAAAACTCATATTGTAGTATAAATCATTAGGTACAAAATATTACGTTGTTCATATTGTGAAATAGCATATAAATATAATATAAAACAATAGCTGCCGTCATTAAGTTTTTATTATGTATTTTAATTCGTTTGAATAACAATATTTCATTAAATATACATAACATTTTAATATTTTTCCAAGTACCTACTGCCTACTACCTGGCACCATAAATATACACTATTATAATTTTTTTTTTTATTCTTCTCAATGAACTCATACTATGTTTATTGAATTTATTAATTTATAGTATAAAATATCTAAAAAATAAAATAAAATAGATTAACATTTTATAAATACCCGTCTATTCTTGAATATAAAATTATTATTTAGAATACGTATAACACGTATCTATATCGGATTTTGCTATTAATTATGATTGTTATCTTAAATCAATTGAAATTCAAATCAAATTAAAACATCGTTAGGGAGGTCTTCGAAGTTTAATAAGAGTAGTATTCAATTTTAAACGCCTTTAAGTGTAATCATAATTCGTGTATATGTATATAATATAATTATAAGTATACGATTTTGCAAAATGCAGTACAACATAACAACTTTACACAGTTGTGATGCATTCAAGGCACCAACCTAATAACAAGGTAATTTTAGTTCGGATAAAAATAATTATCGGTTTTTTGACGAACACGTTTTGCTACTGAATTACTGATCTGCGATAACACGTATATTCCATGACGAACCAAACAAATTTTTAAGTGTGATTTGAAAACTTTCAATTTTATTTAATGATTTTATATTTAGTTTAAATTTTATATTTTTATATTTAATTCTATATAATTCAGTCCAAGTAAAACTAATTTGTAGGATGCACGTACAGTAATTTCAAACTTTGTCGGTATATGAATGCACATCAATATACTTAAAAAAAAAAAACCAATATATTTTATAAACCATAATAGAGATTAGAGAATCTTATTTCTTTCATATACATATTGTAACTGGTATTAGATTAATACCATCAACTGGCATCTATATTGTACTTACCTCTTTAAGTATTTGGAAAAAAAGCCATAAATAAAAAATGGGTGTAAATATATTAATCTCATAAAAAAATGTTTAACGAACTATATAATACTTAGGTGTACAATATATATTTTTTTAGAGGTTATAGTATGTCAGTACCAGTTTTGCCGTAAGGTTAGATAGTTTAACCCATCTCGATGGCCTGCATTCACTTGTTATTATTAATTTCTACCTATATGAATGCTACGTCATATAATATTTATTGAGAAATCCAAGTAATCATAATAAGTTTAATTAATTAATTTTTCATTTTTAGGGAAATGACATTTTACAATATAGCTATAAAATCGAATTTCAAATATTATACTATTTACTATTTTTTTTTCTTTTTATAACGCGTTATTTGTTCATTACTGATGTGTATTTGTATAACTAATTATATGACGTATTGTTTAGTATTTTATATTTTAAATAACTAACATTTGTAAAATATTATATCAAAAAATTTTACTGATCTACAATCGTAATTTATTTTAATTAATCATATTTGTGAATAAATAATAGTATTTTATACGTGTTTGATGAATCACTTGACTTACACAATTAATACATTTTTTATGCTTATATTGGTGTATCGTGTGTAGTAATATAATATTGATTTATATTATTTTATTTTCAGATTGTTAATAATTAAACGTATTTGAAATATAGTCACAAACAAATATAAAACGACTATATAACTGTCCAGCAATGATGATAACTGCAAAAAAGTCTATATCGTATCGTGAGAGATAACTATCAATATTTCAACAAGTAAGGTGACAATGAATAATTTTTATTTTTCGATTGTTCAAATTTAATTATACTTGTCTTTTTTATATCGTTGCTTGTTGAATTTGAAATATGATGTTAATACCTATAACAGGCATTTAATCAAATAGGTGTATCGCCGTATTTAGGTCTATCCAGTAATCTTTATGGTATAGGTACACTCGTGCGCAAACGATTGCCTTGTAAATATAATAATAATAATAATAATAATAATAATTAAATTTATTACAACAATACATTACAGCGATTATAAACTCATTTCGTTCATTATTATACTGTCTACATTAAAAAACGCTTTAAAACTGGATTTTAATTATTATTGATAGGCTAAACGATCTGTTTTCAGATACTGAAACATGATTTTATTGTCTGGGAGGGATTCAAACAGGATTGGGTAATTAATAATTATATTACCCATCACATCAATAAATCATTGAAAAGTGTTATAACGTTGTCTTATATAGCTACGTAATTTCTGATGTCAAAAAATACCAGAATCTTTTAAATTGTATATAAGACGCAATTATTATAATAAAGAAAAAATTCTTAGGAACGAATTATTAACACATCTTAATTTGTTTAAAACTTTTCATCTGTAAATTGTTACAAATTATTTTTATTCTATATACAAATTCTAATATTTTAAAACCATATTTTATACAGCAAACAAATATTTTGATATTTTACTGATGTATCAGAATAATAAATCGAAAAACTTTAATTTAATAGCTAGGTAAACTTATTCTGGATATAAATTTCAAGAGAGTAAAATATCTATTCTGTGTGTTCCAATTTAACTTCCGCTAATTATAGGTGAAACCTAATTATCTAATCAAACTACTGCAGATTCCCGTGAGTATACGTAGTTTATGTCTTAAAGGGATATAAACGGTTTTAAATAATATATTCGAACATGCATCAAGTGTCTGTATGTGACGCAGTGGTCTCGGTTGGCTGACTTAAAAAAATTCTTCCCATATATTTTACCACGGTCTTCCCAATGGCCTAACAAGGGCGATTTAATCGACATGTTTATAAATAATAATAACAAATTATTTGGAAATAAAATACTTGAATTTATATATTTAAAAAAACACAATATTTTATATAGATTTTCCATGTTTAAGGAAGGTTAATATAATAATAATGTAATATTTTATTATATAATACAATTTATTATTGGTAGATTCCGTTGGAAATTCTTGTATCGTTACTGTATAGCTCGATTGTGTTCGCACTAAGTATACAGGATGATCAGAATATTGAATTACAAAAATTATGGAAATATAATTTAAAACGTTATGCAATTCCTACCATTTTTATAAAACGAAATCCTGACCATTCTGTATATATATGCAGATACATGACCCCGTGCCGGAACCGGTTCTACGTAATGTAATTTACACGATCGTAGTACAAGTTTGAAGTAAACAGCAAAAAATGAACATTTTTTTAAACAATTCATTTTCCCAGACATTTTAAAACCGTATGAACGGTATGTGTATTAATTGGGATTAACTATTATGTATTTTGTAGAAACATAGTACTCACGTCTAAACTCCCTAAATAGATAAATAGATAATAATATAACGGACTCTTCAAACTCGAAATTATTCATTGAAAACTCAAATATAATAATTATTAACAGTTTTTCTAGTATATACAAAAAAAAAAAAAAAAAATCACGCAACAAATTAACAACAATTTAACTTAAAATTATATAGTAAATTAATAAGAAATTGCATGATACAAAATTATTTCACCATGCTAAATATTAAATATTGGTCGATAACTTTAATTTCTAAAATGTCATTATCTAGGTTAAACTGTGTATGTTTTTTTTAGATTTAAGAATACGTGTCGTCTTTCGAACTATTTAAAGTACTTAGTATTAAAGTGTAGTTAAAAAAAAAAAAAAAATATCTACTTGATTTTTAAACAGTTAGAACTTACACATAATTTATGATATTTGTATTTAATACAGAAAACTTAGATAAATATATATATTATAATATACAGATTATCTGTCATTCTTATTATTATTTAACCTTATAAAATTATCGGAAAAAAATATTAATACTAGTCATCAAAACTAAAACACCTAATTAAAATTACTTGATGATTAATATATTCATTGTGCCTATACAAAACCAATATACCAAATTGTTTATTGATTTTAAATTTTAATTGCATCAAATAAAAAAAATAATACAAATCGAAAGCTTAACCTAAAATTTTACAGAAATAAATTATTATCTTAATTATTATTATTTTTTTTCTATATTAAAGCGAAGTTTTAATTTTAATAGAACGTTTATTTTATAATTTGTTAATTATTATTTTTTAACATAATAGTTCACAAATTCTATATTTTTCTAACTTTGTTAATTTTTCATAAATATTTTTTTAAAACTTATTTTAGCTATCGTTATCATATCCTAAACCTATTTATAGAGGACATATTTTTATATATTCTTATTCTACAAAGGTTCTACACGTATAATGCGCTTCGTTATATTTAATTCGTTTAAATTAATTAAATTTGTAAAGTTGTGTTATATTCTCTTTCTTTTTGATCTAACCAAATATTATTATTTATTATTAAAAAAAGAAGTGTATATATAATATTACATATGTTATGGTATAAATACGAATACCTGTAAAATTTAGGTTTTACGAAATTTTGGACATTTACCGATTGATGTTGATAAATTCTAGGATATACAAAATTATATGGTAAAACTCCGAATCACTATTGTTGTTCAGGCTTTTACAAAAGAGATATGGTAAATCTTAAGATATACGCTATATACCAGTAAGAGTCAGAAAAATAAAATTCATATTATTATATACTATTTTTTTTTAAAGTTAAATTATATTTATTTGAGAAAAAACTATTAAATATATATTAACGATATTATTGAATCACAAGTATGTTATATTAATATAACAATTATTATTTATTTCAAAAAATGACAATAGAATTTTAACTATAATTTTTATTTCTAGCTTATTATTGTATTATAAAGAAAGATTATTTATTAGTTAAATTATTATAAATTAGTTTAAATACTTAATAAAATTACAATATAATAATACAATATGATTATTCTTAAAAATGTAGTACAAATCGATGTAATTATCGATTCAAAAATATTTTGTGTTATTCTGGTTGTCGTAATAGCTAATGTACTAATAAATAATCTTTACAGAAAAGACACCCTATTTGTGGTAATCGAACCATTATTTCTACCTAAAAAAATGTTTTCAGGCTTCAAAAACAAAAAGAACATCTTTGTAAAATCAATACATTCCTCGCTTCGCTCAGAATACAAAATATTGTATAATAATATGGATTTATTTTTCGGACTTTACCGTATTTTGTATATCCTAGAATTTACCAACATCAATGAGTAAATGTTCAAAATTCCGACATTTACAGAGGGCAGTTAGTAAAACCTAGGTACTTTTAGCGTAACACATATACATAATACATAACTCTAATTTTATGTTTAACATTAATTAATTAATTTCACTCTAAATATAGTAGAAAGTTATCATTAAAAATGCTATATTATTGGCGTTGAAAAGAATAACTCTGTATAATTTATTTAAAAGAGTTATGAACCTAAACATTGATATATTTCCGCCCCTAAAGGCCAATATTATGACCTGATTAATATTAAAACTAATTTAAACGCTAACGGCATTTTAGTTTCTAATTTTAAATCAGAAAACAACAAGATTTTTTTTTAAAGTTCAGTAAAAGAATAAATTTTCAATTTACAGGTACTTTTGTTTTAAATTGTGTCACTATAAGCAATTTCTTTTAATCAACACAAAACCATATCACAGCATGTTATTTTTTTCTTATTGACTGTATTAGTTAACTCTCCGGGCACATCCATGATAAATCTTCACTTACTATCACGGTACAACTTGTTCTTTAAATCAAATTAAACAATTGATAAATGTTATTGTTTTATAACAAACCCTCTAGGTTAAATAATATTTTTTCATTAATTTTGAAGGTACCAAATATAACAATTTTAATGATATTAGTTTTTCCTACAAATTTAAAAGAATAAATGTCTCTACAACATTGAAAAATAAGTACATTAATTAATTGTAATGATTATTGTCGATTATATTATACCATGTCTTAGTAATCAAGGTATGACATTCATTTTTTTAAAAATTAAATCAAAATGTTTACAATACTAGCTTTATTCAATACAATTTAGGCAAGTACTATAAATTTATATATATATTTAAATTAAAAGCAAATATTAAAATAGTTTTAATACTTTCATTACCTAACTATAGGTACTTTAATTTACTAAGTATTTATAATAAACAGAAAAATAATTTAGACAGAAATAATGTAAGACCAAATAGGATAAGTAGATATTTAAAAATAGTATAATTTTTTTATAAATATTTTGTTCCAAAGTATAAACAAATAGTTATAATTATAATATTAAATAATAAAAGCTATTTTTCAGAACAAATTTTAATACATATATTAGGTATTGTTTATTGTAGGTATATATATCTAACTAAAATTAAATACTATCCGTAAAGAGTTAATTTCAAAATGAGGCTATATTTTCAAACAAGTTTGAACAGATCCCAACGAAATTCAAATTAGAAAATACATGAGTATTTAAAAACACGAAGATGACGAATAAACTGTGTTAGTCTATACTTATATTTTTAGATTTTAGAATATCTTTTTTCTTTTTAAATATAATATAATATTAATTAACATAGTGTGTGAAATATGTTTAATTAACAACTAATATTAAATTTCCTACCTACATTATTATAGTTGTAACAAACGAACTATATTAATTTAATTATATTAATCAATAAAGCACAAAACCATCTCTAATTATATTTTATTCAGCCAGAATTTAGTTAAATAGTTTGTACTATCTAATTATATATTTCAAAGGCATACTCTGAATTGAGATTAATTCATATTGTACAAAGTACGAACCGTATGCACATCACAGACATATTACACGATTATTCAGTGTGAGTAAATACGATTGTCTATTATAATTCCTATGAGTTCTGTAAAAGTTCTTACTGTTCCTTGAACACAATAAGATAATTTACTCGCATCACATATACAATATATTATACTAAATCTAAATTTAATCCTGACAGTGTTTTAGCCTTTAAACGAAAAAGTAATTTTCATCCAAGATTTATTATATTAATGTTCATATCGTTTTACAAGTAGATAATCTCGATGTATCTCGATGATATATAATAATATGCACAATTTTCTGGTGCTGTTTAATTAGTTTATGTAGTTTTTTATTTGTTTTATCTTATTTAAATTGCATTTTTACGTATTATTTCGCTACAATAATTTCAAATTTAGTCATTTAAAAATATTTTTTCTTTAATCGTATTTTTATAACCATAATTAATATTTTATTTTAAGTGTTGAAATTAATTTAATTTTTTTTTTTTTAAATCACAAGTTATTTCACATTTTTACTTCACAATAGTTTTCGAATATATCCTTTATACGCTTTTTATTGCCACACATCATTTATAATTGTTCAGCTATAGGATTTAATTATAGTTTGAGTCTAAGGGTAATAAATTTATATGTCCCTTCGATTTATCCTTAACCACTAATCACTTGTTTCTGAATATCTATTTGCGAAGACTAATTGGCAATTTTCCGCCAAACTCTATATACATTATACTGAATTGTGTATGTACCTATTCAAATATTAAACAATAGTTCAGGATTAAATCAAAACTGAAACATTATCGATTGTCCATATTATACATAATATTAAACAAAATAAAATATAAATATTATATATTTATACTGCAATTACTTTTTTAACAAAATTGTCATTATTTTTAATAAATATGTATGTTATAAAATATACATAATCTATATACCCATAATATAATAATTATTTACTATACTCATATATAGTATATATTATACTCCATACTTGTATTTAATATTTTAGTATGTGAATTTTGTCGACTATTTACCACGATACATTTTGTGTTAAAAGTCATTATACTAACATGAGATTACACGGTTGTGTTTATATATGTATAAAAAAAACAATCGTAATTACATGATCTTTGATTTCGTGTATCTTTTTAAATTACTACATTTAAACGTTACGTGTAATAATAGAAAATTGTCTGAATATTACAAATTAATGTGTAACAATGTTAAATATTCTCCTCCGGCTAATTCGCACAAAATATACGAATTTCAGACAAAACGTTCGAACAGATACGACTTGTAGTAGTTTCAATGTCTGTCTGGATTCGAAGTATTACTCGTCATGAATTTAATAAATTAATTAATGTAGAAGAAGAAAAAACGCGGTTTTGACCGGTTTATTCACCATTATTATAATGTTATAATTATTTATGTTACAAGCGCCATTGTACTTTATATACTTTAATATTTCTACCGAATTCTATTAGAAAAAAAAAAAAAACGATACTGGCAACGTACTATCAAGATTACCCTGATGGAAAGAGTCGATCGCATAGTGTACTACTTACGTTGTCGCGAACGTTCGCACGTTTGAGACTCGCGTGTGCATATTATTACGTACAATATTTTTCAGGACGAGTCCGGTTAGGATTTCAATATTTTAAGCATATAATTTGTGCGTCGGTAAAATTCGCGATCGCCTTTCGTGTTCCGTCGTAGGTACAGACATAATATTATAATAGTACGATAATAATATCCTCATTGAGTTGCGTGAAATAATAGCAAAAAGGGCCACCTGGATGAGTGTATTTTCGATGTCAAGTCTATTTAACTGTGCTGGGGATTACTTACCAATAATGTGTATAATACATATATGTGTGTGTATAAAAGTATGGTAACAGACGAATAAAACCGGTCCGGTAATTGTGTCATAAGGGCAACGTGTCACGGCGGCGTCCGGAAATATAATTTCGTGTTATAATATAATAATAAATAATAATCATAATAATAATTCATGTTTATTTCAATGTCCATTATAAAGTTATACGAAATCTCGGTTCGAGATGGGTATTCATGAATTTATATGCCATATCTAATATCAAAGCCGGTTGGATTGAAAAGTTAAAGTTAAGTTAATTTTTAAGTATTAACTTTTAACTGAACGAGTTAATTTTTTTCAAAACACTAAGTTATGATTAAGTTAATTTGTTTTTATGGATTTTAGTTAAATGATATACTATTATAGAAAATAATATGTTTTTATATATAATTTAGCTTACAACAAAAACAATTTTAAATTTGTTAATTTAAAAAGGAAAGTAATTTAAAGAAAAATATGATACAAACTGAAAGTAAAATGAAAATATGTATTTTTTAAATTAAATTATATAATACTAATTTATAAAAATTAATGTATTTAACTTTTTAAAACTTTAAACTTTTTAAGTTAACTAAAATTAAAAGTAACTTTTAAATTTAACATAAACATAGAATTACTTTATTTAGCGAGTTAAAATATAAGTTAACTTATCCAGATTTACCTTTACATAGTCTTAATTATGAATATCATCGACGGATAGATGACCTGGGTACTTAAATTATAATATTATACGAGAGAATCAAACGTGCGAGTGCCAAAAACATCAATAACAACAGTTTAACTGTTCTAACGGTTGTACCATACTATCGAAATTAATAAAAAAAATCTTATATTTTGTCCATAAATAAGAGACCCATAATTATTTTACAAATATTTTTTTAAAGAATTAACTAGGCTTAGAAGTAAATAAATAATTTTTAATTTTAAAGAAATATACTGAGAACGATATGTTTTTGTTATTTTTTTTTTTGTTAAAAATCATATTTAAACTTATTGAATAAATTTATAAATACAAAGTTATGGCAAAATGAAGACGTATTAATATATGAAGTTGATTAGATATAATAGGCGTTTTTACAATTAAAATATTTAGCGGTTCTCAATTTCTTATTGTGTGCAAAAGTCAATAGTATTTTGTTTTTTCTCGAGCAATAAATTCGTGTAGAATATAATGTAGTACTTTATTCACACCATTTGTGTTTGTTCGTTGTTACATAAAAACATTGACATACAGATGATATTTAAGTTTATTTTTCGACTTTAATTTTAATTGTTCATGTTGTTTTAACCGGTATTTTGTTTCTCTTCCCTACATTTCAGATTATCTCCTTCAATATAAATATATCATACAAATATAATTATTTATTTTTATAACAATTACTTTTATAATTTTATGACTTACGTTATGTCAAGTCATTTTTTATCAAATATCATAATAAATAAAATAGCAAATCATACATAACAATTATTGTTAATTTATAATATATTATTATATGTATAAACTATTTTTTTTAATAAAACTAAATTACTAAAAATATGATAGATCTCTAATTTGGTTTATCCATAATAAAATAAATCAAATAAATTTGTTGTAATTGTTTTAATAGACATAAAAATATGTTACTAGAAATTCGTAAAAAAAAACTCGTGTTAAATAAAATTAAAGTTTGTAGGTATAAACCGAGACATTTGATAATCTATGGCTGAGTAGACCGAGTTACGGTCGAATTATTACACTAAATCATAATAAGTGTGAATATTAGTTCGACGTTTCAGCCAAACCTGTATATTCAATTAGAATAATTTATAAATCGTTTTAATTAAAAATGTTGTTATATTTATTGAGTAACAATATTTGTAGGTACATGTTATACAACATATTATTATTACTATTATTACGACGTGGAAGTAGTCCATAGTACCTCCAATGTAGGTATTCGTATGTTCATATGAATGAAAAAAAAAACCGCTAATTCCGAAAAAGACAAATAATGATTATTAATATTACAGTCGACAGTGAGTTTATTTATATTTATGTTCATGTTATTTTCAAAAAAAAATACATTATTATTTATTATACTGTATAAGTAGGTAACACATAGCTGTTGTTTTATTATCATTCGACTTGGAAATTATAATGCAAATAATAATAATAATAATTCTGTACATATTATAGATATAGGTTTTCGATGTATTTATATAAAATGTATACTGGCATACAGTTTATAATTATTGTAATATCTGAATTTTTGAAAACGTTTAATCAAATTAGTGTACAATAATAATTATAAAATAAATGTATTGTCTGGCGATTATAACTTCCACGTGATTTTAAACGTTTATCTACCAAATTATTGTTTTTTTCTTATAAATTATATCAATAATATTTAAATACATATAACACATTACAATAGACGATTTTAAATAATTTTGAAAATTTGTACATAACTACTATAAAATAAAAATTAATACTTAAAAATGTATTGGGTGCAAATTAAAATCAAGGGATGGATCCTCTAATCTCCCAATACGCTTTACAGATGTATAAACTAAATATATAAACATTTGTATAAATTTAATATAATTATATAATGTTTTTATCAAAAAAAAAAAAAAAAAATTAAACAGATATAAATATAAAATCATATAATATTATCATAATAAAATGATATACAATTATACACTTGAGTGTAAAACTATCAATACAGTTTTCGAGATTCGCATTATAAAAACAAAATTATGTTTAACAACATAAACGTAAATTGGTTTCTGTTCTTTTATTCTTTAACGGAATTATTAATTTTAATCTTCACATAATATTCAATAAAAAGATCAAGTACCTATTATGGTTTTAATTTAATATACTGTCATATTAATATCTAATATACTCTAATATAACTATTTTTCATAATATATAAAATAATAAATTAATATAATAATTAATTAATATATATAAATCAAAATTCACATGAATAATGTACGCGTACGCGCGCGCTCGGACAATAAAAAATCAGGTCGCCCATCAGTTCCATCGTACAGTATAGGTTAGATTGTTAGAAACCCGAAGAGCGGTCAGCGGTCGACAAAAACGCGGTGATTACCAATTACCCGGTGTATTGTACGATCGTTCGCGTATATATGTATATATTACGAACATCGGTCATCGTATTGTATATTATCTATTATAGGTATATAATATTATTATCGTCTCTTCGAGCCTATACTGCAGGATTAATGTTTTTTTTTTTTTTATGTACGGATTTATAATCGATTAAATGTTTTCTTTAATATTATTTTAATTATAATATAGTGCAATTGTTTTTTTATAAACAACCAAATACCTATTATGTGAATTTATATTATGGACATTTTTTTGTAATAATATGTGAGCAAACTTGTCAGTGTAAATTTTATGTGCGTCAACCTCAGTATAGTTTTTAAAAAAAAAATCGTTGTGCAATTATTTCTAGTCGAGCGTGTTTTTTAAAAAGGATCGTCTTCCACCTTACTTTTATGTTTTGATAAAGTCTTTTCCGACAAGCGAGTTTTTAAATTATAAAATGGGAGATGACTTTGACACGATACTGTAAATATAATAGTATACATACTTATCAACTCAAAGTGTACACGCAACAGGTGTAGCGGATTTCTATAGAAATTTCCAAAGGATATTAATATTATATATGTTTTCTCGTTCTTAATATAAAATTCTACTTTTATACTAATGTAAAATACATCTTTACTCTTTTTAATATAGTTCAGTGTGTATGCAATTTGTAAGGCACAGTTTGAACCCAAACTGTGTAGTTCCCGTATAATTCTGACTCTATATATTATTACAGTTACACATATAACCATTGATCATCGTTAAAGGTTAGACTGACGCGTAATGATTTTTATTAAAATTAAAACTCACAATGTTGACATACCTACATTTTTGAAAATAATGATTACTATTAAAGTGTGCTTTTATAATGATATTATAATATTAATTACAATTTTTATATCAATTTGTAATTTGTATGAAATCGTTATGATGGGTTGAATAGTTCTTTTAAGAATAAAAAGTATATTTTTTGTTTAAATATTTATTTTATTATACGATTTATTAGTAACAAACAATTAAGGTTTAAATCAATTAACAATTTAAAATAAAAGTTTAAAACTGCTCACACGGGACAATAATTTTCTATAGTTTTATCTTTTATCAGTTGATACCTAGATCATATTATTTGATATTTCCGTTTAGTTTATGTGACGTTCATATTATTATAATATTATTCATTATCACCGCGTCTTCGTCGTTGTCCTGACACGATTTAATATTAGGTATATATTATTATTATTATTATTATTATCATTATTATTTATTATAGATTGGGTGGGTGGACAACGTTTTATCGTCGTCTTCACAGAGAAAAAAAAAACTAAAGCATTCCGTTCCGCGTGTCATCACAATAGTTTCATCGTCAATATTTTAGCGTACGTACATAGGTATAATAACAGAAATATTATTATTTTTATTGTTATATACTGGAACGATCACGTTACAATCGTTTTGATCATCCCGTGCGCCGTCGCACACCAATAATACCTAATAATATGATTATTGCTATATGTATTATGTTATAGGTATAATAATAATAATAATAATAATAATAATATAACATCACAGCGATTGTATATACAGGATGATATACCTAACTTTTGTGTTACAAAAAACATGGTTGCATGTGATTATTATTGTACAATGTCAACCTTTATAAACACGATTTTCTGATCATTCTGTATTTTAGTTCATAATTACGATTACAGTAAGAAAACAAAGCACATAAAATATAAAACATACAACATACAGGGTATATATTATATAAAGTATATCAACAGAGTGATTAGAAATTTGTGTTACAAAATAATGAGAAATTATTGATAACGTACGAAATTTTATACGATTTTTGTAACACTCTGTATGTATAATAATATGATATACATCTCGTAGCCGTCCGAAATACGAGATGGCTTTTCACGGTTAGCACGTGTCGGTCTGCACCGTGTGCCATTCGCAATATGCTATTTCATCATTATCGTCCGGGAAAAGTGTAATTCTTCGGTGTTGCTGATGGAAACTGAAAAGTGAATGAAAATTATATTAATTTTACTATAAATAATAATATATTCGCATTTGCGTTTTATATTTAATATTTTATTATATTTATTGTGTAAGCACAGTGGCGTATCCAGGACCACATATCGAAGGAAAAAAAATATAGTTCAGTGATAACTTGCCTTTATTTTTACTCTAGTTGTTTGATTAAAATCAAATTATTTATATGTTTGAAATTGTTAGTGAAAAGTATGCCAAAAATGGTTATTTAAATTATAAAATAAAAGAAATAGAAGCCAAAAATTAAAACTTCTAGTTTAGAAATCATACACCTTTATAAAACAAATTATATATTTGATGACCATTTAAATTATTATTGTCTCAGGTCAATTTATCATTCAATCCCAAATGACAACGCGAGTGTCCTATAAAATTATATTATATGTTTTATGATTGTATTTGTATTCATTACACAAATCTTTTATTGGTACCTAATCTGTGACTTGTAAGTCTAATACCAAATGATAAGATAGGAAATTTTATGTTTTTTGATTTATTTGACAGAAAAATGTCTATATTAAATTATCTAAAATACCTTGTACATACATAACCTAAGACCCAACCCTAATTACTACGAGTGCTTAGGTGTAAATATAATTTACTCTATTTTATATCTTATCATCAATAACCATTCTAAATTATCAACTATTTGTATTATGAGTAAGTTAAATTATAATATTTTAAACATTGCTTAAAAATGTTTTATCTTATAGATGGCTTTATTTTAATCGTTAAGAATATGTTAAAACACGTTTAATACATTAGTACCTACTTATACATAATAATTTTATATGAAAATATATTATCATGTAATAAAAAGTATAAATTTATGTATTATTGCAATATAGTATAAAACAAGGTATGAGCTTGACCTTTTTTATCTTCCCTTAAAAAAAGGGTTTAATTTTTTTCACGGTCCAAAAATATTAGTTTTATACATAACGATAATGTGCTGACGATTCTACGTACCTAATTAGTTGATGACCCCCCCAGTCCACAAGTTGAGAATTCACTGGTGTATAAAACTCGAATTTTTCTTTAATTAACATCAATTTCTCCAAACATAATATTAATATATATTAATGTTAACGCCAATAGAACTTTGGTATATCCGCGGAGATTTTTATAATGCAATATTGTTTAAAACCGTTGTACATTATTATAATAATAATGTAAACCTGACCCATAGCTACCTACTTAGGTATATTTGGTAATAATATTTAAAATCTGGTCACCATAGTGTAGTAAATATAAATAGTTTTACCTTTTACGTATCTATCTACTGAATAATAAAGTGAGTGGGTAAGTATATTTTATCTTATTTTTTTTTTTCCCAAAATGTGCAGTTGTAATATAATCCCGGTGGAAATATTTGTCATTTAACTTTTTAAACCCAAAACGCGTTTCAGCCATTTATAATATGTTATGTGGTAAGATGTGTTGCCCTAGTCGGCCTAGACCTATTTATTTATATAATAATATATTGTGACCGTAATGATTAACATTTCGATTTTGGATGACCCGGTATAGGTCTACCGGTTGTTGTCGGTCGCTTTGAAAATGTGTTTATTATTACAGATGAATAAATTTAATTTTTAATTTCTACGATCAAAATCTTAGGAAGAATGTAGTTTTTTTCGAGGCCCATTCGAGCAGATCGGATTGAGTATACTTTTAATTTATTAACTTTCTCTGACAAAAAAAAAAAAAAAAAATAAAATAAAAACTTACCTATCTTATAAGTAAAAACAAATTTAAATAATAAACGATTTATGTTTTCCTGTTTTGGTTTTACAGCAGTTATATAGAATACTCGCACTTAGGTACTTAAGTATTATATATATATATATGTATATCATCACATAGTGTACCATGTTGTATTAATAAGAAGTTTTTTTTTTAAAAATACAGGTTATAGTGTTTGGGAAAATTACAAAATACAAAATCAGTTTTGAATAATAAACTAAATATTTTGTAAACACCCATAAATTTTATGTATATGTGCTTTTCGTTTTGATTAGAATTTTGAACATGGTGGCTGTGTAATAATAACGGTAATATAATTTCTTTTTAATTTATTAAGATATAAAAGTATTATTTTATATTCAAATTGGAACATAACTTATTTATTAGACATTTAAGATGTATCGAATCTTTAGAAAGAATATTTAAGCCCGATAACGGTGTGCACATATAGAAATACGAAAACACGGACACTGTTTGTTAGGTATTTATTATAATTATATTATTAGGACAAAAACAAACAAATAAAAAATAGATCGTTAAAATATTATCAGTAAAATAATGTTATTTAAAACAAAGATTTTATATGATGAAATACTTACATACTGTATAAAACAAACTGCGATCATTAAATTTTAATTACAAATTTATAGTTTAATAGCCATGCCGGTTATTTACGAAAATATACATTCCACACTATAAATACAATTATTTAATTTATGATTTATAATTTAAAATAGATAATAATAAATATGTACTTGTAATATTTTTAAATTAATAGCAGTAAATCGTAATCTTTTAGTCATTACTAATAATAATTACTGAATTAAAAAAAAAAAAAAAATTCTAAATTTTATTTTAAAAAAATAAGTCACACATAACTCGAGAATTCGTCATTATAAAATAATACTTGTATAATATCATGTTTTTTAGTGAGTACCAAGTAGGTTGCAAGTAGTCACATTAAAGCATTTTGGGTTTTGTCAAAAATTCTTAGAAAAACCGCGAACGGAAAT
>CM023360.1:21870001-21891129 GCA_013282895.1 Eriosoma lanigerum | reverse complement strand
ATCTACTATAAACCGTCAATTATTTATTCTTCAATTAAATTAACTGATGTAAAATCGTTTTTAAATTATAATAGTTTAGTCTTGTACTAATAATAAATTATTAACTGTGATATATACATGTAATAACGGGTGATCGTGCAAAATCTGTAAAAATGGTTGCGATTCTGCATGTACAATTCACATAATTAATATCATTGAAACATGATAGTATGATATTCATACTTATTTCTCCCCTTATAAAATATTTATAGTTAAATTAGTTTTAAAAATATTTACAAGTGAATATAATATATCCTTTCTAGGGAAGGGGGAATATATATGTATATATATATATATTTTACATTTTTACCTGCTTATATAACATATATTATTATGATCTAAATTCTAAATTTTGAGATATGGAAGACATAGAATTTTAAAGTATGTTTAAAATGTTAAATTTTATATCGATCAATTTATAATATTATTCAATGTAGGTAGAACACACGTTATTTTTAGTGATGTATTTAAAGTTTCTTTAAAGGGGCCGGAATATATTTATACATTTTTTTTTCTTACACCACTCGAAATATATAGAAAATTTTGGTATTATCAGTTTTAAACAACTATATAATAATATATATTATATAATATACTTGTATTTTTACTATATATTATATAGGTATTAGGTATATATGTACAGTGTACATACATAGATACCACATTTACAATCAATGGAATAAATAATCATTTACATTAGTTAATTATTAATTATAAATTGATAAATTTACAAAAAAAAGTATATGGGGGAGATATATCTCTTTAATATTCTCATGTAAATATATCATTGGTTATTTTTGTAAGTGTAATTTTTCCACAAAATGGAACTTAATTGAAATTAATAGTATTCTTTATTATTAATACTCCTAAAAATATGTGATAAAAAACAAATGGTAAATTTATAAATTGAATATATTAACAAACATTAATATAACTTAATATACCAACATTTCAAAAACAAATTTTAAAAGTTCTCCGTATGCTATAATCTAAAGTCTTTAAGTTTATAAACCTAAGTAAAACGACATTTCAATTTCCCTATAGCTTCAGATATTGTCAAATGATATTATAAAAGATTCCATTTTAGATTTTATAATCACGTAAATTTCTTCGTGTATGAAATGTCGTTAGAATTCGTTCTGGGTAATCCTCCAAAACGGCAAAAGAGAATTGGGCGAAAATACCCTTCAAGAGGGTATTAATTATATCATCCACAGAGTGTTATCATTATCTCCATTTTAGCTCAATTCAATGATTGAAATATAATTCGAGTGTTTTTATTACTTATACGTTGTATTGATGTATTATGTTATTAAACTATAATATTGTGAATTATTTTATGTTCGAAATTGTTATAGACTTATAGTATATGTTTTCAAAATCAAGCCCGGGTGTGCCTACACAATATTATATCGTGTTATTTTGAGAGAATAAAAACGGGCGTCGTCGTTAATTTTACGCGATATTTTAAAATTTTCTCTGTAAAGTATTTTATTATAATTAGTTATAAATCATTAAGGTTGATGAGTGGTAATGATTTTTAAGTGCTATCAGATAGATAGACAACACTAAAGCTTGTTGCGTATCTCTAAACATTATAATATATATATATATATATAATATGATTTTAAAATACGAGTATTTATATTTTCTCGTTTTCGTATATTAGCTATACCGTTGTCGCCATTGTACATTTCTGGTGACATCGTAAGGCTATTGCACATGTGTATATACGTAATATGTAGTATTATAATACAGTCGCTACCTATATATAATATATTTAATTTATCGTCGAGACGACAACGCACCCGGACTACCAAATTATTAGTCTCGTTCGTCCGCCTCGTATATATACATAATATAATCTGTCCCTGTCAATTAATTTACATCGATTGGATTTCAAAATTAATTACTCGTATAATTGTATATATATATATATATAATATTCACTGGTTGAAAATCGCATATAATAATGTTACACAGTACGTCTTTGAAAATATATCTACAGCGGAAATAATATCGATCGTATCAAGCCGGGTCAAATATTATAGATTTATAGGTGTATACATATTAAACATACTATATCCATCATAATATATTATTATACATGTATCTGATGTATACACGGTACACGTATTAAACTTCGTATTAATGTATTATAGTACTTGAAAGTTATTTAGTTAATATGACTCATATATAGACTATTATATTGTATAATATTCTCATGTTTGGTAAATTGGGTTCCAAATGTGTATGCATTATTAATTATTATACTCGTACCTACAAATAATATTATTCAATGATATTATTGTATATATCTATCATGTGGTTGTTGGTACGATTGATTTAAAAAATAATATAAATTTGTATTATTTTCAGGTTAATATTTTGCAAAAAAATATAATTTTGAGATTAAATTTCTCTCACTAGTTTAACATGAAATACTCTGGCATATGCCTATGAGTATTGTAGATAGATACCTAAAGACGGTATAATCATTTGGGACTTGGTTTGCGGTTTGTGACGATAAAGTTGCAGTTTAGGCATTTTTATGTCACCATAAACCACACAATATAATACGATATTATATCGATACTTTAATATTTATGCGACTGGTGTATGCAACGACATAAAATGCGACGGTTTTGAAAAATAAAACTTTGTTTTACGATTTCGTTCAGATCATGCAAAACCAACTCGTGCGATAATAATAATATATTATTCAATTAAAAAAATAATAACGTTGGTTCGTGCGTTTTTTTAAAGGTATTTTTCTATTTTTGTCCTCAAGGAATGAACAACTCAAGGAGATCGTCTCTGTGGTGGACCGCGGTGTTGCTGTTGATGTGGTTCGAGAACAATAACGTTACCGGAGCGAATGACGACAACTACAACGGCGAGGCGTCATCGTCGCGGCAGGATAACACGCCCCACTCTCGACAGAAACGTCTGCTGTGGATCACCACGGACGGTCGACTGGCCTTGCCGCCAGGCACCAGGCTGACCATAACCCCTTCGCTGTCCCTTCCGTTCGTCAGATACCCACCGGACGGGTTTCTATCCAACATGTCTATCAGTTTACCGTTTACAAGTCAGTGGAAAACGATTATATATATATATTTTTTAAATACATTTCCTTATCCAATTTATTATGGTATAATTATTTTTACCCGCACACAACCCCAAACGTTTAGATTCCCTGAGTGGATATTATAATTAGATTACGCAAAGAAAATAGTATTTTCACACGTCTTACACAGAATAATACTTGATTTGTTGAAAATCGTACACGAGGAAGCGTTCCCAACAACAACATAAACATTCAACCGCTATTGCACGAGTAATCAGTGAAATAGTGTTGTACGCATTATTTAAATTATAATTAGTAATATATTTGTTCTCGTAAAATATTGTTTGTATATTATAATATGACGAATTTAATATATACGAGAAAATGATAATATAATTTACGTGTATCCACGTATATTGTGTTTTATCAATAGTTTTCAATTTCAATTTGGATCTGAATTATTAAAAAAGTTTGTTTTTTTATACTCGTAAGTTTTAGTAGTTAGTACAGACACAAGTATATTAGTATAGACATTAAATAATAACTATACTTATAAATTATTTTATTTGTAGTTAAAATATATACTATTTTTTTAGTTTAACATCATCTTAAAAATTTAAAACACATTTTAGAGCTTTTTTAAAAATTTAAAATGTTCTAAATTAAAAATTCAATACTTTCGTAACAGTACAAATGTAAACCATAATATATACCTATTATTACGATCAAGCTGAAGATTAACTTTTTTATTTGTTTTGTTATTATTATTTTCGTATCTACTATGGAACACAATACCACATCATCTTAATATATTTAGTGTACACCCTTTTTTAAATTTTATTTAAATATAATAATATAACTTAAAGAGCATGCCATATAAGCAAAATATACATAATTATACGTATTTTGTTTCCATAAAAAAGTATTGTGAACATATTTTTAATAACTCAACATATTAAAATATTCAAAATTATATTTAAATAATATATTTCGCGCCGATTCTTTAAATAAGTAGTGTGTATATGATATTTTCTTTCTCATTCATACTTCGAATATTTGAGTTAGATATGCTCAAAAAACATAAGAATTCAAAAACACGGTTTACCAATTTACAAAACACTAAATAAAAATAATGTTAGAGTTTAATAGGTATGGTATATATTATTTATACTTATACATTAACAATAATATAGATGAACAGTTTTTTTTTTTTTTTTTTTTTTATATCAACACGATATATTTGCTCGTCTCACCCAATTAAGTCGTACCAAATTTACCTTTTCGAATGCGATAATAATCTTGGGCCCATTTGTATTAAGCGCATAATAAAAAATTGTATTTTTATTATTATTTTTTTTTTACTTTTACGGTATTCTCAATTTATTACGACCTTCATTCTTCAATAAACGAGTGGCAATCAGACGGGCGTATCTCTCTATAGTATCGTAGACTAAACTATTACACGAAAACCATTTCTGAGCTCGCAGTCCTTATACGAAACTGTTTCGGTCGATTCAAAGACATATATGACTAGACCGTATTTACCTACTACAGTTGTACAATATTTTATTTTGTAGGACAATTAAATTAATTTTATTGCGGGTACCACTCATAATATGTATATATATATAAATATATTTTCTAAACGTAATAAATCACCGGCATCAAAAAAATAATGACAACATCCGCATCATCATAATTGTAATTAGATGATTGCCAAAAGATTGCCAAAATTGGCATAAATGCGTATGTAGATGTGATTAAATTTTCTATTACTCATAAAATGTTATGATTTTATTACCCGACAAACCGCCGTGCGTGCCGGTTATTGCAATAGCCAATAAAATAACAATATAATGTCAAATTTCTCTAGCACAGTGTAAGAACTTGATTTTGTTCACGCGTAAAAAAATTATAATATAAAGTAATTGATTTAAATAATAATAATAATAATATATGTTTTAATATTATATAATAAGATAAAGTTACATTATCGATAGTAATTAAACCGGAATGTTGAAATTGTAATAGTAAAATAAGTGAGCTAAATAACATAATACAAATATTGTAATAAACGAACGAGATTACAACTTCATTCAATGTTGTCCGACAATAATAATTGTCTTTTGTTTTTGGTGACCAGCAGTTCAAATTGTTATTTTTAAACTATATTATGATACCTATATTTTATAAAATACATTTTGCGAAAAGAATCATACAATAATGTTATTACGTATTTTAGAATGAATTTTGAACTAAAATGTATTGTTTCTTTACAGTTGACTTTGACGGTCTGGGGCTGACCGATAATCAGAACCCCTTTGGCGCGTTTCCACCGATATTAGCCAGGAGTATGGGCAGAAAAATGGGCTCTATGCTCACCGACTTTGTGGCTGACCTCATGGATGGCCGGAGATCGACTAGGTCTGTGCCGACTACGTTACCCAAACCAATTCACTCTTACTTCCAAGGCGGCGAAAGGTAAATACAATAAACCAAACCTAACCTAACCTGGTATTTTGTTTTATAACGTTCAGCTGCAGAATATTAATAATTCGAATATTAATTAGGTACATAATTTGTAAAAATAATAATCAGTTACATAACAAATTAGTAATTACTAATTATAAATACCATATTACCATCGATAATTTATGTATTAAGTATAAATGTAAAAAAAAAACATATTATTTTGCTTTATATTACAATATGGATTAGGATTATATTTTTTGATATAAAATTGAATTTATAATTGCATTAACAAAACAAGAGTCATTGAAAACATAACTGTAATCATATTCATTAACTGCAATATTATACCCCTATACGGTATATAAAACATTAACGAAAAAACAAATTATATATTGTAAATGTAAAACTATTTATAAAAATATATATGGATTTTGTAACAGATCTAAATAGTTGTTTTAATCCATAAAAAGTATAAAACAAAATTATATTCATTATTTTATTTGTTAATTATTTTAATGATTTTTCATAAAAAAAGATGTTTGTAAAAATATTAAATTAGGAAAATAGTACATAAATATAATTGAAACTTATAGTTGTGCCACAGACTATATGAAAAAAAAAATAGCTCACTAGCTGAGAAAAAAATTAATTTGTATACGAAAATCATTGTGCACATATTTCATAACTATTATTGTACAAATTACACATTAACAACTAACAAGTATGGTTGTATAAAATGTAAAATAAAATATGTAATAAAATAAATTAATAATTTAAGTTTTTTTAAAACATAATGTTAATCATATTTTAATTTATATGTGCAAATCTTAGGAGTTTACCCTTGCACATTTTTAGTATTAAATTCAAATATACATCACTAGTTCTTGATAAATTAAAAAAAAGAACATTTTCCTAAGTTCTCATTGCATTTAAATATAGTGTAGTATATAATTAATGTATATATTTATAAATATCAAACATTGTAATGTTAAAATGAAAAATAAATTGTATATGTATATTTTAGATCTTACTCTATTCTAAGAAAAGTGTGACGTGCATTTTCATATGGTTTGTAGTTGTACTTTACTCAAAAGTATCTTTACATTATGATATATTAGATTTATGTGAAAAACATTAACAGTTATATTCGCACGATTACACAATTTCTTATCATTTGGCTTATAATTCCCCTTAAAATGGGAGTTAGAATTTGTGTCAGTTTATCACTAGAACAATAGGGTCGAGAAACTTATATAGTTATACAAAGAATATAATATATAAATATGACCAAGTTTCAATTTGTAAATTTAAGATGATAAGTTCATAATAGTTTATACCTATAGAGTTTTATATATTTTTTCAACTTATTATATTATATAAGTGAATAATAATAATATTGTCTATTTTGAAGACAAATTATACGGACATGTATAGCTTGTAAAAATTATAATTATGCTAAATTTGCAACATTATTGATGATAATTTTATTATTTTTAAATTAAAGTTATATTATAACCCACTTAATATATATAGTATCTAGAAACAATAAATAATAATGTTATATTAATATTATTGAAATTTTATATTTTAGATTCTAAGCAAAGTGAGGATAGGTATTATATAAAGTATTGGTCGTACAAAGGTGTTATTTTTAATATTTTTAAACATTTTTTTGGGTAGAAATAATGGGCTGATTACCACAAATAGTGTAAGCTTCCGGTAGTAAATTGCATATATTTGGTATTTTATTTTGTCATTTTTCGAATTTCTCAAAAGTTTTTCTTTGGGAGAAGAAAAACTACTAAAAAATAACGGAAAAACGACAAAATTTCTGGAAATCGTAATTTTGATAAAATTGATTTTAGGTTTTTCATGATAACTAATGCAATTTTGAACGTAGGTATTTTAATGTTTTTTTGAGTTTTCTCATAGGTAGTTTTACACAAGTGGTAAACTTATGAAATGACCTATCAGTATAATAAAATGTATTATATTGAGTTTCGCTCAGAATCTTATTTTCTAATACAATATCATTGCATTCAAATCTTAATTTTAATAAACCATTAATTTCTCCGAGGAAATAAGGGATGAAGGAGGAACATTCAAAATGATATTTCCGCTTTTTTTTGAAAGTTAAATAGATAATTACATTTATTATAATTATTGTATAAATGTATAAATTATTATGTACAAACTTCTTTTGTCGGATTTTTAAAAAAATTATAACAATATTTGAATATTTAAATGATTAAATAATTATATTTTAAATAATTTATTTTTTATTATATCCAAGAAAATTAATTATGCAGATAGTGTGTTTAGTAATTATTCATATTTAAACTTTAAACTCAAATATAATTGTAGTTATCATCTTGAATTTTTATAAATATATATATATGGTATAAATATATATATATATCACATGGTTTTACTAATTTAACTATATGTAAAACATTATCTAAGTATAGACATAAAATATAACTATAATTTTAGAGTGTTTACTTTAGGATGGATACATTTAGATATTCTCGATTGGCGAATTGTAACGCCACCACTGTCGTTATTGCTCACTTCAAAGTTTAAATATTTTTAATGATAATAATAAACGAAACGTGTCATGTTCAGCGAGTTATAAAAAGATTCCTATTTTCGATATTGATGTTAAGTAGTGTTCGGTTGATTTGCAGAAATAATAATCATACCTATACGTTTTTTATAGTTTATCGTGAAGAATACAAAATCGGATTTAAATCAAATTGTGGTATTATAGTATTTCTGATTTCAGAATATCGGTGCAAATCGGTTTATTTTTCTTCCAAAAATAGTAAACAGTTTGGAAACTGGTATAGTAATAATATAATCCCACCATCTACTTAAATCGGCTTAGTGTTTTCAATGTTATTATTTGTTTACAATATGAATTTTTTGTGTTTTTTTTTAATATATATATATACGAATTTATTTGATAAACTCTGTTGGTTAAGTAGGTTCAAATCCCTGGACCCAACCGTCCTCTCGTTTAATGCCCTTGACTTACACGAGCTGTCGTATTTAAATTCTTGTCTGGATATTTATATCGCGGTGAAACGAAATATATTATTATATTGCTAAAGATGTTGAGGGCGCAATATATATATATATATACCCGGAAAGGAAGAGAGAAATTGCTGGTTGAGTAGAATTAATCGCATTAGTGCCTTAGTGGTAGAACCTAGGAGGTAGATACCTATTATACACGAGAAACTTCCACGTTGTAAAACTCGATCCATTTATTCCGTTTATAACTAAATTGTTTATGTATCGAAACATTTATATGTGTAAAACGCAATACTGCACCAGTGACCAAAGTCGTCAAGTTCTATTTAACAAAATTTTGTTGTGTTCCTTTAGCCCCTTTTCGAACACTTTGAGGAAATATAAAATTTTACCAATATTGTAATTATTATAATATTGTAATATTATAATAACAAAATGATTGATAATAATGTTTGTCGAAAATTTATTTACAACATATGAGTACTTTTTTATGACTGTTATCTAATTTACTAATTCAAATTTGATGTTTTTAAACAGTTAAATTTCTATAAAGGTTGTTTATTTATTTATATATAAATATACAATGTTAGTTTTTAAATAATACAATTTGAGAAAAGTTGAGCATATAATGTTATAATGTACTATGAAATAGTAGCAAGTGAGAGATACGTATTTTGTGATAAGAGATAAGACACTATTGGATCATGAAGAAACGATTTAAAAAATGTCCTTATAAAATAAATTGTCAATTTTACAAAACACGTTTTTCAGGCACGTTTATTGTGTATTTGTGTACCTACCAAATTTTATGTAGCGAATTACGCGGACGATATTTCATACAAAGCACATTTTATAATGTATTTCAGTGTTTGTATAATATTAGTTTAATGAATCAAACTGTACAAAAACGAATATACACGTATTAATAATATTCTTAGATAAAATTATCGGGTGACCTTGATTCAAGTTCAAGTGTATGAGGTCTAATATACCTGCAGTGAGTACGTCAGTTTATACCGTGCCATCCCGCAGACAGGTTTTGGCAACCAACAATGAAAGCCGCGTATCATATGCGTATATAATACATTATAGGTATAGAATTAAAAATAAAAACAAGACCCGTTTACCGTTTGCCAATGGAATTGTAACAGGAAAAGTTAGGAGTGGTCAATACGTCGTTCTATAATAATGTAAACATATGACCATCAAACGCAATACCAGGATTTTTTTTTAATTTCTCACTGGCGGTTTGTTTTTTGGGTACAGACAAATATTAGATGGCATATTATTATAACAATTTATAACTAATATAATCGCACAAGTAATCATTACGGTAATAGGAAAATGTGTTGGGTACCTACGTGTTATATACATAATAAATAGTATGAATACATTTAGTGTGAGTTTTTTTTTTAATTGTATAAGTGTCGTAGATATACCTTTTTAACCGCTTATGGGGTTACCATTGCGGTATAGGGTCATCAAGGTAATATCGGGCAATAATAATATAGCGATATGCAAAAATGTATACGTTGTTATTATCTCGGTGTAATTAAATTTATATCAATTGATGTCCCATTTAAATAAAAAAAAATATTTATGTTTGCATATTTTAGATGCGTGCCGATAATGTGTTTTCTACAAACTGAAAATTGAAAAGAATATAATAATAATAATAATAATTGTATCTATATACACTATAATTATATTTGTGTATTATATTTTATGATTTAATTTTTATTACTATTTTTTTTTAAGTATCAACACTTACTTTATTGCGTCATAATATATACTATAATATATGTTATTTTTAGAGCTCTTCTTTACACCGTAATCGAAGACCTGTTGACGAACTTCGGGATGGATGGAAAAGCGTGTTTACTCCGAGCCATATGCGAAGTTCACGGACATAAAGCCATTCATAAATTCGGTTTTATCGGCGAGTTTTTACAATTATTCTTAACGTAAGTACATACAATAATATTTCAAAAGTAAACTATATTAACATAAAGGAATATTATATTATTTGCATATTTACATGCACAAATATGTTATCGGATGTCTTTGGTCCTATTATATAATATATAATAATTAATTTGTATAGTTTATCTTTAAGTTTGTTCATAAATATATATCCGTTAATCGCCAACAAATAAGTACAAAATCTCCGTAAAAATCAATTATTAAAACTTCCTTAAAGTGTGTATGTATATAGTATACACTATAACAAATAAAAAAAGATCAATTCTGCAGTCGACGTGTTCGAGAAAAAAAAAAATCTTCGACGAATAATAAAAACGACTGTCTATGAGGATGCATCTTTAACAAGATTAGGTCATAAGAGCCGGTTATTTTATTAATCGTGGACTCTATATAAAACAATGTGCCAAACCGGAAATGTCATCCGTGTGCATAAATGGCTGTTCGAATAAACTACTATATAATATTTATATTCTAAACGTTGCATATTATACACTCATATATATATATATATATATAAGTATATAATAGTTTAACCATACTAAAAGTATGTCGATGAAATAATTGTGTGTTGTAATGATTAAACATCTGATAATATTAGGAAATTTTGAACAAGTCTACTTGTAAGTTGTAGGTAGATACTCAAAGTTATAGACAATAAAATCTAATATATATTTACGTTTCTTACTAAACATTTTAATTTCCACTACGACTATACATCTATATAAGTAATGTATTGAAAACCACAAATTTTAATTTGGAAGAGTTTTTTTGTTTCGGAAATGCAGTGGAAATAAGCACAATTATTTACATAAGTAGCAAATTGTTATTTTACCGAATTCTCGTATGTTTCATATTACATAAATATTTCTTTATATTTTCATTTACCTACATCGATATCATATTAAATCACGTATAATATAATGAAGTACAATATATAACATGAATTTGTTTTATTATTAGTTTTTTTAAAATTTGGATTGGTTTTCATTAAAAAATAATTTTAATCCTAAAAAATACCGATTTTAATTTGGAAAAAAAATCATTTCTAATGTTGAAATATATATCTAATGATATGCATTATCATAATATACTGGACCTGTCTTATTCTATTGGACATGTTAGTTTGTTAGATATAGTAGAAAACTATCGACGGGGCGTCGATTTCGGTATACACACTAAATAACGAACTACCGACCTAAAAAGTCAACACCATTAAAACACTGAAAAATCTCCTATCTAAGAATTATGAATATATTAAGCATGTTCAAAATTCAAATGGTAAAAACTAAATATAATATACCTACATACCCACTTGGATTTTACCTAGACGCTTAGAAATGACTTAAATGTATTTTTTTACCATGTTTTTTATTTAATATATCTTTGACATATTTTTTGAGCAAGTTTGGAGACCTACTATAGTAGTTAGTTTATAATATTATAATCTTAAATATTCGTAAATCAAAAGATTCCGGTAGACATAATATATTATTAATGTTCTTCGGAATAATCTATAATACTAACAAAGAGATTTTTGAACAAATTTATTCCGTCCCCAAATACTCGTTCGTAAAATAATATATAAGTATATATTATATATAAAAAATTGAAATGAATATAATTACCAACAAATGTTTGATGATTAAAATTAATATAATTGATAATGTCTATCTATACCTATAATATTATAATTTACAATACTAGTACAAGCAATATCGATAAATATTATATTAATTATAAATAATTTGTTTGCATCGGCTATTAATATAGACAATTTTAGATTATAGATTTTATAAAACATTCGTTTATTGAAACAACAATTATTTTGAAAGATATATTAATAATTTATAACGTAGGTATAATAATTATTATAATAATAGATAACAATGTTCTATTATACAAATATTTTATTAATTTTGGTCAATTTGCACCAAAAGTAAAAAAAAAAAAAAAAAAAAAAAAAAAAATACAAACCAATTGAGAAGTTTATATTAATTATTAAAGGACAATTTAAAAATAGTATTAATTAAGTTATCTAAAGTAATTTAAAAAAAATATATTATACAAATATATACATAGTAATTAAAAAAATGACAACGTTTTTATAGACTTTTGCTAGGTTGTATAAACATTTACAGATATTTACCGATAACTAGGAAACGGTTCTGTAAAATAAAAAAAAAACTTTTTAAACAATTTCAAAGATACTGAAACAATAACTTATTAGTCTGATTTCTGTTATGTACAATTTACAGCGCTGTTTATCACAGACTTTTATCTGACTATTAAGTATACAAACTACAACCATAGAATTAATAGAATACACTTTTTATTTTAGCTTTAATCATGATAAAAACTACATAATATATGGCTATAACTTAATTATACATGATACATTTAAGAAACGCAGTTCTTTCTATAAATTGTATTTATAGAATGGATAAATTGTTAATTCAAAATTGTACTAATTTTTTTCATGTAAGCCGGCATTGGTGTTATTAATTTATTATCAGTAATAATAATATGTAGACGATTAGTTAAAAATTAGTTCTAAAAATATATATTTATAATTATTTTTCACTGAACTTCAGGTGAAGGTACTTTTAATTTTATTCAAAATTGTATTTAGTTTAAAAAGAAATATATGTTCAGTTATTATTTTACAGTATAGATATTAAATATTATTACTATTGTTATTAACGTAGTGAAAATTAATTTCCAATGAAAAAATAAACAATATAAGTATAATATATTATTATTGTTATATTAATTTATATATATAGTCATCAATAATTTCAGAAAATCATACGATTTCGTGCAAATATATTAATTTTAATCGGACAATCGATTGTATATTCACTTCATATATGCTCCACATATGCTCTATGAAAGGTTTTCTCAAATTATTTGGATTTTGAACCGATTATAATTATTATTTACACTATATCATAACAATGTACCTGAATTTCCAACAAACCATAGTCTACTTCTCATTTACAATTTGAATGATGATTATTGTTATAATTTTAGTTAAGTATTGTTATTGGTCTTTTTTAGTTGTATTCGTATACGTAATGCATTACGTCACAATTAACTAAGATGCTCTTAATTCTGATAATAACATATTATTATATACCTATGCACAAATATTAAACATTACTATTTATTGTACTCAAGTCTTGAAGTTTATTCATTTTTAAAATGTCACTGTTTAGTATTTACATATAAAATTAACAAGAAAGTGTACCTATTAATTCGCACCAATAATTGATACGGACTATCGACCATGACAGTATTGTTTAAGATGTTAATTTTCATAACCATAATGCTATTTAAAGTATGATTTGTTTGTTTATATTAATCAATACTATGTTAATTAAAAAAATGAATAAAGCAAAAATAGATTTTAAAATTATAAATATGTGTAAAACAAACTATTATTGCATATATAACACCTAATATTATTAATGGAATAATTTAGTTTAGTTAGAACGATGTATAAAATGACCAAGAAATTTTATATGGACACTTCAAAAATTTAAAGAAAAAAAAATATATTTACTTCCTATACATATTATATATATATTACAATATATATTAAAAATCGTTGACGTTTACCATAAGTATTCTGTCTTGCGCCTTATAAATTTTATAAGGTTACGAAAAATCAATTTCCTGTGTACTTTCATATTGATTAGGTATTAGGTACAGTTGGACTATAAACTGACATTGAACTTAATGAATCTACACCTCTACGATCCACGTATATAATGAAATATATATACCTAATGGTAATTTCGCCCATTTCCCGCATTATTGTGGAAACATGATTATGTCTACACGACATCAATATAATCAAAATTAAAAAATGCAACATGCGCGTATAATTTTTATAATATCATATATTTTTAAATAAAAAGTTTGATCTTTTTAAACTTGCGGTTTCGTACGATCATACTACACTGAGCTACCTCTAAATAATAATAACATTTTGGTCGACCTAATATTGTAATATCATTTTGACTGTATGGAATCGTAACATATATATATATATATATATATACCGTCTATATAACATTATTATATTAGTCATGTTGATTTTTGATACGGCGGAAAATTACGATCAATAAAATAATAAATTAAAGTGATTATTATTATAATATTATGTTGCAGGGCTAGTCGATCGACGTATGCTGATTTAATGAAGGAATACGTGACTGCCGAAACCGTTGGCAAACACAGTAAAGAATGTTACCCGTACTTTAAGGAATGTCCAAAATCGTTGTTTCAGAACAATCATAACTATTCGTAAGTATATAATATAAATATTGGAATAACTATATAATGTAATGACATACACAACATTTGTATCGTAATCCAATTATCTTATTTATTCTCCATAGTCCACACCGTTTTGTACCATTTGCCAAAATTTTCAATACTATTCCAAATAATAATATACGTAAATATATTATTTAGTCTGTTTCATAATGTGTAATTCTGAATAGAGTTATTAAGGAATCTATTCAAATATTTATAAAAAATTATAAAGTTAAAGAAAATAATGAAAATGTATTAAATTGACATGAGTATCTCGTTATAACTAAAACAAAACCAACACGTAGAATGTAATATAATAAATAAATGGTTCCTGTAACTTAGATTTCGAAATCTCGGAACAAATTTTATTTTCTTACTATAATTAATGTAACGTGACGATATTATTATTATCTAATACAATGTGAAAAGTTTAAAAGTATAATTTTCGATATACGATAGACAATATTTCGCTAATAATCATTATACCGAAAAAGTCATATAGATTTATGAAAAAAAATAGAAACATGGTTTCCTAATTTATCAATCAGTATTGACAGTCACGTTTAATGGGATGTCGCGCATCGTAGCTATTGAATGGCGAAATTAAAAAAATACACTAATTTCACACACTGGCGGCATTTCTATGAAAATCGTCCCGACAACACATCATCATCATCATAATCATCATCATCATCACCATGAGTTCATGACGACGATGTCATCGTTAGAAAGTAACAACTATAATAATAATATCGTGTGCTTTGGACGCGTGTTTATCGGAATGTATACCACCAATTTACATTACAACCTCAGAACGTGAACAAATTCGTCGACGGATGCAATTTTCTCATTTTAATATTATACATAAATGTAAAATAGAAGAAAATACATAACAATATGAACAAATTTTAATCGTATAAAATATAAAACTACGTATATTATAGAGGTTTTGTTATAATTTTTAACGTCCTCTTAGGAGGTTTTCCACGTATGTTAATATTTAAAAATGTACTTATACCATAAAATTATGATAATTATACCTAATATATATATATATTAGTAATTAAATTTTTGTAAATGAGATTGGAACTGCCTGAAAAAATATTGAAAAAATGAATTTCATATCGAATTGAATAAAGCTGCAAAGAAAATTTGGGGATCGTTTCTTTTTAATTTTTAAATAAATATAATTTCGCTGTATTTGTAAAACCATAATTAGTGAACAATATACACTCAATTATATCGAACGACAAACGAACTATGAGTAGGTAGGGCACATTACTGGTTTTTAAATAAAAATATAATAATTAGTTAATGGAATTCTAAACGAACAAAAAAATATCTTAATAAAGTATCGAGTTTATTTTTACATTTAAACAATTGTGCATTTTTTATTTTTTTTTATTTCAAGTGCTTTTCTAAAAGTTAGACTTGATTTAATTATATTTAAGTAAAATAACAAAAACAAAATAATGAAACTATTTTAATTAATCAATATCTTTTTTTTTTTTTAATTTGTATTAGAGTTCAGTGAAATAACTTCGTCCAAGTTCTATATTTGGATTGAACATAAATTGCTTAAACAAATAATATTATAAAATAAAGTTAATTTTAATCATAATTCACTTTTTATTTATATACACAAAAAAAAAACATATTATTAAATATTACGAGATTAATTTTGTTGGAATGTTTAAAAAGAACGAAAAAATTAATAGTTTTTTTTTTTTTTTTGAAAATGCAATATTAAAATATTTGTTTGGATTGTTATTATTTTTTAAGTTATTTTTTTTAAGAGTAAGTATATAATAATCTATAAGATCATGTTTAACATACTTTATAAGTATTATAGCTTATATAATAATTTTAAAAAAGTCTAGAACAAAACAGAATAGTCGCAGAAAAATTATTTATACCCATTTTCTATTTTGAATTTAAATAGAATAGGTAGAGTATGTACTTATTTATTTATTCTTAAAATATATATACAGGTTAACAATAATAATTTTATTATCTTTGAATTTGAATAAGAAAAAAAAACTTTGTGAAATAGTTTTAACAAATAATTTACCTTCTACTCGTATATATTTGTTTGTATATATAGTTTAAGGTCAATATTATGCAGAGTAAATTGGACACATTTAAGTATGTATATTTATAAAGTTTCTGAGGGTTATTTATGAATGGTCCTAAAACTGGAATCCATATATATATATATATATATATATGGAGTTTTATAAATTTAAATTGAAAGAATCATATTTATTTCCTGAAGAGACTTTCTTTGAAGTGTGTTTATTGGACAGTGATGTTTCAAGCATACGTGTAAGATAATTTTAAGAATAGTTTTAATAACTACTATAATAGGGAAGTTTAAATTAATATTGTATATTAAAATTAATGAAAAATGTTAAAATGGATTATTTGTTAAACATTTTGAACATTTCGTCCTGACCCATGCACAGATTTAAATTAATTATAATTAATTAATAATAGTATACTTAATATTAATAGTTATAATTATTATTATAATCATTTTTTATAATATTCTTATACTAAAAATAATTTATTAAAAGGACAATTTTATTTTAAACGAGTAACTAATAAACTACTATTGTTCTCATTATTAATATTATAAAACGTCTTTTTGTTTTACAGACAGAACGATTTGTCACCCGACGAAGAAGACGACAACAACGATGAATCTCCGTTTACCACTGACGATATAGACGCCGCCAACAACGATAGTAGCAACGAAATCAACGACCAAAAGAAATCGACGAGCGACGGATCAAAAGTAATGGTGAATCCGGCACCGTTGGCCATGTGACCCGAGTTACCTGGGTATACCATATGGTCAAGCGTAATGTTCGTTAAATAAAAACAAAACATTGTCTCTCGATACACATATTTCGTTTATATTTATATCAATAATATGCTATAATATTATATTATACCAAATACCTAAATTATACATACCTACAATATGCATAATATTATAGCACAGATGATAGTCGGAGGGAAGGATATAGACTCAAGAATATGATATTGTTATATTATTATGTAATTATTATTTAAATATTTCGCCTTTTTTCCATCTTTACCCACTCAAAATAAATTCATAGTTTAAATTCAAAATAATATTTATATATGTTACATTGTTATTGTACATTATATAATTTAATAACAAAATAATATAATGTAAATTAAACATATTCGCATATCGACGCTATCGTCGTTATCGTATTCGCGGTTCACGCACTCGAAAGGGGATAATATACCTATCGATTTTCTGAAAATAAATTTCTATTAATGATTTTTTAATAACGTAATCTATTAAATTAGATTTTTATAATTAGCAATATTTTCACTCCTCGTACTTAAAATTATTGTTATTCCATTAATTCATATCATGCATTAAAACATTATCGTATTGGTACATATTATTAGAGAATATTTACATTTAAAAATATATTTGAAAATCCCCCCCCAGATTATTTATTTCTGAAGAATTAAAATTTACTCAAAACTTTATAATGGTGGCTATTATATTATACATACAATTTTTTTCCTTTCTTATCACATATTTAGGAAATTGAATGGTTATCCATTGGGTCTTACTTGAATTGACTAAGTGTCCATCAAGACACAAACAAGTGTTCTTATTATCATTTATACGATTAAGTGAGAATCATATTTTTTTTATTTTTGTCTTATATTTAAACTGAAATTCGTTTTGATGCATAAAAACTATTTATATTTATTATAAATAATATTACACAACAAATATTTTATTATTTCCAAATACTTATATAGGTAGGTGTAGAATTATGACCTAGAATGATGATGTATTAATGTAGAAACAAATAACAAACGTTTAACTTTCCTGTACTGGACTGAGGCCTAAATAATAAGTCAATAACAAACTTTTATAATAATATATTTTTCATTATTATTATATAAAGATTTCTGTAAACATGTATATACCGAAGTTTTCGAGAAATTAATTCTCTTTAAATGTAAAATCTAAAAACTGCAATGGTTACAAAAATGTATAAATAATAATTGTTAATATATAGATAATGATAATTATATTGTATTTGATAAACTATACCAAAATTGCAATGAGTACCTAATGTTTGTGAATAAAATACCGATTTTTTTTTAAATATTAATTTAAAAAAATAATAAAAATAGTACTGAAATATAAAACATTCAAACATTATATAATTACAATATTGAATTCGTAGGTGTATGTAGAGAATAAAAACGAAAAATCATTTACTTCGTAGCATTTTCAGGTATAGGTATAATAGATTTCGAAAAATGATCGTACATCATTTTATGTAGGTGATTGATTTGTTTTAAAATTGCTTTGTCGCGATAAAATAAAATAAACTTATCACGCCGAATTTATTATAATATATTATTGTTTGTTCGAAACGTATTAGAAATTCGAGAGGCTTTAATAAAAATAAAACGACAACGCTGTCCGGTTACGAATTAATTAATATTTTATTTCTAATATTTTTACAGAATCGTTTTAATTCTTTATACTCGTTTATTTATTATTATTACATATTGTATACCAGAAGGTAACAAAAAGAGGACTGTTTTGAATGATTTTATTTTTCTCTTTTTGTTTCATTTTGGATTATATCATATATTCATATACTCATATATTTTATTATATTAATTTTTTTCAACATGTATAGTTATATAATATTGACTGTAGTTATAGAAAAATTAGGAAACTATGTTACATAGAATCAGTAGTTATAGAAAATATTATATTGTAGTTATATCGTACCTATATTATATTGTATAATAGTCGTATTATTATAATCGTATAGTTATTTAATTTTAATATAGACTATTTGTAGATTAATACATAATAATTAATATGTTTATAAAATTTAGCATAGTTTGTGCCATCATTCAATTTAAGTTTACTTATACTTATTTATTAAAATTGTTACGTCCATCAATATAATTAAAATTTATTATAAGCTAATTAATTTTATAGCATATCATATTATTTATTTATTAAATTACTACATTCATGTTACATGTCAAATTATTTAAATATATTATATATAATATTGGAGCAAAATCATTGGAAGATGCTTGGGTATTTTGTAACCTCCATACACGGTGATATTCGGTAAAAAAACAAATGCTACAATAAGCTACACACATGTTTAAAAAAGGCTTAGATAATATTTTTTTTGTCATTCATGACTGATTGAAAAAATTGATATGTAGACGAGAATAGAATGAAAATAGACAAAAACTCCCAACAGTCGCAACATAACGGTAAGCAAAGTTATTAAGATTTTGAAACAATTTTGAATAAAAGTACAAAAATGTTGAATCAATGTGTCATTGTAAATGAAAAAAAAAATTATTTTTGTTTCAAATTTAAACATTCAACCTTAAATTTATGCTGTATTAATAGATTTTTGAAAAAATATTAATAAAAGTACCAAAATTTTGAATAAATGTGTCGTTGTGAATGAAAAAAATTAAATTTTTTTGTTTAAAATTTGAACATTCAACATAAAATTTATGCTGTTTTATTAAGATTTTTAAAAAAATTTTAATAAAAAAACAAAAATTTTACAATGAATTTGTCATTATAAATGAAAAAAATATTTTTTTTTGTTTCAAATTTAAATATTCAAACTTAAATTTTTGCCGTTTTACAAAAAAAAAATTGATAAAAGTATGAAAATATTGAAGTAATGTGAAATTGAGATTTAAAAAAAAAAACTTTTTTTGTTTCAAATTTCATCAAATTTCAATTCATGATGTTTTACTACGACTTTTGAAAAGATTTAAACAAAATTAGGATAGTTTAGATTTATTGTGTCGAAGTAAATAAAAAAAAAAATTAATAATTTTTTTTTTGCACCAAATTTGAAACTTCAACCTTAAATTTATGATGTTTTATTACGATTTTTGAAAAGGATTTACTAAAATAAGAATAATTTTGAAGGAATAAGTCATTCTGAATTATATAAAATATTTTTTTTTTTGTATACAATTTAAAAGTTCAACCATAAATTTATAATGTTTTTTTACGATTTTTGAAAAAGTTTTGATAGAATTAAAAAAATTTTAAATCAATGTGTCATTTTAAATGAAAAAAAATTTTTTTTTGTAACAAATTTGAACATTCAACATTAAATTTATGTTGTTTAATTAT
>CM023360.1:21858859-21869501 GCA_013282895.1 Eriosoma lanigerum | reverse complement strand
ATAACCACGCCGACTGCTTGAACTCAATTACTCTATGTACCTGAAACATAATAATATAACAATAAAATAATGTATATTACATTTAAAAAATAAATAAATATTCACCTTTTCAACTATTAATCCATTTGCTATCGACTGTTGAAGATTTTGGTGATGTATGATATAATTTTTTTTTGATTCTAATGTAGCCATTAATTTCTGTACAGATGACCCTGGTGGTTTGCTGTTTTCCGGTAGAAAGGGTAGATCGTTATGTTTGTCGTGTAGGTGTTTTGGGTATGAAATATCTACGTCATATACTCTTCCTATGTTCGACGTCTCTGATATATCGTATAACCCTTCAAGTGTTGGTTCAACCCATTTGAATCCTCCACATGGCATATACTGGGACATTGCCCACCCATACAAGTTATTACCTGAAAATTAAATAAATTATATAAAATATGTAAATAAAAATAAATAAATATAAATACTTACAGTCTTGGTATATTATCCATGACTTAGGTTTTGTTTCGTCATAATCCGCTGTTGTTTTATTGTTAGCTTTAGCGTACCTCATACTAGCTTGAGTCAATCCACCGCGAATACCTATAACATAATAATAATAATATAATTAATTTTTATATATACATGTATTTTACAATAAATGAAATATCGTACCTTTCTCGAACATTAGCAACATATCGTAGTCCGTTAGAAGATCGAGCTTTATGTCGGTATATTTCAACATACAATCAAAGGAAAATCCAGGTGCCGTATAGTAAAACGCTGGATCTAGATTGTATGTGTCCATACAAATATCTCGGAAATTCTCGAATATGTCCGCTAAGAGCAAAACATCCACTTTCAGATAGAGATCCGAATAATCTCCGAGATTTTTACAATTAAAGTGTCTCCATACATTTTCCGCGTGTTCATAATCTTCGTCTGATATATGACTCTCTGCCAGTGTACTATAAAATTCGTTTTTCTTCGGTAGGCATGTCTCCGTCAATTTACTCCAGCTGTCGGTGTACTCGTACGGGTATACTCCTTTCCGGGTAACTAAGGTCATATCCTCGGGCGAGAACAGCTTCGAGACCTCACGAAACTTCGAAAAATTTGGTGTTGCGATGTTGTTTGCTAACGTGGACAAACTAGAAGCCATAAATCGACAGGTATCGATAAATCGAATAGTGAACGAGTTGGATATATATTTCGAAAACGAAATATATTTTTCTTCGCTATTTGGTATTACAGATATCGTGTTTTCATCGTACCCGAGTTCACGTACAATAAAATGTGCATCATAATTTGACAGATTATGTAGGAATACGGGTACGAACTTAGGCATTTTAAGTTTAAGATTGCACGAGTTACAAAGAGACTGTCTATATCGACCGGATAGGTGATGATGATCGGCAACTTTGTGGTTTTTTTCTGTAAAACCGGTTTTACACAAATTGCATGTAACGGCCACGTTGTGTTTTTTATCTTCTTCAATTGTCATTATCATTTGTATGTTTGTCTTCAATAATTTTTCAATTTTTTGTGCGATATCTACAATATTTTCTACAAATTTTTTTGCAACGTCTTCATTATTTTCGGATCCGCGATATATTATCGGTGTTGTGGGGATATTATGTTGTGTAAATAATTTTTTTGATACGTTTTCGGCAGCGATAACAGTTAAGCCGTAGCTCATCGGCTTATGACTCTGTATCGCCACCGTATTTAAACCTTTTCTTTCTACACATTTTACTAGTAACGCCTCGAAATCTGCGTATATCACGACGGGATGACGCGCTGTTTTATCCCACGCCTCGAATTTTACCGTATCACCCTCTTTAGGCATCACCGGTAGAATGGGTTTATGTTCGTCGCATATCCGTTTATGTTCTTCTAATCTCGCTTGCCCCCTCGATTTATTTTTTTTCTGTTCATCAAAAGTAGTAAAACATCGTTTACAGAAAAATGCACGTTTTTCGTTACGTGTTTTTTGTGAACGTATAAGTCTTGAAAAATTAGAAATATATGTATAATGAGTATTTTTCTCGTCTGTGATTAAAAGCAAATCAAAATGGTCTGGTTTTTCATTATCGGTGACTTTTAACGGATAAACTTGATGTGAAACTTTATTTTTGCCTTCTTCTGTATCTATGTTAATTTCCTTTAAGCTATATACATTTATTGAGACATTGATATTATTTTTTTCGAATATTCTTATTTCATTAAGAGGCGTGGGAAAAGTTATCTCAGAAAAATTATATTTGTCTTCATATATTTTATAATTTTCTTCGACTCGACATCTATTAATACCCGAAACGTGTTTCGCGATAATAGCCCATTTAAAACATTGTTCATCTTTATTTTGAGGATTTATTACAGCTTTTTTGTTTGTGATAAAAGTCGGTAATGGGATGTATGACGAACCACCCATAGGTGTATAATGGTAAACTGCTAACAGCATTCCATCGATTTTTTCTAAAGAAAATCCACTGCCTCTACTTATATACGTATCTTCTTCCATAAGAAGCCTCGAAAACTCGTCTTTTATTGTATTTTCGATATCCGTATTCGAGAAAATCGCTCTAGCTGATGTCTTAAAAGCTCTATCCTCTATCCTTTTAATGAATTTTCATTAAAAGGTATATTATATGTGGATTCTAATTTTAAATTAAATTTAATCGGATGATTGTTCACAGATTTTTCTAGTTTTTCTATCAGTTCAGATTGTATAGAACTAAGAAAAGATTGATAATTGGTGTAATTTTTGATATTTTTTGCATAATACCATACGATTTTACGTTGATGAGCTGATCCTATTTCAACAAAACCTGATGAGTTAACCAGATTTATACGAACCTTTTTTAACTTATTCGAATAAGTATAATTTTCGTTTGATCGTTTGCGTGATATCACATCTTCCTCAGCAATCATCATGTCGATGTCTTTACGGGACCAAATGTTTGTATTAATCGGTGTTATAAGTTTAATGTTGGATGTAACTTGATGCTTTTCCGTATTACATGCGATACCTTAAAAATAAATAAAATAAAACAAATTACATTTTTATATATTAAAAATAAAACTATTTAAATCTTACCTTGACATTTTTGTGTATGATTAATTAGGTTTTCTTTGCGTGTGTATACTTTTGGACAAATACTACATGAATATCGTTCTCCGTCGTGGGTTTTTAAATGTCTTGTTAAATTGCGGTTTACGGTGAAAACTTTATTACAAACGGCACAATTAAACATTTTTTGTTATTTCGATTAAACACACACGAATAAACAATACACTCAAGCCAAATAAAATTAAGAGAGAATTAACAATATAAGACTGTTGATAATGAGTTAGGAAACAAAGACTTCACTGTATGTCTGGAATATACGGGGTGAGCTTTACCGGTTTGGAGTACTGGTTATATTGAAAATATTTTAAGTGTCGGCAACGTTCGGTTAAACTCGGTAACACTCGGAAACAGTTTTTGATGTCATCATTATAGCTGGACGAGAATAAGTTGTCGTATTACCTAATTGAACTCGATAGGAATGAAACATCTTGCGAATACAATTATTACCCCGAATATATCTTACAAAAGAATGTTGACAGAATTCGACGGGATTGTAACATCTAGCGATTAAAAATATATCATACAAAAGAATTTCGTCAAGATTCAAAAATGTTTGTATTAAATCATCCTATCTATTGCTATAAATATATTCTTAAATAAAAGAAGCTGGCCTGGATTCGAATGTAGTATATCATAATTGTTGTTATAATATTGTACTCTAAAAGGTTAAAACAATACGTTATAATTTGAAAATAATTTTATAACGTTGTCCGTTAACAATACTGAGTTTTAGTAATGAACTGTAGTAACGTATTATATGTTTATTGATATTTTCATTCTGAATATATAATTGTAATATTCTATATTATAGGTAATTATGTTTTCTCGTTAGAAAATTTATATTTTATAGTATTCGATTATAATTCTTACTAGTATACATCGATATATTGTTATAAAAACTGAACCTATTTGTGTATTACATGTATATAATTGTTTATGCTGATACAATGTATAATCGTTAAAACAAATTATTATTGACATAAGACGATTTTGTTAATTTATGTTGTTGAACGTCTCTACAACAAAAACAAATTATTTAATAAAAAAAACACAACACACGAGTTTTAGAATTTAAGAATTATATTGATTTAATTTTCACAAAACATTTATAATATTAAAATAAGACGGAGGTTCTTACGGATGCTCTGCTAAATACACACTGTTTATGTAAAACTAACTGGCATCTCTTATCACCGGACGGCGGCGACTGCTGGACATTATTGCTCATTAGTGCTTATTCAGCACATTCCGATCACTCGTCGTCGTTTGACATACAATTCCTGATGTTCTTTATTTTATCATGTATATTAATTAAAATATTCATGGGTTTATAGCAATTTAATATACTATTATATATCACGTTAATTACATCAAATTACATCTCGTTACCAGGTACGAGTATTTGTTGATTAGCTATTAATACAAAACTATATCAAAATAAGAACTATATTGATCAATCAATTTATTTATAAAACACTTTTAATTTTAAAATAATTCAATTTTAAATTATTGCGCGATAAAATGTGTTAATAATTTTTCTAAATAGGCGGTTATTTGATATATAATAAAAAGAATCGTTTGTGATATGGCGGAGTGGTTATTGTTTTTAAATTTTTAACGGTTTTTTTACTACTTACGCGGCAATAACAAATAGCGACACATTAAGCGCAAGGGGAAATTGAGGGGGAGGGAGGGGGGATCCACGCCATCACTCAAGGATGGCGATAACGGCGGCGCAAGGGGAAGTTGAGGGGAGGGGGAGGGAAATAACGATCGATTACAAAATGCGGCACCGGCACCGGCACCGACACCAGCACCGACACCGGCACCGGCACCGGCACCGGCACCGGCACCGGCACCGGCGCCAGCACCGGCACCGCCCTTCACCTCCGCCCCATATATTAGCGGCACCGGCACCGGCACCGCTGTTCCAGAACATACATTTCTATACTACTCATATTTCTTTTCTTCTGTATTATATATCTTTAGCTCTTAAAATAATATAAAAAGGGATACATATTATTATAATATATATTCCTATTTAAACATTTGATGATAATTTGGAGAGATACAATTTGTATTACCTACTCGTATATACTATCAAATATATTTTACTTTTTTTATATTGATTTAAATTTAGATAACAATTTAGATATGTCATATCTTTTCTATTCATAATGATTTTGACTAAAGTATAATAGAACACAAAAGAAGATCGAGTTAATTGGATGAGTAAATTAAGTAAACTATACTCAATTATAATATAAGATAGAAGGGGTAATTCAGAAGTTGGCATTTAGGCGATGGAATGACAAAGTTTGAAATTCAAATGTTAATTTGTAATCTAAAGACAATCTCACTTTTTTCATAGTCTTCTGGATCTATAGAAAATTTAAATTTTGTTTAAGAAGAAATTATATGTTGTAATTTAAATGAGTAAGTTTGATAAAAGGCAGTGAAATGTTAAAACAATTAATAACTAAACACAATTACATACATAATATATTATGACCAGTGATGTAGTGTTCGGGATATAATGGACTGTATAATAATCTATGTAAAAAAAGGTAAAATGGTAGCAACTAAATCAATACGCAAATTTGTACGACTGCCGTGTTTAACGGCCTACTATTAAAAACAAATAAATAAAAATAATATATATATATGGTGCACAAAAATGTGCTGGCCAGCCAGGGAATAAAGTATACAAAAATATATAAAATATTATGATAAATAACAATAATATAAAATAATAAATAATTAACAATAAAAATAAACCCATACAATTTGGCGACAATACAATCGACGCTGTTGCATGGACAAAACCCAGTGATTGACGGTGATAGAAGGTAATGATGACGGTAGATGGTGATAGAAGGTAATGATGACGGTAGATGGTGACGGTAGAATCAATAAAAAATACTAATATTAAACGGAAAACGGTAAAATAAAACAATATAAAACAATATAATGGTAACAAAGTATTACGGTAAAAAGGGCAATAGTCGTGCACACACGACGACCGAACGACGACGACGTAAAACGTTATCTGCTGACCACTACGTAATGACGTTATCTGGTGATCACTGTCCCCTGATATAACGTACAAAACATGTAGTCCTAAAAAGTGGGAATGTCGATTTTAGGCGTTCCTCCTTCGTCCCTTCAGTACTTGGAGGAATTAGTGGTTTATTATAATTAAGATTTGAATGCAATAACATTGCATTAGAAAATACGATTCTGAGCGAAACTCAATATATTACAATACACTATACTAATATTTCATTCCAATATTTTACCTCATTTGTATACACCTATGTTAATTCTCAAAAAAAATTCAAATCCCGACGATCAAAACTCAATTAATTATTACGAAATTTTAAAATTTTAAATAACAGAAATTGTAATTTTGCAAGGAAAAACTTTTGAGAAATTTAAAAAATGAGCGAAATAAAATACCAACTAGACGCGATTTGCTATCGAAAGCATACCCGATTTGTGGTAATCAGACCAATATTTCTATCCGAAAAAATGTTTTCATACATCAAAAAAACAAGATATATATATATATATTATTCAACTCTACTAAAAATATTCAATTTTAAAAGCTTATAAAATAAAAATTGTCAGTCACGATTATCAAAATATTTCTTCAAAAGACTTCAATAAAATTTTCAAATCGATAAACCAAAAATTGAAGAAAATATTAAACATTTTTAGAAAAAATTCAAAACTCTATACCTAGTCAAAAAACAATCAATCTTTTCGAAATTTTCTTTGCTTATAAAGAACACTTATGTAAATACTCAAAAAAAATTTCAAATTCCTTCAATCAAAACCTATTTATGTATCACGGAATAAAAATTTTAAAATAACAAAAACCGTAATTTTGCCGATTTTCGGTTGTTTAGCTTTAAAAGCTTATAAAAAAATTTTAGTAACGATTTTCAAAATATTTTGTAAAAAGATTAAGTTGTATATTAGACTCTGATAAAATTTTAAAATCAAAAAACCAAAAATTACAGGACAAATTAAACATTTTTGGAAAAAAGTTATAAGCTCAATACTTAGTTAGAAAATCATTATTGCTTTACCTTAAAACAACGTATGCAATTATGCATTGCCTTATGTCCAATTTTTCTACCCGTAACTATCTAATATTTTAATCGTATAGTCAGTAAAACCAGTAAAACTTGTGGAATTGCGTTGTTCCTGCATGTTCACCGATGAAACAGTGTTATAAAAGTGTCAAAATATGGCATGTTTTTAATAAAAATTATAAATAATATTTTTGATCATATGATAAATTTTTGGCGTTTCTTACTCTACCGCTGACCCGTAATATTTCCTTCTCATCGATAAATGGATTTAATCGAAATAAACTGTTTTTATTAGATATCTTAGTATATTATAAGTATAGTATATTCAAATATATTGATTTTCTCTCAGAATCATATTTCTAATGGAATATCATTGCATTCAAATCTTAAGTGTAATAAACCACTAATTTCTCCGAGGACTGAATGGATGATAGAGGAACGTCATTATCGATATTCCGACTTTTTTAAAATTACTGTGCTTGTGCTCTTCTACCATGTCTGTTTGTTCCGTGATCCTTAATGACCTGACTTCCTTTTGCACCCAAGCCTAAAGTATGGAAATTTCACTTACCCATTTTTTTACTATTTTACCTTCCGCAGTTTATTGGCTCTGGGCCTTTGAAGTCCTGTTTTAACGCCTTCACTTCGGTTAACACTCACGTTAAACCACACTATTTTTCACTTAATCCGGTTCGTTAGGAGCAAAATGTTTCTTCTTTAAAAACTTAATCATAAGCAAACATTAATTGTTTTATAAAAAAAAAAAAAAAATATATAAAATAATAAACATATATATAAACATATAAAAAAATTAATTTAAACGTATTCGATACTAATAGGAAACTTTTTTTCTAATATCAAAACCTAAAAACCTAAGACACCTAGTTATAATTAATAATATAGTTATCAAAAGTTCATAATTTATTATATATTAATATATTTATATAATTCTTATATTATATATTATTATTTTAACAAAATAACAGCTAGATTTTTATTTATTTTGTTATTTATATTTATACTATTTATTTATCTCTGTGAATAATTAATTGAAATACTAAAGAGTTACGCTAGAATGCATACAAAATATTTCCTCACTATGATTTATATATTATATGATTAAACAATTATATATTTATATTTGAAAAACAAGTGGGAATAAATGTGCTAATAGAGTTTGTTGTACAGGTACAACATTCATAACATGGTCGGAATATTTACATTTTTCGTTAATTATCGCCAGTTTTATATTATCCATTAGTTTAGTATAAAAGCAATTTAATTTATCTATATTAATATCAGTATGTGAGTACCAAAATTAACGATAAAATGTCAATGGTTCATTTCTTGAATATTTTTATAATTAAAAAAAAAAAAGTTTTAATATTATTCGAGTATTATATTTTATATATAATATTAATATTATATATAATTATATTATGTATGCAATCATTGATTATGAAATTATTTTTAATCGAAAAAAAATGGTATTATTATTTAATGACTACATAAATTATCATTTAATTTAATATAATTTTATTGTCTGTAATTTGACGCTCGTGTTTGACCACTTGTTTATGCCCGACTTTAAATAAAGTTTTGATATGTTAAGAATAAAAGAGTAGAAATAATAATATTACGTTAGAGTATGAAAATTTTTTTAAAAAAATGTTAATAAATTAACTTATTATATTATTGTTAAAAAATACAATTAAGACATAAAAATATTTTCGATGGGCTACTGCAAGATTAATAAAAAAAAAAGTGGATATAAATATATTTATAATTATTTGTATATAATTTAATACAAATTATAATAATAAACTTACTTTCATTCACGGCTTACATTTGAAAAATAAATTTCGTTTTACGTTATTTAATATTTTCATTAAAGTTTAGGTATTTAAATTTTTTCGTTGTTCTTAAAACGTCATTAAATACATATAAAATGTAAATATGCTACTAATATAAGTGAAATTTCAAGGGGATTTAGAGTTTTTTTAATTAATTATTATCGCTTACATTTTTAAGGTTAACATTCAGACAATTTCAGTTACTCCTAATATTTAGGATTAAATTGCGTCACTAGCTAATATAGAAGCTAGTAGTAATTTTATTTCTTCCTATTTTTAACAGGGTACAAAGCACAGAACACAATAGCAAAATAAAAACTTATAATACCTAATTAGTACCTAATCACAATATGATAAGCGTCATTTATTCTTTCTGCATCTGAACTCGCCAACTCTTCATCAAACAATAGTCGTCACCTAACCTAACCACTTTTAACTTGTAGGAATTCATGTCACCCTCCCTCTACCAACTTTCCAATAACTTTCAACTGAAATATATCGTCACTTTCACCTTTTGATTGTACAGCTTTAATAAAATGTGTTAGTTGGTTAGGTAATTTATGCTTAGGAAGAAAGTCAAGAACCGATATATGCAAGGGCTTCCGTACAAAGGTACTTCCTCAAAATTAGCTTTACGAAAATTGTAGATTGTGTTATTGCGGTTGCAATAAGTAGTAAACAGATTTATTGGGAGCAAAATATTTAACGCAGGGTGATAGAGGTCAGCTGGTACTACAGGATCATAGGGAATTTCAACAGATAACAGTTTATTACTAATAAACACAAAGCTAACTATAGAGTTAAAATTATTTTTCATATTATTTTTCTAAGGAAAACAACACGAAGTAAGTGCTTCCGGAATGCAAGCACCACGGAATGATGATAAGGAAGAATAAAAAAAGTCAGTCGTCATTGTCCCATGTTATCTCGGGCAAAATGTAGTTACCGCATAAAATAAATGTGTGTGGAGGGAACCTCTTTCTTTTGCGTTCAATAGAGTTAATATAGGACTCATAAATGAAAGGAGAAGAGTTAGATAGAAAATGAACTACACCCAAAAAAAGGTATATGGAACAACCAAAATGCGAACAAAAACGTTTTCAACATTAAGGCACGAACTTCTAAGTAAACATTTTAGATTCTGAGCGGAGCAAGGAATGTATGGATTCTACAAAGATGTTTTATTTATGTATGAAAACATTTTTTCGGGTAGAAATAATGGTCCGATTATCACGCATAGCATATGTTTCGCTTGCAATTGTTGTTTACTTGGTACTTTATAAAGCTCATTTTTAGAATTTCCCAAAAGTTTTTCTTTGAAAAACGAAAAATTGGCGATTTTTTATACGCTTTTTATTATATTTTTTTTTTCGTTATTTCCTATTATGTATTAATAGTATGGACTTAAATATTTTTTTGAGTACTAACATAGGTTATTTACAAGCATGGCAAAATTTTGGAATGGAATAGTTAATTACATGAAAAAATATAAAGCTTTGAACGTTCCCAAAAAAATTAATATTACCTACAATTTTTGGATTATTTATTTGAAAATTTTATAAAAGTCCAAT
>CM023360.1:21841712-21858759 GCA_013282895.1 Eriosoma lanigerum | reverse complement strand
TTTATGAAAACCTTTTTTCGTGTAAAAAAAAATGGTTCAATTACCACAAAAAGGGAACCTTTCTATATCGAAATTTATTTAGTTGGTACTTTTCTTATCTCATTTTTTGAATTTCCCAAAAATTTTTCCTTAAAAAAGGAATGATTACTCCTTGAATATTGATGATAGGGATTTGAAATTTATTTTACATATATATATATATATATGTAATTTACATTCGTGGTAAATTTTGAAATAAATTATTAGTATGATATATTGAGTTTCGCTCGGAATGTTTAGGAACGCGTTTATCGTTTGTTTTATGAAACACGGATTAATAAATCAGAGTTTTCCCACTGAAGCGACGAGACGTGACTCCGACGTAACACAACGGTAACAAATCGCCGCCGGCGATTATATAAGTTGTGTCGATCGTTTAGTAAAAAATTGTCGTTATATCGTCTGCGCTGTATCATATACTTCTGTGTATAATCATTTTAGTATTTCATATTAAACTATTGAAATAATTATCAATGCTAAGGTTGAAGTAGATATCAAAATTATATTATTTTTATTTATTTATATAGGTACCTATTAAAATTATGTTTAATAAAATATACCTAATATACGAATTAATTAAAAGGTTACTTTATTAGAACATAATTATTAATATATTGAGTATATTTTTAGAATTTAGTTTTAATACTTATTGAATTATAATACCTTAGTACCTTAACAATACATTTTTATTGTAAATTGTAATAATATTGTTTATGATAAATATTAATATATATTTTGTCAATTTTAAACGATCACAAAGTGTATACGATAAAAAATACAAAAATATAATTTTTAAAAATATTATTATTAGTAATATTATTGTTATTATTATCATTATTTTTTAGATGTTATCTTTATCATGCAACTTTTACAGCTGATCATTTTAGTTGCCGAAACATCGCTTATATTGAGCGGATCACCAGAAGTTCAGAAATTTAGTCGTACGCTTTTTGATAAGCAACAATTATTTTAAATAGCGTTAACGTTTTCAAATTAGAATTAATTATACAGTCGTTTGGCAGCCAAGGATTATAATATTAAAATATGTTGTTTAATCTGTGTTTTATGAATTTTATTTAAACATAACAAAATGTTCTCACTAGCGGACGCAATGAGAAAACTAATGTCCCAACCATAGCTTTTAAGACAATGGTTAGATCCATAGACATATAAGTAAGTTTACACAATGTATAATATATATGCATAATATCATATGATCAATAAATAATTGATTTTTAATTTTTATAATTTCTAATTTTAGAAATAAGCAAATAGCATAAATAAAAGTTACATAATACACTAATACTGTTGTAATTTATAATATTATCTATAGAATTTCTTTTAATTATATGTTAATAAATTTATATTATAAGCAAACATTTTATAACAGTATACATAAATATTTATTTATATTGTTGTTTTGAATCATCCCCGTAGTTTCCATAGTATATTAAAAAAAAAATATAGTTTGCCCTTCCTCTCCCATTATTTTAATGTTGCATTGATGAGTTGGTTTCTAATCCCTTTTGGGGTGGTATACTTGTTATGATTTGAAAATTGATCCGCGTATTCTATAGAACTGCAAAATTGTTTTGGTGTATATGCATCTATAAATATATTTAAAAATATTTTAATGGCTATAATTTATATATAACTAAATTGTGTGTTTTTGATTTATTGATTTATTTTTGTGGATTATTCTATATAACAAATTTCTAATAAATTTAATAGGTATAGGTAAATTTCAAATCGCAAAATGCAAAATGTGGATTATTCTATATAACAAATTTCTAATAAATTTAATAGGTATATGTAAATTTCAAATTGCAAAATGCATAAAATATTTAAATAATAAATATATTATTTATAAACAATAATTTAAAGATTTTTTAAATGTACACTTAAAAAACTACATAATGCAAAATCAAAAAAGTAGGCAAGGCTGATTGTAGACGTTCCTCCTTCGTCCTTTCGGTCCTCGGAGAAATAAGTAGAGAGAGAGAAATGATTACGATTTGAATGCAATGCTTTGCATTAGAAAATACGATTCTGAGCGAAATTCAATATATTGCAATATATTATACTGATAATCCATTCCAAAATATATCACGAATATATATTACATATGTAAATATGCAACATAAATTTCAAATCCCTATGATCAATATTTAAGGAGTTATCATTTCAGGATAAAAATTGTCAGTCACGATTTTCAAAATATTTTGTAAATAGATTAAATAGTATATGAGTGGTCTTCTATAAAAATTTCATACCAAAAATTGCAGGTAATATTAACCATTTTTGGAAAAAATTCAAAGCTCTAAATTTAGCCAAAAAGCAATCCAATCCGTTTTAAAATTTTATTAAACGTAAATGTTACCTATATTAGTAACCAAAAAAATTTTTAAGTTCCTACGATCAAAACTCAATTAAAAAATATAAAATAACGGAAACTGTAATTTTACCAATTTTCCGCTTCTTAAGGAAAAAACTTTTGTGAAATTCAAAAAATGAGCTAAATAAAGTACCAACCAGATGAAATTCGGTATAGGAAGTGTACCCTATTTGTGGTAGACTTTGTGGTAGATTTGTGTTTTAATATATCAGAAAAAAAATAATAAAACGCATATAAAAATTGTCGATTTTCCGTTTTTTAAGAAAAAACAGCTAGTTTAGCTTTAAAAGCTAATAAAAAAAATATTTTCGATCACGATTTTGAAAATATTTTGTAAAAAAATTAAGTTGTATATGATTAGACTCTGATAACAAATCGTAAAACAAGAAATTACAGGGAATATTAAACATTTTTGGAAATAAAGTTATTAGCTCAATACTTAGTCAGAAATTCAATGAAGTTTTAAGTCATCATATATCTGTATAATTATTGAATACTGTTCTATTACAGATAAAGTGCACCTTCCGGATTCTGCGTTTTGTTTACAAAACGTTTTGTTGACTGTGTGGTGTAGCTCCGGACAATCCCTGTCGCCACCGTCTTTACCCTCACAAAAATATGCATACGCCGTCTCCGGTCTCGCCGCGGCATTTAGTCGCAACACTACTCAACACTAACAAACATTATTCATAGTTTTTGCTTGTTTTTGTTGTTGTTGTTGTTTTTTTTTTTTTTAATGATGACGTTTTGTGTCCGTCGTGACCAGTGTTTTATTTAACGCGCCCGTACTAGCAATAGCTGACATTAAAAGTATGATCTGTCTTCGTCAATCTAACGAGGAATAAAGCATAATCACAGCAATGCAGAACATTAATTTTGACGTTTAGGTTAAACTTAGAGTAAAAACATCTATTACCAAATTTATAGAGGAAAATATTTTGGAGGGAATGTCATATCCGTTTTGTAAAATATCACCTGACAAAAAGTTATATTATATTAAATTTTATATTTTTTTAACACGCTATAACTTCTTTGCAAGATAGTATTTTACAAAACGGATATGACATTCCCTCCAAAATATTCTTCTCTATAAATTTGCAAATAAATGTTTTTATTCTAAGTTCAACCAAAACGCCACAATTAATGTTCTGCGTAACTGTAATTTTGCTATAGATAGACAGAGTCAGCATCATTGAAAAATATGTTGGTATAACGTCTTCTTAATAAAAAAAGCTCATAACATCAATCATAGGTGTGCGCACAGAGTATGCAGGGCAGATATCATCGACGGAAATTTAACTCAATGTATAGATATTGATAAAAATATATGGTTTCTTTGTAATTTTTTTCAATTATCCTGTTCTAATAAAAATACTTATCTGTTATCCACCCTCCTCTAAAATACAACTGTGGTGTTCGAATTTAGCTTAAACAATTGATGGTAGCCCTAAGTATGCATAATTATGACAAGGTTACGATATGGAACTAGACGAACCGATCCACCGTTTGGGTGATAAGGTAGGTTATTATTTCGAGAACAGTATAGATATTGTGGCTTAATAATATGTAATTAACTATTATTATGTTATCAAAGATTTTATAATTTTTCGCTGGTTTAAAAAAATAATACATACTTTCATCCATTGAACAACAATTCATTATTTGAGTATGGTACCATTCCATATACTTAAAATAATCACCTAAAGATAATATTCAAATTAGTTATCGTTACCTTATGGTTTATTCACATAAATATACTCTATTCAATATAGGTTTGCCAAAACTCGTGCATGCATATGAGGGCTGTTATTTGTCGCGGTCAGACGGCCACTGCTAATTGTACAGATGATCATAATAATAATTCGCGGTCGGTTTTCACGGTGTGGTTAGCTATGAATAAAGACCGGATTTAATTGATATTGCAACTTTTTTTGTAGTTTAAATAAACCAAATCTGATCAAATATGTACACGATTTGTATTAATTACTGTCTTTCTGTTTAATTTTATGTTGTAATTTATTCCAATTTTGCATATTTCACGTAATCAAATGTACAAATCAATATTTTTTAACTAATATTATAGTATAAAAATAATAACATTATTATAGATTTTTATTATTGGTTTGATTATAATATAATCATAGAAGTATAAAGGTGTATTATATAGAAACTTTAGGAGGAATTTGACGATATACAAAGTCGTATAGAGGGGATAGATGCAAACGAGGATCAAGTTATGTACAGTGATGCCTTTGTTGAAATCTATTTTGATCTTATGTCTATAGCAGAGAATAGGCTAGATAATGCGATCGAAATAAATAAAGAGGTAAATGGCAGAGAGAGTACGATAACTAGATCGAGTAATGGAACAAATAATAATACATTATCGAAGTGTATAAAATTGAAACCGTTGGAAATTCCGACATTTAATAGATCATTTGAGGATTGGACGGCGTTCCAAGACATATTTATATCGTTAGTACATGAAAATGAAAGTTTAAATAAAGTACAAAAATTTCATTATTTAAAAATTTCGGTATCAGAGGAAGCATTAAAAATTATAAAAAACTTGGAAATATCGGATATTAATTATACGACTGCGTGGAAAATAATAACGGATAGGTACAATAATAAGCGATTATTAATTCAGTCACATACTAAAAGTATATGTGACCTACAATGCACACGTGAGGAATCCACGGAAAAATTAAGACAGTTTACGAATGCGTTAAATCAGCATAGACAGGCATTATAGGCATTGAACAATGACCCTGATAACTGGGGAGCTTTATTATTGCACGTAATTACGTCGAAAATAAATTCCAATACTTTGCGGCATTGGGAAACTTTAAACGCAAAGAAAGAACTGCCGACCGTACAAGAAATAATGGATTATTTACATGATCGATGCCAAGTGTTAGAAGCGGTGGAAAATGCAAAGGGTAAAAATGAGAAATTTAAACAGGTTCCACGAAAATTACAAAGCTATGTGGTGTAGTGGTAAAATGCTACATGTGTCAAGGTCAGCATCCGAAGTATAAGTGTTCTGAATTTCTCAAAATGAGCGTTGACCAAAGAGAATAGAAAGTACGGGATATGAAAATGTGTAATAATTGTTTTAGAAAAAATCACAGTACCGATCAATGCAGAGCCAGAAAATGCATGGTATCAAAGCCGAGGGCTATTGGATAGTGGATCTCAAAGCAATTTCGTGACAAATGAAATTATGAACAAATTATGTTTACCGCAAAAGAGAATAGATTGTTCCATAGTAGAAGTAGCGGGAAGTAACCATAATGTCAAATATGAACTAACTATAACATTACGCTCACGCGTAGGTTCATATAAGTTAACACGAAATTACAAAGTATTACAAAAAATTACCGAAAATTTACCAGCTAGAACGTGTGAAGTCTTACAACATTCTATACCGGAAAATATTTGTTTGGCTGATCCCTACTTCTATGAGAAAGGAAAAGTAGATATATTACTCGGTGCAGATGCATACTGGGATATAATGGAAAGTAATGTGTTTAAATTAAAGCAGTCTGGCCCATTCCTGCAAGAGACAAAATTAGGCTGGATTGTGGTGGGCGGTATGTTTCAAGAAGCTGCGAGTAATATGAATAGTTGTATGATGACGTGTATAAATATTGATAACATATATTTATCAAAACAAATCAAAGCATTTTGGAAAATAGAAGAAGGTCCGACAAAAGAAAACTGGTCGAAAGAAAAAAACTGTGTGTTGAACATTTTATAAAGAATACAAAGCGTGATGAAAAGGGAAAGTTTATTGTAAAATTACCGTTAAAAGAAAACGCGAATAGATTAGGTAAATCGTATCAAATAGCACTTCGTAGATTTTTAGCATTGGAACGGCGAATAACAAAAGACGAAGTAGTTTACAATCAATATATATATAAATAAAGACGGACGCGATGGTGTATACATACCGCATTCGTACGTGTTAAACGAAGATAGCCGTACTACAAAATTACGTGTGGTATTCGATACATCGAGCAAAACCGACACGGGCTTATCTCTAATAATGACGTATTAATGAAAGGACCGGTAATACAGGAAGACCTAATAAAAATAATCGCACGTTTTAGAACGCATAAATATGCATTTTCGGGAGATATTACGAAAATGTATCGACAGATTTGGCTTGATGAATCGCATCGTAATTATCAACGGATATTGTGGAGGTCCAATGTCAACGACGAAATCAAAGTGGATCGTTTATGTACTGTAACGTATGGCACGGTGTCGGCTAGTTTTCAGGCAATAAAGTGTCTATCCACCTTGGCAGAGGAGACTAATGACGTCTTGATATCCAATGTAATTAAATATGATTTTTGCGTAGACGACTGCTTAACAGGGGGCGCTACCATAACCGAAGCAATACATGTACATGATAATTTAATATCCACATTAAACAAAGGAGGTTTCAGTATGGCAAAATGGACAGCAAACAATATCGAGCTGCTAAAAAATATTCCCGGTGCAGAATCAAACACTTACACGTCATTAGATTTGTGCGTAGACGCGGTAAAAACTGTCGTGTTATTTTGGGAACCGTGCGACGACACTTAATCATATAAAATAAAATTATCAAAACGTCGAGACACACACAAAGCAAAATATATTATCACGTATTGCCAGCCTATTTGACCCATTAGGATTTGTGGGACTCGTTCTGGTGGTTGCAAAAATAATTATGCAAGCGTTGTGGTTGGAAAAAGTCGAATGATATTTGGGATGATAAAGTATGTGAAAAAATATGTATAAAATGGGAACAATTTCAGAATGATTTAAATAATATTAATAAAATAAAAATACCGAAGTTGCTAAACGTGGGAAGTTCTATTCGTGTAGAAGTGCATGGGTTCGCGGACGCGTCGTCACACGCCTACGGCGCATGCCTATATTTACGTACTGAAACAACTGATGGTGAGATGGTAAGGTTAATATGTGCTAAATCACGAGTAGCACAACTACAAAAAGTACATCAATTCCACGACTGGAATTAATGTGCTGCCGTGTTATTAACACGATTAGCAAAAAATATTGCTCCGACGTTGCGCATAAACATTACAAATCAGTATTGGTGGACTGAATCACAAGTAGTCCTGGCATGGATTGCATCTGAATCGTCACGGCGGAAAGTATATGTGGCCAGCCGTGTGGGTGAAATTCATGAAACGACAAAATTAGATGAATGGTCATATATAAAATCAGACGAGAATCCGGCAGACGTACTATCCCGTACGATTTTATAGAAATGCGCTAAGTACCTGTCGTAATACAATAAAAATAAAAGGTTTGTTATCGGCAGTGGAAAACCAGACAGCCGAAATGACATTATTACGCACACTACAGAAACGTATGTACGCGGCCGAAATACGGGCGCTTGGCAATTATGACGGCGAAAGAAAGGAGATATTTAATAAAAGCAGTTTTTATTTCGATTAAATCCATTTATCGATGAACAGGGAATATTACAGGTCGAAGGTAGACTAAGAAACGTGAATAATTTATCATATGATCAAAAACATCCAATTATAATGCCATATTTAGAACCTTTTATAACAATGTTTTTTCGCGGTGAACATGAACACGCATGTTACACGCATATCCGCAAGCAATGCTGGCGACTATCAGAGTTGGGCAAAAACAAATCAAAATAATGAAATTAATCAAAATAATGAAATTAATCAAAAATAAAAGCATGAATAACTAATTAATTTGTGAATAAAGAATAATATTTTATTTTAAATAGTTTTAGTTGTGAATGAAAAATTAAAATTATTCTAAATAATTTAACTTATGAATAAATTAGACAAATAAATTGTGAATAATATCCAATTTTCGTGTAACAAAATTTTGATAAATATATAATATACATATCAAAGCAAATAATTATAACAACAATAACAATACTATTTTCACAGTAGGATATGAGATATCAAATGTCGATACTTTACTAAATTAAATATCAATACACCTTCAGCTACATCAAGTTATGTCAAACTTTGTTTTTAATTAAAAAAAAAATGTTACTAAATCAGTAAAACGCGAGTAAATAACATATCGATATCGAGCGTTAAACTATTTAGATTAGCCTCATAGATTATTATATATTATAAAATATTATTTATGATTTTTAGTTTTGACATTTTTGATAGCAGATAATATAACAATAAGAAAAAAATACCGATTTCAACTTTCAATTAAGTTGTAATTTTAAATTATCTACGAATCATTTGAGATAAACACGACTATGAAACTATGACTATGACTAAACGACTATGACGAAACGCACCGGCAAACAAATCGTATTTCATATGTATATTATTCATACGTATTTCATACGTATTACATATATCGTATTTTTATTTGCTTCGCTACCAAAGCCGTTCATATTGAGGTGGTGTATTGGCTTAAGCAAATGATTTTTTGGCGGCATTCAAACGTTTTATATCGCGTCGTGGTATATTTCGGCACATATATTCGGATATGCCACAAATTTCGTAGGTGCAAATCGAAAATTGATAGAATTAAAAGACTTATGGATGGCCAAAGATCATCAGGATACAATACAATGGTTTTTCAATAACCATGGTATAACTTAGCACTTCATTCCGCCCAGGTCACCTCATGTCGGCGGCTTCTGGGAAGCAGCGGTAAAGTCCGTAAAATATCATTTAAATCGCATAATGCCAAGTACTCGTTTGACCTATGATGAATTATATACTGTGATTGTGCAAATAGAAGCGTGCTTAAATTCACGACCTCTTACCCCATTAACAAACGACCATGGTGATTTAGCATTACTAACTCCCGCGCACTTCCTAGTAGGTGGTTCACTGTTAGCTCTAGCCCAGGTTGATTTAACCCTGCATCCTGAAAATCAGCTCTCCAGGTGGGACAGGGCGCAAAAAATAACACAACACATATGGAAACGGTGGAGTATAGAATATTTAAATAGTTTACAACTACGCACCAAATGGTCAAAAAAATGACAAACAAGTAATCGGTGTCGGAATAATGGTATTGGTCAAGGAAAAGAACTTACCGCCACTTCAATGGTGTATGGGACGAGTCATAGAGATTCAACCAGGTAAGGATGGTGTTATACGAGTCGCTATGGTAAACACTCCTAGCGAGCCAAAAAAGAGGGCAGTGACATTGTTGTGCCCCCTTCCCGTTCAATCTAGTCCAAGTCTGGGGCCGTAAAAATAAAAAATAAAAATAAATTGATTGTAAAATGTATTTGTTTATTTTTCTATTATATTAAGAATCATATTTGTTTGTAAAAAAAAAAATATGAAATATTTAAAATACGCGAATTTTGTATTTCAAATGTATTTAAGTTGTTTCCTTCTGTTAATATCACAGACCTAAATTGAAGGAATTAATTTTTATTATTATTAATTATTAGTATTTCAAAATTATTATATTTTTTTCCCCTCATTAATTATTATATTGAAATCGATATTCCAAGGCGGACGGTATGTTCTGTATCAATCGCGGAAAGTACGATTTATTACTATTTATTGTTTACGCGAAACTCATATGACGATAAAATTTGTATTTAAAAGCAGTTGCGTTCAGTCATGTGAGTAACTCCGCGTTTGATCCACACAAAAATAAATTGTTATACAGTCCACTAGAATAAAGTTACCCGTGTTTAAATGAAAAATTTTGTAACGTTTTAAACATTTGGTAACCCGATCCCAAACAAGTGCAATTATACAATTTTATTATATAATTTTTGAGTGTTTCTAAAGCAATTAAATTCGGTCTTTAGCTATGAATTAAATATACTATCATTATTACTTCATACGTATCTATTGTTTTATTTAACCTGTGCTATTATTATTAATCTAATACAGCTTACTACGTATAAATGTGGTTGTGCCGCATTAGTCGACAACACCTTCCGTTGGCAACTACAATACTAAGCATGCGAGCACTCCAACGTGTTTTCGTCGGTCGAGTGGACAAACTTATATTGAAAGAGTATAGAAATATTATTTAATACGATTTTATTAGTATTATTAAAGAGCATAAAAACCCCAAAATATTGTCCGAATATGTCACTTAACAATACAATTATATTATTAAAATACAATAATATTAATATTATATTTATAATTTATTATTATTATTTATTATTAAGGGGAACGGATGCAACTATATTCCTATATGAAAATACACTAAAACGCGAATACTATTTCCGACCTTCAGACCGAACGGATTTTAAATATTGTTTTTTTATTAGAAAGAGGAAAACATTCTCCAGGGTGGCTAGTAGCTCAATTTTTAAATTTAATGAATGCATGTAAATAAATTAATGTTAAAATTTATAAAATTTGTAACACTTGAAAATTAAAAGTTTTCATATAAAAGGAAAAAAAAATCGAAAATCGGGCTACTAGCCACCCAAGATAATTTTCTTCTCTTTTCAATAGAAAAATAATTATTTAAATCGGTCCAGCGACTATTTTGGAAAGAGAAATCTACGAAATCACTTTGCATAAATGATATTTTAACGATTTTTGATAGATTGACAAGATATACCACGAGATTACGTTAGCGTAGGGAGTTTTACTGCACTAATTCCGACGGTGGCAACGCACACGTCATGGTCAAACCGGTTATAATATATTTTGTCACTTGCTGGGTATCCATGTAAATATAGAATATGAACAATACAATGTCATAAAAATAAAATAATAAGTAACTATAAATTATTGTTTACGTAAAGATTTGAACGATTGAACGTTCCTTATATTCTGTATAATATTATAAATGTAAATATGATTTTATTTTTATCTCGATTATCTATATAAAATTACAAAATTAAATATGTTTGATAATAAATGGGCTCGGAACTTATTGCATTTATATATTTTTAAATAATTGTCCTAAAAATTGCAATATACGATTAAAGTATGTTTTAGGTTGTAACGAAATTAATAATACCAATTTATTTTTGCATATTTATGCATATAATAAGTTTTTTTTATAAAAACATGCATATTTTTACGAATCGTAGTTTTTTTTTGTATATCTCCTATCTTTGGGTCAATATGGAATATATAAGCATTGATTATAGAATAGACTATTCTATAATCAATGATATAAGCGAGCAGCCAAACGCGTTGAAAACCGCCAAAGCTCAAGTAAAATACAATTTAGTCACGAGAAACGGGAATAAAATAAAAAACAAAATACAAAATGTTTTATCAAATAATAAAGGCTATTAGGCAGTTGCAAAAATTTCTGCAATATTAAATGAAGAAGAGGACAAAAATGGAATAAAATCATAATCTATATTTATCTTATATAATAATGTTTATAAATTATAAATCAAATGAACAAAAAATACACAAAACTTGGGAATAGTGTTTTGATTATAAACAGGTCTACGATATAGATTTATTGTATAAGATTATATTATACATAATTATATATATATATATTTTATTATGTGACAGATTGCGACCGGTCATCAAATTATTGACTATTGTTCTAACGTATAATGCACATTTCGTAAACCTGTTTTTGTTTGTCATCTGATATGTAATTTTTAAATAGAATTTATACTCGAATCAAGCTGCAGCTAAAGCCACCTTGTGGTGTATAGTCTGTACTATTCAATTTAAACCGTGTATATAAATTGCAAAATGTAACCCCTTAATAAATAGCCGCATCCGTTCCCCTTAACAATAAAATGCAGCACTAAATTTTTCCACATTGCATATTTGTATATTAAAAAAAATTTCCAAAATAAATACCTACCATATTTTTTTCTTACTGTGTTATTTTTCGTTAGTTCTTAATATAATATAAAAACAGATGCATATTATTATTATTATTATTATTATTAAGTATAATATATATTCCTATCTACACAATTAAATAATAATTTGGAGAAATACCATTTGTATCACCTACTCGTAAGTACTATTAAATTTATATTACTTTTTTATATTGATATAAATTTAGATAACAATTTAGATATGTCATATCTTTTCTATTCAAAATAATTTCGTCTAAAGTGTAATAGAACACTAAAGAAGATCGAGTTAATTAAATAAGTAAATTAAGTTAACTACACTCAATTATAATATTAGATACAAAAGGTAATTCAGAAGTTGGCATTTAGGCGATGGAAAGATAAAGTTTGAAATTCAAATGTTGATTTGTAATAAAAAGACAATGTCACCTTCTTTAAAGTCTCCTGGATCTATAAAAATTTAAATTTTGTTTATGAAGGAACTATATGTTGAAATTTAAATGAGTAAGTTTGATGAAAAGCAGTGAAACGTTATTACAGTTAAAAACTAAACGCAATAATATATTATGACCAGTAATGTAGTCCTAAAAAAATGTATGCGTATACGTCCAAATATCAATATGTTAACATGAAAAATTCAACCCGCATACTCCTATCCCCTCACAAAAAAAATATCTTTGATTAACTACAAAAAAACAAAGTATACATAATGGTATGTATATATACATATACATACAATAGTACTTTAAAATTATTTATTTTATTCGTAAGATTAAAACAAATATTAGATTTGTAAAGTTAAAATGGAAAAATATTTTTAAGAAAAAACAATAAATGATTAATTATAATATATATAAAAGTATTTACAGAAAAAAAAATCATTATAAAACTAATACATTCTTCGTTTCTCTCGGGAATCTAAAATATACTAAAAATAGTAAGTATGTATTATCATTGCGTATACGGCATGTTAATCGGGCGACTATTCGTATCGCTCTGACATGACGGATGCAGGAAGTATAATTTTTTAGTTATTTATTATCGCGTTAGTTGCATTCAGATCACAATAATTTCATAACCGGTTAGATATTCTTACAGGTAAATAGTATATTTTTAAACTGATAATTTCAAACTAATAAAAATGTTTTTTTAATAATATATAAATGAAACAAATATTTATAATAATGTAAATAATTTTTAAAATTTAAATCAATATAAACTTGATTAAAAAGCCATTTAAGACAATTTTAGAAGGGACGATCGCCCTGTCGCCACTGAATTTAAGTACACGCATATATTTAGTAATAGGATGTGAATACACATCATGTTACTGTGGGTATTAACCTAACCCGCATTTACCTCCCACTACATTACTGATTATAACACGTATTATTTATCTTTATACTATTATTACCGTCTTATAATTTATACTTACAGTAATAATAAAACATAAGACTGATGATTGTAACCAAATTTTGTTCTTTTGTATTATTAATTTAAAATAAAATTTAAATAAATAAGAATAAGTAAATAAGAAAATAATATTATTTTATTTTTAATGCAATAATGCAACAATACTTGTTTACATAATTGACTTATAAAGAAAAAAAAATGTAATAAAACATTAAATTATTCGAGTAGAATAATTTATCTGGTTCCAGAAACTTTTAAAAACCTAATTACGGAATCGACTTTAACCTTTGGTCCCTTTTTACTCGCCTATTTCGATCTCTCATGCAGCTGAGACAGGTATACCTTGATCCAACGATTTCACAAGTTACGTGAGTACTGCGAAACTCTACGATAAAGTGTCAATTGTATGGTCGGAACTGATGTTCCGTTTATTTCGGTTAACGCCGTAAGAGAGGTGCCGTCTAGGGAGTGATCAAGGGTTAGAAGAAACATATTGGTGAGATTATTAGAAACTTTAATCAAAAAACGGCTTTTTAAATAGGCCTCAGCACGTGTCATAATAGTTAATAAAAATAAATTAATAATTCTTCGTACAAATAATACGCTTCACCGAATACTCTACGCAATAAATGTTTCATGGACTTGGAACCAGATTTCCACAGACCCTTGAAAAACGGGAATTACTCGAGTATGATTTTACACTCAATAGACATTTCTAATAAAGTAGCCTTAGTTTATTGTTGGTGTTCTTCAGTTTGAACCTACTCGTAAAATTCTTGTAACTGTCTATTCGCGCTGACAAAATTCGTAGTATTATCGGAATTGGTCATTTTTTTCGCATCCAAGAAACCACAAATTTTAATTTTAATTATTGTATCTCTAATTGTATTTTGACATGGTTTATCAGCTCTTAAAATAGCAATAAATTAATTTTAGATTCTGAGTGGAGCGAGGAATGTATTGTTTCTACAAAACTGTTTTTTTTTTTTAATGTATGAAATCATTTTTTCGAGTAGAAATACTTGTCCGTTTACCTCAAGTTAGGTACGCTTTCGGTAGCAAATCGTATCATCTTAATACTTTATTAAGCTTATTTTTCAAATTTCTTAAAAGTTTTTCCCTAGGAGAAGAAAACCTACCAAAAAATGACAAAAACTTGGCAAAATTACGATTTGCGTAATTTTTTATTTTTTATTTCGTGATAACTAATTGATTTTTGATTGTAGGAACTTGAAAATTTTTAAATACTTACATTAGTAATATACAAGTGTGGTAACATTTGGAACAGATTAGTTGATTAATTGACCTAATATAGATCTATGAACTTTTTTACAATTAAAATTTATATTACCAACAATTTTAGGTTTATCGATTTGAAAATCTTACAGAAGCCTAATAGTATACTACTTAATCTTTTTACAAAATATTTTGATAATCGTGATTGACAATTTTTTTTTATAGGCTTTTTATTTTCTGATTAAGAAAACATTTTTTCGGGTAGAAATAATGATCCTATTTTCACAAATAGGGTACCCTTTCCGTACCAAATTTTATCTAGTTTATACTTTATTTAATTTATTTCTGAATTTCCTAGAAGTGTTTCCTTGAAAAGCGGAAAATCGGTAACGGTTTCCGTTATTTTTTTTTATTTCTAGATTACTAATTGAGTTTTGATTTCTTGGACCTGAAAATGTTTTTAAGTACTACATATGCTCAGATAACTTCCCCAAGTTTTTCAATGAGAAGAAGTGAAAAATAATTTTTTACTTAATTGAATAATTAATATAAATACATAGTTTGGATACAAATATGATTAGCAGTAATACTAGTAAATAATATGTTGGCTGTTTAACAGACAAAAATATAAATTGTAAAAACTTATATTGTAATGGAGCGAATTTCAAAACTTCCACTAAATCAACAGGAATCTGATTACTTATTGTGTCAAAAAGTAAATTATATGCAACAAAAACTCGAAGTGAATAAAAATAGAAATCAAATTAGTAAATCATTAGAATGTTCAATTACTAAAAAACAAAAGAAAACAATTACATAACAAATACATAAAAAACGGCTAGAAGATCCCGAATTCAATGAACTAAATAAGGTTAATAGTTTTAATAACATAAGGAAAAGACGTGGAAATTGTGTATTGCTAAATACCTGTTAAACCATTAATGACAAAAGTACTAGAAAACGAAGAGTGGATTAAATAATAGTTTACAGCAGAATAATATTGGAATTAAAAGAAAAATTCCAAGTACAACTGAATACAGACAGTCTAAACGACAAAAACTAAATGAAACTAGAAACAAACGAAATGTTTTAAAGTACTTATTGTGTAGATCCCAAGGTCTAAGTGAAAAATGTTTTCCTTGTAATCGTTTACGATTTCCAACCAATAGAAATTTATGTAAAACTGATATTTTAAAACGTTTAGGTATGGTAGTACCTATTGGAAATAAAATCATAGTTCCAATATGTAAAATTTCTAATAATAAAAAACCAAATAAAACCAACAACTCTGAATCAGACTCAATTGATACAGATGAAAAACCTGACACCGTGTCTACACTTGACTCTGCGCTAATTGGTAAAAAATAAATCTATACATAAACGTAAAGTTCGAAAAATAATAAGATACGTACGTTTTAATGTTGATAAAAAAGAACAAGACTTCTATAGAAAAAGTATGATGTTGTTTTTACTGTGGCGTGATTACTAATCAACTTGATAAATGTTAATTTTAAAGAAGTATACGAAAAAAATATTGATCAAATAAAATTCATGTATAAACAGTTTAATAAAATAGAAGACAACCAAATAGAAGAAGAATAGGACCGTAATAGTAATGAAGTACTAGATAAAAAAAAACTGGGTTTTTTGTTCAAAGACGATCGATTAATAAATGACGTTGGTGATTATGTGGAAATGGCAAATACTCCAGATGAAAATAACTCGAAAAATGGTTGTAAAATAACAGTACACAAAATAGACAACGAACAGTTCAATAATTTAATTGGTTATTTAAATGAGAGTCAACGGATATTTCTTTATCATACTTCTTGTATTCTAAGACAACAAATATGGGTTAAGACTTCCAGCAATGTGAACATTCATCACTGGACCAGCAGGTGCTGATAAATCAATGCTTATTCGAGCTTTGGCACAATCCGTAATTCGCATAGCAAACCTCAGGCCAGATATTGATGATCTATCACCTTCACCATTCCTACTCACAGCACCGACAGGCACAGCAGCCTACGGTATAATAAAACTGAAATTTCATCAACCATAACATTAACAATGACACTACCAATATTAGTATAAAACAAAGAAACGTATAATGAATTGGAAGAAAAAATCCAAAAAGAGCAACAGTCTATAGA
>CM023360.1:21794787-21841212 GCA_013282895.1 Eriosoma lanigerum | reverse complement strand
ACCGGTTATAGATAACTCTTTTATCAAATATGTATTATCTGCCGTTAGAATGCATTGAACGTCTAATATAGCTGACGACATTGCAATTTATTTCTCTTTTTCGATTTTATTGACACGGACTAATATTTTTGACAAATCGATATTTATTTTAATTTGATTTTCCTCGATTAATTTAATATTTTTCAGATTTTCTTCAAGTGATTGAATAGTTGATTGTTTAAATGTAGCGACATCAGACTCGATGACTTTGATTGAATTTTCGAGATTGGAAATAATTAAATTTCTGTCTCCTTCCAATGAACCACCAAACACATTCATTGTTGGATCGCGACTGATTTTATTTTTTAAGGTCACTAGTATTTATCCAGCTATTATGTGAATTATCAAATCCAAGCCATTTAACTAGGGATTGTTTACCTTTTCGTTGTATGATTTTCTCGATTAAATAATCATCAGGATAATTTGTTTTACATATTTCTTCGGAATAAAAACAACCTGCTATCGGCTGACCAGTATAATCTTGTAAATTAAAAGTGGGGGGCGATGTGTTATTTATTTTTACAATGGTAAATATTTCTGTAGACCAATTCGGTAGGTAACCTTTAGTAAATATACCTTTATGCGTACTTATGCGAACTTTTTCTCCTACTTTAAATTTAATTTTTCTATTAATATTACGTTGTTTAAATGTAACTAAGGTAGGCGTTTCGTCCGCTTGTTCGGGTGTCATCCCTATAGTTCTGTGTATGGACTTATTATAATTTTTTAATAGTATAGGCAAAATAGAAACCCACTCACGTGTACCCTGCGCGGTGAATTTTCTATACATTTTTTCTTTTAAAGTTCTATTAAATCGCTCTACAATACATGCTTTCGTAGTACTGTATGTCGAATACTTGTTGATATTATATTTTTTCATTAACGTATCAAATGTTAAATTGTAAAACTCTTTACCATTATCGAGCTGTAATAGTTTAGGTGAACGGTTAATTAATATTTTAGACATTGCTTTGGAAACTGCTGCCCCTGTTTTTGATTTCAACGGTTGAGCCCAGGCGAATTTCGTGAAGCAATCTATTACGCATAGGATATACTTGTATCCTTTATTTTGTGTTGAATATGGTATCATCTCAACTAAATCTGCCTGCCATAAATCGTTTTTACCATAAACATTAACTCGACGTCTGATAAAATTTTTTCTCGCCGAACGGTGTAGTTCAAATGCGATATCACGTTTAGACATCTGGAATTCTTTTTATTAAACCGGATTCATACAATTCTTCGTAAATAGATAATATTTCATTATTCATACCCGTGTTGCCAGCCTCTTGAGAAGCTAAAAGTAACCGTAACCTATCGACAAGCTCATTCGGATCGTTCCAATAAACTAAATTATATTTTTGTAATTTCATCCCCATACCGGATGGAAATAATTTACAAATTATTTTTTTATACTTTTTTCCGCCAATTTTAATTTTTGCTTTGTCATTGGTTAAATGTGCAGAGGATTGTATTAATATATTTTTATATACACTCAAGTCTTGCTCGGTATATCTGTTTGGATTTTTAGAAAATAATAATTGTATCACGCCGGGGGATAAGGGGTACGAGGTACCTTCAATAATTAAATTATTATCGATAAATTTCACTTCTTTATCTCCTAAATGAACAATCCCCCTAAACGTTTTTTTCGGACCATATGTCTTATCTTTATCAGACGATTTGTACCATTTTTCAACTTCAAGGTCTTCGTAAATTATTTGTTTTTGTTCATTCTCTTTTAGTTGCACGTTATGCTGTTGATTTATTTGTATTTTGTTTAATGGTTCAATTATTGGTTTAAACGTTTGTGAAACTAACGATTTAAAGTCGGCTTCACCAGATTTTAAGATATTATATTTATGTTTAATATTTTCTTTTGCTTTAACTATTTCCATTAAAACTGTACCGTCTTCGGCCATGTCTACTGAATAACTAATGTATAATTTTCATCGCATTGTCTTATATAATAACAAATGTATCAAAACCTAAACGATAACGACCATTATCACGTTCACTGTCTTTACATATTACAACAAACGAAAACCGTTCACGATTCCAGCATTCGTTACAAAATTGTTTAAATTCTATATAACTCATATCACCGGAACAATGTTCATTATAAACATGTTTTAAATTAGTCTCGTCTTGTTTGAATAATACGATTAAATTGGCGTTATCGCGTATCAACTGTTTAGGTACTTTTGAATAACTTTGGGCCAAATAAAATATATCTACTTTATTATGTCGTCCTCGTGAAAAGTATTCTCTTATAACACCTTGATTCTCACCAATTACGTCATCCATTATAAATACAGAGTTTGGTAATACTTTTTGCGGTGAAATTACCTCTTCATTTTCATAAAAAGTATATAAATTAATGCCGTCAATTCCATCAATAATTTGTTTTAATAACATATATTTAGGTTGTTCCAACGTTTTGGAATATATGTATACGTTTTCAAATCGTAGTCCGTTTTCATTTACGAGTAAAAAATATATTAAATTAGTTTTACCACAACCCGAACTACCCAATATTAATGAACGTACTGTATTTGGAAATAGTACTCCGTGTCTAGATTTAATCGTATTTGGCGAATCGATACTATAAACCGGTAATTTATGATCTTGCTCGATGAACCGCATTTTTACTATAAATAGGAGTGTAATGTGCTAAAAAACGTCACACGATGTCTACCAACCGCAGGAACAAGACTAATAAAGGTTCGGGTGTTCTGAACTCGGTTATAAACAATTTACCAACGGAATTACATTTGCCAGGATATAGGTATGTGTTTCTGTATTATTTAGATTTCAACAACTAATAATATTATTTTTCATTATAGATTTTGTGGTCCTGGTACTAAATTGAAAAAAAGATTGGATCGAGGTCAACACGGAATTAATAATCTTGATGAATTAGCCCGAGACCACGATATAGCTTATGATAAAAATAATTCATTATCTGATAGACATAAAGCGGATGCGATTTTAGAAAATCAGGCTTGGGAGGTGTTTAAAGGAAATAACTCTGGTTTCAAAGAAAAAGCAGCTGCTTAGTTGGTCACTACAGTTATGAAAGCAAAACGAAAACTGGGTGCTGGGTGTGGATTCAAATCTGGTGTTAATGCGGCTAGAAAAGTAATTAAAAATAAGATTGGTGAAAAAAATCTATTGAAATTAGCCAAAATGTGTGTTGCGGCTGCTAAAAAATCCGTTGTAAAAAATAAAACAAAAGAAATTAGAATTATCCCAATTCCGAAAAAAGGAGGAGTGTTACCATTAATACCAATTTTTGCCGGGTTGTCTGCATTAGGAGCACTTACGGGCGGCATTGCCAATGTAGTGAAAACCGCTAGTGAATTTAATAGAACAACACCAACGTATTTGGGTAAGGGTTTATACCTCTCACCATACAAAGGCGGTTCATTTAAAATTGCAAAAGGATTGCATTTAGCACCGAATAAAGGTGGTTCGGTGAAAAAAACGACAAAGAAAACCAAGACAGAAAACTAATTTCGACGCTACCCGATAGAGCATTGTACGATTATGAGATTATAAAATATGCGCGCATGTTAAAAATTCCGCATTTCATTGGAGTATTTACTAGAGACAGGTTACCTCTTTATCCAAAATATAACGAAGCAGCGATAGTTAACCTTGATATAGAAAGCGGTAGCGGTACTCATTGGGTAGCGTATAAAAAAATTGGAAATAATATTAAGTATTACGATAGTTTCGGAAATTTACCACCACCATTAGAACTACAAAAATACTTTAACGGATATAATATAGAATATAATTATACAAATTACCAGAAATATAACACGACAAACTGTGGACGTCTGTGTTTAGAATTTTTTTCATGTATACCATAACGTTAAACGGAAATACAAGTGAACTATCATGCGATATATTTCCACCTTTAGAAGTCGATGGAAATACACAATTATGTTTATTGAGTTTACAAACAAATAATTCCATACCGAACATAGAATCTGGTTGTAATAAAATACGTTTCTTTGATAGTTTAGGAACAAATTTTGATATAACTATCCCTACAGGGTCCTATGAATTAAATAGTTTAGAATTTGCTATAAAAAAATTATTACCACGTGACGTTTCCATGTTTCAAATAAAAGCAGATAATAGTACATTGAAATGTATGATGATATCTTCTCATAAAATAGATTTTACAATTGATAACAATATATCGAGTTTATTAGGATTTGAAAATAAATTATATGATGCTAATATTGTTCATGAATCTAAAAAATTAGTCAACATAATGAAAATAAACTGTATAAAAGTAGAGTGCAATTTAATTTCCGGTTCATTCTGTGATGGTAAACCTAACCAGACTATTCACGAGTTTTATCCAAACGTCGCGCCCGGATATAAAATTATCGAAGTTCCAAGACATTTGGTTTTTTATCCTCTACACTCTACATCAGTGAGTAAAGTAAATATAGTGTTAACGGATCAAAACAAAAAGTTAATAAATTTACGAGGAGAACCAGTCATAGTTCGTTTACAGATTAAGTAAGATCATGGCTCTTAAATTTAATAATATAACTAAGACAGTACTAAAAAAAACAACTAGTAATATAAGAAAAGCGGCCCAGTCAACACGTACACCGCGTGCTAAGCTTACAAAACATAATCTAGCATTTTTACGCTCACTAAAAGTACTTTAATAATGGACGAAACATATTTGAACGTGACGGAGGGGTATGTAGATGACTGTAAAATAACTCATATGCAGTACCACTCGTTTTTACCGTATTCAACCAACGCTTTATCAAAGAATGACGAGATTAGAATATGTATTCAAAATATGGACGCGTATACTTTACCATGTGAAAGTTATATCTATATCGAGGGTAAAATTAATCCACCAACAGATGTGGGAACAGTCGGTGTAGGCAGTTTTAATTTTACCAACAACGGATTGGTTTTTCTGTTTTCCGAAATGAAATTTGAGTTGAACGGCACTGAAATACAAAAATTGAAATCCCCCGGAATATCGTCAACTCTAAAAGGATATTGTTCATTTACTCCCCATGACTTGAATGAATTGGAAAATTCGGCGTGGGACTTGAGTGCAGATGGAAATAAAAATTTTATAAAGAATGAGAAATTTACCGGATGCATTCCATTAAAACACTTATTCGGGTTTTGCGAGGATTACAAAAATTTTTTATTAAACTGCAACCAACAACTAATTTTAAATCGTTCATCGACTGATTTTGATGCTATAGTATGTACTGGTGCCGGAGTTCAGGAAAATTCTGTTAAAAATGTAAAGGTATCGATTGAATTACATAAAGTTATCTGGAAAATGCCCGTTATTCGAGTGAGCGATAAAGAAAAATTAAAGTTGATTAGAGTGTTGGACTCTAGAAAGCTCTAGAAAACTCTAGAAAGCCTCTTTCGTGTGCGTATAGAACTTGGGATCTTTGCGAATATCCAGTTCTACCTCAAAACACTTCACATTCGTGGACAGTAAAATCGAGCAGTTTATTAGAAAAACCTAGATTTGTTATTATCGGATTTCAAACAGATCGAAAAAACAACTTATTCAAACAGTCTGCTCAATTCGATAGTTGTCAAATAAAAAACCTTAAGGTGTACTTGAACTCTGAAGTCTTTCCGCATGAAAATTTTCGTGCAGACTTTACAAACAATTTAACCTCTATTCTGTACAAAGCTTATACAGATTTTCAAAAGTCTTACTACGGTAGAGACCATACCAAACCTGTACTATCGAAATATAATTTTCAGCAGTCTGCTCCAATCATAGTTGTGGATTTATCACGTCAAAATGATAATGTCAAAGCATCGTCTGTCGATTTACGCATAGAATTTGAAACCGAGACATCCATTCCTGAAAAGACCGTTGCATATTGTTTGATATTACACGATCAAATTATTTCTTATAACCCATTTAACGGTAATGTTAGAAAAATGTAAATATTGTAAAATATCATGTATATATATATATTATACTATTTAAATGTAATGTAAATAATTGAATAAATAAAAAAATTTTTTTGATAAAAATTGTATGTTTTTATTACATGAAACCAATTTTTAAATAAGTTTTTACAAAATTATGTAAATAGTTTCCTTTTTGTTTCCCACCGTGTTGATTGTATAGGAAAATCTTCCTCCGAATAATTAATTGGTGATTGCTGTGAACATTGCATATCATAATACGATGGACCGTCATTTTCATCAACAGCCTAAAATTAATTGAAACGTTAAAATCAAATTTCAAAGTTAAAATAAATTAGCATAAAATTACCATGGTTTTTTGTTTTTTCGGTGCTCTAATTAGAAATTCCGATAGCTGTGGTGGTGATAACGGCGTTGAAAAAAAAGCTCCATCGGCTACATCAGCTAACTAAAAATATAATATTAGATTATTTTATTTTAGAGTGGAAAAATATTAATTCTTACTTGAGAATCAACCATCGCCGCCCAACATTGAGCAATATCCTCCGCAGCAAATAATATTAACTCCCGTGTGAAATCATTTTCTGTTTGCTCAATTTTGTGATAATTCAAATCATAGTTATTCACATTTTTGATTTGTGAAATCATATCTGTCGGACTTTTCACGCTTGTAAAAAAGTATGTTGCTAGTTGTTTTACTCGGTTGATAACTGCAGGTCGTGATTTTTCTTTTTTTCGGTAAATTGCTTCAAATATACAAATCTCCAAATTTTGTAAATTAAGCAAATCTTGTCGGCTGAGTAATATTCGACATCCTTTAATAAGTTTAGACTCGATCACAGCCATATTTTCTCCACGATACACCATTTTCGAAATGCAAATTTCATCATCCTCCAAAAATACTCGTGTATTTGATTTATCAGGAGTATCGAGTATGACAGATAAAATATTTCCCATCAAATAATACATTCTTTTTAAAAATTCAGGCGAAAGTACTACATGTTGCGATGATGTTATAATATGTACCTCGGTTTTAAATTCGCCAGGAGCTAATCCTACCACGATGAACTTGCGTGAGACGAAATCTAAATAAAAAGATGTTGCATCGACCAAATCTCTCGGTGGCGTCGGTGGAATATATTTGAAAGGATGATTAACCCTGATTGCTTGCATGTTGTCTTTAAGAGTTCCGGCCATGGTAAATAGAAGTGTAGTAAAATTTATTAACTCACGGTTAGACGACTGTACGAATACTGAACACCGGTCGGGCAAGAGCTTCAGGATTGTAAGATTTTATTAGTCATGTCCTTGACGTTTAAGAGGGGTGCTTCTACTAATATCGGTTAGTGGGGGTGTTCTCTGTACGAAGAAACTCGACAGGATTCGACAGGAATGAAACACCTGACTATTACCCTGAATATATCTTATAAAAGTATGTCAGCAGGAATCAAACCTTTTGGTATTAAACCCTTCGTTCTATTGTTATAAATATATTTAGATCATACATTTTTACAAGATTTTATTAGTCATATCTTTGACATTTAAGACGGTTCTTTTACTAGTTTTTGTACGAAGAAACACGACAGGATTCGACAGGAATGAAACACCAGGCTGTTACGATTGTTATCCCTGAATATATCTTTTAAAAATATCGGTATAAATCAAACATGCTAGCATTTAATCTTTTGTTATAAATTTAAAAGGAATTCGGCAGGATTCAATAGGACTGAAACATCTAGCGATTACAAAGAATGTCGGTAGAAATCAGACATACTTGTATAAATTGCATTCTTTCTATGATTATAAATATTAAGGTCATATGAAAACCAATTATTCGCCAGGACTCTACAAGATTGTATCATCTGACAAATATTATGTTATAAATATAATATAATACTGTGTGGAGTATCGGTAACACTCGGAGACAATTTATAGGCGCGATGATTATCGGATGAGGGTTTGGAACGTGAATACATATAAATATTTTCGAACCTGTATTAATACATATCTAATCCACTGATACAAAAATAAAATATAGTTTATATACATGTATTTTGTTATGATTATAAGTACTGGTGTTAGAGTTCGATTGTAGTAAGGTGCATGCTGGAAACATGTGTAATATCTATGGTCAGATTCTAATCCATACTACTATTATATTTTTTTAAAAAAAAAATATATAACTATATTAAATACCATATATAATATAAATCTGGGTATATCAATGTTTATCTTCAATACAGCAAATAATATATTTAAAGTGTTTTTAATTGATAACATATATATGTATTTAAATATTATATTGATGGCGGGGAAATATTATATTGATAACGGGAATATAATATTATATGATAACATGTTAAGGTTATTTAATCAAATTGATTTGATAACATGATCTGATAAAATGAATGTGATAACATAAATTATTTAATGATAACAAAAATGTGATAATATGATATGATAAAAAAATCCGAGTGTAGGATCAATGGTGCGGGTGCGGGTGCGAGACCAATGGTGCGGGTGTGGGTGCGGCGGCCAATGGTGCGGGTGCGGGTGCGACGGCCAATTGTGTGGCATGGTGCGGGTGCGGGGCCAGAATCGGCATATTACTACTACTATTAATAATTCGATTATCAAACATTATAATTGATGAAAAGTAGCACATTTAACAGTTTTATTTGGCAAATTTTATGCTAGGTATGCTATAATAATATGACTTACTGTAAAATGTTGTATTTAAATAATTAATGGGGTTAAAAAGCGTTAATTGAAATGTGCTAACTTGTATTCATTATATATTCATAAAACTTTCAACAAGTTATAATTCGGAAATCATGTATTATATCATCATTAGTTTAAATACAAAAACGACGTATTAAATAATATGATATAAGCTCTATATAGGTATTTATATATTCATTTTATGAACACGTTATTTCATAGTTTTCAATTAGAATAGTTTTCTTTTGTAATTGTATGCATTTGTTTTTGTTAAAGAAGCAATTATGGTTATTTAGTATCATAATTATTGTTCAATATGATTTTTCATCAAATTAATATTCATATGAAAAAATTTAATTTCCGAATATCGAATATAATAAAAAAAACTACTTTTAACAAATGTTATCAAAAGTAAATAAGTATCTAATATATATTATAATGTCATTAAAATGTATGAAATAATTTATAGAATGTTAATAAAAAAAATGTTTTCCCCACAGTTGTTCCCCTTAATTAAATAACGTAAAATGTCGTAATTAATTGAACAATTTACAAGACAAAAAAAATTGTAGCATATTGTGTTAAATGTACAATTTTAATAGCAACCTTAATAAAAAAAATTTAAAACGAAATAAAAAAATTTAATAAATCATGTATCACCACAAAAAAATTATAATGTAAAAAAAAAAAAATGTTTTAGAAGTGCATAATGTAATCGTAATCCAGGGTTGCTCATACGTAGGTTTAAGGACTTCTAATATTTGCATATTTTTTTAAAGAGATTTGTAACTAGCAAAGTCAAACTATAATCATTTTAGAGGTATATGTTGAAAAACCAAAAATATATTAAGATTTTTGGTTATTTGAACATCTTTAAGCATTATTTAGCTTATTAATGCTTTATTTAACTATTTAGAGACAAGAAAAAATAAAATGAATTGCCATCACGTGATATTCCCAAATTTCTTCTAATGCCTTTGTCCCTTAAGATACAAAGTTTGAAATTATACCTATAGAAACTAGTGTGAAACAAAGGCGATACTAGGAATTTTTATGCCCGAGAAAAATATTACAAATACGCCTTATTATATACACATCACACTATAGTTAAAAAAAAATCATAATGCGACATTGGGTTTTATAAGTATATACTTATATAAGAAAATTAATTAGGTACCTTAAATGAATATGTTAATCCATATAACCTTTGAATTACAATACTATTTATAATATTTATATATTATTTCCAATTTATTTTTTTTTTTTTCTATCCTCATAAATTATTAGTTATAAATATTAAAAAAAGTATTAAATTATTAAACTGCTTTTAATTTTTATAAAAAATTATACAGCAAAATACATAAGTGACACTGAAAATATTATATAATGTACTATATATAGGTACCAATATACTATATTTTAATATATAATAAGAATGAATAAACTTGGACAGTTTTTATTATAAATATTGTACTATAATATTATTTATTAATATACAGAATATCTACCTATTTCAGATCTATTTACTTATTGCAACATTTTTGCAAAAAATGTAAATGAGTGTGAGTTTTTATTAAAATTATTAATTGGTTATAACTATAATATTACCTTTATAATTTTTTTTTTAAGTACATCTTATATAAAAATTTTAATAATTACTTTTTTTTTTCAATAAAAGTTATGTGAAATATAAGATAACCATTTTTAAAAAGTATTTTTAATATTTTTATTATTTTTGTTTGATAATTTAAATGCATTTAATGATTCACACTGCATTTAAAAATCGTTATTTTTTACGAAAATGTTATTGATTAGTTAATAGAACTGGATAACTGTTTATCTATTTATCCCATAATAATGTTGTTAATGGTTTTACACATTTAAATTATAATGTCATATTTCATTTTCATTTTTATATGAATTTAAAATAATTGTATTCTAACTTTTATACAAATAATTAATATTTTCTAAAATTAATTAAATAAGTTTACTTTTAGTATATATATATATATATAACTTAAAAAAAAAAAAAAAAAAAATTTATAACTAATAGTTAATTATTTTATGCCTCGAAAAATAAAATATTGTTATATTTAACTTGTGAATATATGTTGAGTTTGTTGGCTTTTAATATAGATAATTATCATCAAGCAAATGGTCATATTACTAAGTTTCTTTTTTAGAAGTATTTATATTTTAGTTCTAATCGGCAGTAAGTGCCATAATACCATACCGACTCACAACGAATTTTCCAACCAACTCTATTCATTGCCAAATCCATCCATTTTCCTATTTCTACATCTCTCTAAAGTGTATCATTTCACCTCAATGTCGGACTTCTCATAGGTAGGTCTTTTCTTTAACGGATTTTGTTCCAAAACCGATCTTAATAGTCATGCTCCTCGCCTCATGTCCAGCCCTGCGATGTAACTTCTACATTTCTCCCAATGTTGGGAAAGTGACAAAGTTCCTTTTTGAACATATTACGTTTTGTTCCCCGTTCAATTCCTAAATTAAAAATTCATTCTAAATCTTCGTTCGTTCATAAAAGATGAAACTCCTTCCAGATCCAGTTTTTTTAAATAACAGTATACATTTACTCAGTATTATATATTAATTAGAAAATTACAAAACAGAATTCATTATTACCCATCAAAAATAAATAGGTTACTAATTTATCCTTTAGTTATACATTTTTTATAATTTTCCAGTAGGTACTAAGAGATTGTATTAAAACAAATCATATTTTTTATTCTGAATTCTGATAAAGAATAGTATGAAAATTGTATCTGTAGTAATAGGTATAGTATATTTACAAAGTGGTTGTTTTTCCCACTGTTGTTGTTCATAATTAAAAAACGTACAATAACATACTCTATTTAGTATTTGAATAACTATTTAGCAAAGAAATATTTTGTAGCAAATCGTTTTAATTGCACTATTTGTATATCAAAACCAACTAAATAAATACGTCTAACAAACTAAATCCAATTAACTATGTTGGTTTTTCAACTGCTGTTGCTCTTAATTAAAAATATTTAAACAAATACGTATAACGAACTATATCTAATTATCAAAAATATATCTACTCAATTTTTACAAATAATTACGTATTTAAAATAATGTAATATATCATATTCTTATAACTGTATAGTACAATGTATTAAAATTTATAAATCTAAATGGAAAAAAAAACTTAGTATTTATTATAAATATATATAATTTATTTTGAATTATCACTTTTGATTTGAATTGTATGATTTACTAATAACGACATGTTAGTAAAAATAATCACGAATTAAACATTTAAAAAAAAATAGATTAGATTAGAAATAGATTTATTTTATAAAAGTAGTTTATATATTGCTGTATTTCTTTAAAAACCTATAAAAAATAATTGTCAGTCACGATTTTCAATATATTTTGTTAATTGATTAAGTAATTTAAGAGTAAACTTTGATAAAATTATCAAAGCGATAAACCAAAAATTGCCAGAAATATCAAACATTATTTGAAAAAAGTTCAAAGTTCTATACTTGGCCAAAAAATCAACCGATCCGTTCCAAAATTGTACCACACTAATTCTCTAATCCTCACTAAATCTTATAGCGTCGTTGTTCGAACATACTCCCCCATTGGGATGAGCCTTATCACAATTGAAGGAGAGTAACTGTGATTCCTATTGAATGATTTTCTGGTTGGACTAATTTGTAGTATGCACGACCATCAGTTGCATCATGTTTGTGATGTAGTTCATATTATTAATAAAATTAGACAGTATTCAGAAATACAAAAAAACAAAAAACAAAAAAATATGGTAATGTAAAAAGTATAAATAAAAATAGTAATAATTGGTATAATAGACAAATTTGATCATAATAAAAAGCCAATATAGAAATCACAATTCCAAATTAACGAGAATAAATACAGTATAATTAAATAAAAGTAATGTAATATAATAATAGTATAAAAAAAAAACTTGAATTACATGGAACAACTCTTTATGTCCTCGTGTTACAGGACTAATAGGACTAGAATTGGTTAATTTGTGGGTAACAACACTAATTTAACAGTTTGTCTAATGACCACTCCCGTAGCTGTCCTTACTTTTGCCACGCGACCTACCCTGTCGACACCCGGAAAGTCTTTTATTACAAGACCTAATCGCCATGTTGTCGGTGGACCTAAGTTATCTTTGATAACAACGATGTCGCCTATATTAATATTAAGGACGTTATGATTTCATTTATTACGATTTTGTAGAGATGATAGAAATTCGCTAGACCATCGACGCCAGAACGCTTGATGGCATTGGTGGAATAGTTTCCATCGTGAAGTTAATTTTTTGTTATCGTCAGATACAAGTAACTCTGGTACAGCTGGAGAGGTTGACCTATAAGGAAATGACCGGGTGTTAAATAATCTAAATCGAGGGGCGATGACGACATAGGGGTAAGCGGTCGCGAATTAAAAACTGATTCTATTCGACATAAAACGGTGTTTAGTTCTTCGAACGTTGGGTTATGGCAGCCCATGATTCGTATAAGTTAACGTTTTGTAGAATGCATCGCAGTCTCCCATAAGCCACCAAAGTGGGGGGCACTAGGAGGGTTGAAATGCCATGAGCAAGCAGAATGTGATGAGATTTTATTTTGGTTGTTACTGTGGTTTATAAGGTTTCTGAGTTGCTTAGAAGCTCCGACAAAATTGGTGCCACAATCAGAATATAAATCTTGTGGTAATCCACGTCGAGACACGAACCTATCGAAAGCGGTAAGAAACGCGTCTGTCGATAATTCTGTAACAATCTCAAGATGAACTGCCTTTACTGTCATACACACAAAAACAGCGATATACACCTTATATACTCTAGCCTTACGCAATTGACACTCTCTCATTGGTAACGGGCCAGCATAGTCCACACCAACACAACTAAAAGGACGACATGCTTGAACTCGTGCTGCAGGCAAGTCCACCATGACGGGATTTGGTGTTCTCACAATCGATCGAATACATTGAGTACAAGAACCTATGACTTTCCGGATGACCATTCGAACGGACAAGATCCAAAATTGACGATTAATTAGCGCCGTGATAACTCGAGGACCATAATGGCATGTTAATAAGTGCCAATGACGAACGATCAACAAAGAAAGGTGTGAAGTTTTGCCAAGAGCAAAGGTTGTCGTTGTGAGCTGTTCAAATCTGCATGTCGTAGTCTTCCCACAACACGAATTAATCCATCAAAATCTATAAATGGTTGAATACCTGCATATGCACGATTGGGTGTTCGTTGATGAAGTAGATCATCAAACACTTTATTGAAAAATATTGAGAAAACGATCTGTAATGATTTATTTAATTCTGAACGGCTTAAAAAAAACGTTTCGTATCTTTTACCATGACATCGATTCACAAAGTGACGCATCCAAGTAATGATTCTAATCATATTGGTGTAGGACGAAAATCGAGAAAACCACTCAGACTTATCATCAATTTGAGTAGTCAATAAAATCACTTTAATTTCGGGTAATTGTTCTTCAGGTAACAAATACGACACTGCGCCTTCCCAAACTTTTTCTGCATACTTTAAAAATTCGGGGCCAACCCAATACAAATTGTGTTTCAATAATTCGGATGGAAGCATTCCATGGGATGCACAATCCGCCGGGTTGCAAAGAGAATGAACATACATCCAAGAACAGTGTGGCAGAAGCTGCTGAATCTGTTACACTCGATTAGACACAAACACTTTGAAAGTTGTGTGTGGTTTTTCAAGCCACGATAGGATGACCTGAAAGTCGGACCATGCATAAACTTCATTCACATTAATACTTACTTCCAGAGCATCTCGTATGCGGGACATCCATCTAGCTAACAATAAAGCTTCACATAATTCTAATCGTGGAGTTGTAGTAGTTTTCATGGGAGCCATTTTAGTTTTGGTTCCAAGTAATGATATTGAAACAGAGTTGTCAATTGACAAAATACGGATATATACTACGGCCGTATATCCTTCATCTGATGCGTCGCAAAAACCACACAATTGAACGTGAGTGTGAGAGCTATTGAATACATGACGGGAAATGAGAACATTGGATAATACGGGAAGATCATTAATAAAAGCTTTCCATTTATGAGTCAATTCTAATGGTAAAAGATCGTCCCAAGCTAACTTAGCCATTCAAATAAATTGCATAATATGTTTAGCATGAAAGATGACAGGGGTGATAAAACCTAAAGGGTCAAAAATCTGAGCTATCATTGATAAGACCGCGCGTTTGGTGAAAGTTTTAGATGAAAGTTGAATATGGAAACCAAACATATCCTGATTCGATTGCCATTGTAGACTAAGAACTTTGACAAGATTTTCATCGTTATCATCGAAATCTACAGCATTAATGGCACAATCTTCTGGAGTGACAGCTAACAACACCTGTTGTGAGTTGCTTGACCATTTTTTTAAATCAAACCCTGCGTGACCTAATACCTTCTTCAAATCTGATTGTAGCTTTAATAAGTCAGGAATACTGTCAGCGCCCACACATATATTATCGACGTAGGTTTGATGTTGCAATGCTTTCCGAACGGACGGAAACTCGGAACACTCTTGTTCAGTAACGTCTTTCAAGACTCTAAGAGCAAGAAAAGGGGCACAATTAATACCATAAGTGACAGTATTAAGTTCATATTCCTTTAATTGATCAAAAGGAGATGAACGCCATAGTATATATTAGTATTTTCGGTATTGCGGAAGTACTAAAATTTGTCGGTATAACTTGCACACATCTGTAGTAAATACATATTTATACACCCGGAATCGCATTAAAATGTCAATAATATCCTGTTGTAATTTTGGACCGACATGAAGAGACTGATTCAAGGACCGATTGGATCCAGAACTGGCAGAAGCATAAAAAACTACTCGTATTTTACCCAATAAAGGGGACCCTTTAAATACCGGTTGATGAGGGATGAAGTAAGTACCAGGACTAGAAGTAATAGACATGTGACCCAGACGTTCATATTCTTTCATGAAGTCACGATAGGCTTGACCTAATACTTTATCAACTTCAAGTTTTTTCTCAAGATTTTGAAACCGTCTCAATGCTACTTACTTAGAATCTGTAAATGATGGTAGCTACTCATTTATGAAGGGCAAAGGTACTAAAAACCGTCCATCAATGTTTGTTTCTTTTAGTCTTTATGTGTTTTATGTTATATAATATAAATCTATAACTTATATATTATATACAATACATCTTATATTTTTAATTAAATTACACAATTACATAAGTCTTATACATTATATTAGAGAGTTGTGTATCACACTATTATAACCACAAAAATTAGACTTTTTGTCTAATATGATAACAATCTTTGTTATCACACATGCTCTTTTTTTTTAACATATATAAGTACATATTACATTTTTTTTTTTAACATATATAATTACATATTACATTTTTTTTTTTTTTTGAACATATATATTTATTAAATATTACATATATGTAATAACAATAGTAACAAAATGTTTAAATTATATGATTATTATTTAATTATATCTATACCTAATTGGTATTCTTTTTTCTTTTTGTGATTTCCTTACATATACTTCCTCACCCTTCTTTTCAACTTCATTTTCATCTTCTCTCTCTAATTTTTGAAACATTTTCGATTTTTTTATATATATATATATACTTCCTTCTTAATACCTTACTAGTTTTATTCATTTTCACTAAATATGACCTTAATGATAACTCTTTCCCTATGCTTCCTACACTCCACAATTTACTTTTTATGTCCTGTACCCATACTTTATCACCTATTTTAAACTTTGTATTTATTTTAATGCCGGTTTTATTATATTGTTCAGATACTTTATTTTTATTTTGTACAATCAAGTTATATGCATCTTTATAAATAATTTTTAGTTTTAAGTCTTCTTCTCTATATGGAATTTTTGATCTCAAAGTTCTACTTATTAATATTTGAGCTGGGGAATACTTAGTACCAGCTACTGGACTGTTATTATAATTCAATTTAAACAATTCAAAGTCTATTTTATTATCACTTTGACATTTTTTTAACATATTTTTTATTATTCCAACAGCTTTTTCTGCTTGTCCATTATTTTTCGGATAATGAGGTGATGTTGTTTGTATTGTGAAATTCCAATCTTTGGCAAATTGTTTATATTCTTGTGATAATATGCCAAATGGCATATTATCAGACACTACAATTTCTGGTATACCATGAGTACTAAATATTTTTTTAAATTTTCTAATGTATTCTATTGCTGTTTTATTAATTAATATTTCTACTTCTATCCATTTAGAAAAATAGTCTACTAGTATTAAGTAATTTTTTCCAGCATACTCAGCTATATCAATTCCTACTTTATTAAATGGTAATTCCGGTATTTGATGATTAATTATTGGTTTTTTTATTTGTGTTTTAGCATATTTATTACATATTTTACAAACCCCTATATATGTTTTTAAGTCTGCTGTCATTGCTGGCCAATAAAATAATTCTTTAGTTATTTTATATATTTTATTATAACCTAAATGTGTTTCATGTAATAATTTGAGAATATTTATTCTTACTTTTTTGGTATAATTAGTCTTTTATTATAATACACAAGTTCATTTGATATGTCTATATCATTTATTATTTTTATTAAATGTTTTACTTCACCATGTATATTTTTTACTTTTGTTGGCCACCCATTATAATAGTATTCTTTTATCAATTTTAAGCTTGCATCTTCATTCATTTCTTTTTGGAACTGTTTAAATTTTTCTTTACTAAATTTAATATTCTCTACTCCTACTGTGTGTACTACATCTTTCATACTTAAATCCTCTTCTTCTTCCGTTTCTACATTACATCTAGATAAAAAATCTCCTATGACATTTTTTTTTCCTGGTATATATTTTAATTGAAAAATATAAATTAATATTTTTAACCTCAATCTTTTAATTCTATTATTTTGAATTTCATCAAATGATTTATTTATAATTGAAGTTAATGGCGTATGATCTGTATGAATTGTTACATCTCTATGACCATAAATATAATTATGAAATTTTTTGCAAGAAAATATAATTGCTAATAACTCCTTTTCTATTTGTGCATATTCAATTTCAGTTTTATTTAATGACCTTGATGCAAAATATACTGGACTTCCATTTTGCACTAAACAACTACCTAATGCACTTTTAGATGCATCACAATAAATATCTACAGATGATTTAACATCAAATAGTGCTAAAACCTTATTGCTAATAATAATATTTTTTAAACTATCCATTGATTTAGAACATTCTTTTGTCCATCTCCATACATTATCTTTTTTTAATAATTATCTTAATGGTTCAGTTACTTTTGACATATTTGGTATAAAATTTCTTAAAAATCCTATCATACCTAGAAAGCGCTGTAACTTCACTTTATTATTTGGATATTTTAATTTTTTGATAACTTCAATTTTTTCTAAACTTGATTTCATTTCATTTTTATTAAATATCATTCCAAGATACTTTACTTCTTTTACACAGTATTGCATTTTCTCATAATTAAATTTAATATTATACTTTCTAGCTCTCTCTATTAATTTATTAACTATTTTATTGTGTTCCTCTATTGTATCAGCACATACCAATATATCATCTACATATTTCACTACTCCACCTATATCATCAAAATATTTGTATACTAATTTTTGAAAAAATTCTGGTATATTAGTCAATCTAAATGGAGCTCTTTTAAATTTATATGTACCATAAATTGTATTAAAAGCACAATATTTACTTGACTCTTCATCAAGTTCTATATGATAAAAACAATCTTTTATATCAAATACTGAGTAAAATTGTTTATGAGATAACTTTGGTGCTAACTCTTCTAGTGTAGGTATAGTAAACATTTCTTTCATTATAGCTTTATTTAAATAAATTTGATCTATACATAATCTTAAGGACCCATCTGGTTTTTCAACTATTTGTAATTTATTTACCCAATCTACTGGTTCATCTACCGGTGTAATAATTCCTTTGTCTACCAATGTGTTCAATGTAATTTTAAATTGTTCTTTTATTTTAATTGATATTCTTCTTGCTGTTAACGCTTTAGGTATAGAACCTTCCTTTAATTTAATTTTACATTTATCAGGAAAACAACCTAATCCAGTAAATATATCTTTATTGTTATTATAAAATAATAGTTTTGTTTTTATATCATTGTTATTATCTATATTTAATTCATTTATATTATCAACCCTTTTCACTAGACCCAATTCTACGTTTGATTTTAAACCTAATATTGGCGTTAAATCTTCTTTAATTACTACAAATGTTATTGTTTTATTTATATACCCGTTCTCATTTATTAAATTACAAATTAAATTTATTTTGCCTATTGCTTCTATACATGTTCCTCCAAATGCATATAATTTAATTAATTATTTTTGTATATTTATTTTATTCTTTATGTACTTTAATGGTAATACATTAATATTAGCTCCTGTATCTATCTTAAATTTTACCTTAATGTTATCAATATTAATTTCCTTATACCAAGTTCCACAACGTCTTTCATCTTTTACATTATTAACCACTTTTAAATTATCAATAGAGAATTGTGCTTCCTCTTCAGACTCTAAATCACTTTTAATTATCATATATGTTTCCAGGTTTTTGCAACATACTTTAAAATGGCCTATACGATGACAATTTCCACACTCTTTACCATAGGCTGTACAACTTCTTGGACCATGAGTCTTTCCACATCTCCTACACTTAAATTCTTTTACTATATTCTCTTTTCTCTTATTTTTATCATACTTATAATTAACATTTTTATATTTTGTCTTATTGCTATCGTTTAACTCCATACTATTTCTATTTGTATTATAACTTAATGTATTTGACGTTTTCATTTTACCTTCTATTTGCCATATTTTTTCGGTCTCCATTGATTGTTCCAATTTTTTTCTGTTGTTTTCAGCTGCTTCGACTGCTTGACAGTATTGTATAGTTTTCGGTAATGATAAGTCTTCCCTTAACAGTCTTTCTTGAACATCTTTATTTTGAATACCCAGTACTATCCTGTTTTTAAGTATTCTATCTTCATCACTTTTAAATTCACATTGTTGTATTAATTCTTTTAAATTTGTTATGAACGAATCAAAAGTTTCATCGATTTGTTGATTTCTCGTGAAGAATTTGTAAAAAGTCATGGCTTCATTTTTTTTTAACTACAATACTCTTCAAATTTGTTTAGTATTATTTCAATTGAATCTGTTTCTTTTGTATCCAGTGTATTGTATATTTTCAATGCATCCGGTCCCATAAGGTTTAGTAACCTTGCAACTTGAACGTCATTATCTTCTTTTAATGATTTGGTTGCCTTAAAATAAATGTTTATTTCCTGTTTAAATAGTCGAAAATTTTCGTTCATATTTCCGTTTAATACTAACGGACCTGGCTTGTTGAAGGAATTTATCATGATTCTTTACACGTGCTTTCTTCCTGTGACACTATGACACGTAGATTTTGTTTTTAATTTTTATTATATATCCTTACGACTGCGCCATGTTTCTTTTATTTTATATAATATAAATCTATAACTTTTATATTATATACAATACATCTTATATTTTTAATTAAATTACACAATTACATAAGTCTTATACATTATATTAGAGAGTTGTGTATCACACTATTATAACCACAAAAATTAGACTTTTTGTCTAATACGATAACAATATTTGTTATCACACAGTCGGTGTCCCGGATTCTTTCAGAAGAATAGATATGCTCACACCGTCCTTTTTCAGTAAAAGTTGTGGGAGCAGTCTCGGGTTCCTCAATCGTCCAAAATCGTTTGATTATGTCTTCCAATGAGACGGCAAGTGATACCAAATGAGAATGTAAACCGGTCGTCGAGTCAGCAACCGGTCCAATGATGATCCATCCAAACAAGGAACCAAACGCAGCAGGTAAGGATTCGTTTAATATAACGCGTTTACCGTCCATGATCTGCTCGAATACGTCCACACCCAATAATAAGTCGACAGATGCTGGATGGTCAAACGAAAGATCGGCAAGTGCTAGATGTGAAAACCTTTCTTTAAACCTGGGCGGCAATCTGGATGCTGGCATATTTCCCGTAATCTTGGGCAGAATCCAAGCTTTAACTGGAAAAATATGATCAGTATTAAATCGTGGCAAAACCATACATTCCACTACCCCAGATACATTTGGAACTTGTTCGTCTGACAAACCTATTGAAGGTACAGTCCATTTATTTTTTTTTAGTCCCAAACGTTCAACACACGGGGCAGTGATAGTACTAACTTGTGATGCCGAATCGATTAGTGCCCAAACTAAATGTATACCGCCAGAATGATCCTGAATATGAACTTGAGCAGTTCCTAGAAGAACTGTTGGCTGATTGAATGAACTAATTAGAGATACTCCAGGCTCATCGGAATCTGTTTTAGGTAAATCATTGGGTCGATGCAATAACAAATGATGGTGACCTGAACATTTGTTGCAGGAATTAATACTTTTGCAATGAATAGACCAATGTTTCGAATCAAAACAACGAAAACATATTTTCTTATTACGAGCAGTTTTGTATCGATCTTCTATGGACAAATGGATAAAAGTAGCACAACTTGAAGACTTATGTTTCCCGGCACAGAACAGGCAGTTGGGAACAGAAGGGTTAGAAGATTTGACAATAACCAGAGTAGATTTTGGCTTTCGATCTTCATAGCGGAACGTTGACGACGACTTGTGCTCAGACAAGTTAGACGTGTGTCTAGTATTAGCTGACATAGTTACAGTCTCTAGGAGAGAGACACGATTCTGAAAATACGACGTCGTAATTGCGATCGGAATCCGTTATATTACGTATCATATGTAGAGCTTCACCTTGAAGACAACCTAGCAAATAATAGAGACGTTCTATATCAGAAAAGTCAGTACGATTAACTATAAGAGCCTTAAAACGATCGCGGAAAACTGGCCACTCCAAAATATTTCCGTTAAAAGACGGTAACGGAATTTTCGGTAAGCGTGATCCGAATTGTTGATTTGATTTACAAGAATCGTCAAGAACATCGATTTCATCACGTATTGTTTGTGAATTACCTACTTTTTTAATTTTGTGTTGCTCGGCGACATTGTGCGCGGTAAAATATAATGAGCGAACCTTGGATTCAAATTTAACCGAAAATTCATTAACGGAACCTAAATCCAACATTGTTTCAAGAACAGCTTGATTTTTTTCTACAAAACTTTCCCACAAAACATCAAGATCACCGGACGCAATAAGAAACTGCGAGACTAAATTAGCATCGGTAGCAACACATAGCGAAAGATCGACAATCGATTTTATTCGGGCGACAACATTATCACGAGCAAGTACAGCAATTGTTTTAGCCCTAATCAACCGTCTAGTTTCACGAATGGAATCCTTTTCAGCATTATCCATAATAATAATAAAAATAAATAAATAAATAAATAAAAAAAATATATATATATATATATATATGTATAAAACAATAAAAAAAAAAAAATAACAATAATAATAATAATAATAAACAACGCGACGAGCAAAAGAAAACAAATTATGCTACTAATTATGTAACTAAATAGACTAGACGCAACGAAATAAAAATTCGAAGTCGAATACAAGTTTAATAAAGAATTTGCGCTAAATATTTTTAAACACTAAATATATCAATATTTTAAACCATTGTATGTAAAACGAATATATATTAATATTAACTAAAACGACAATAGATCGCGAAGTAAATAATAATAACACACACAGAAAAATATTAATTCGGCACGGTTTAAACTTTTAAACGCAGATAAACTTATTGGTGGGCTAAATAATTATAATACCATACATAAACCCAATAATAATTATAATTCATAACAAGAATAAATAAAAATAATTTAAGGAACGTACACTTATAATTTTAATCTGTTGTTTCCCCAGAAAAGACAAAAGAGGAATAATTTACAGGAATAAATAATAAAACAAATAATATATAATAATAAGGAATAAATACGCAGACAATTAAATTTGGCTATGTCCAAGTTTATGAACGCTATAAAAATATCGACAAAAAGAAAACCACGCTCTGCTACCAAAATGTTAGCACGTCGCTCGCCTTAAGACGAAATCGCCTGGTGTGGGCGACGCACACGCGAACATAAAAATTAAACTCTTAACCAAAATAATATTATTAATAAAATGATTATATTAATGTTCTAAAATTATTATACATCAGTGGGCGCCCCCCAAATTTAAAACAATGTATCTTAAAACTAAATACTTGTATAAAATTGCTGATTACAAAATGGTTTTTAACAATGATAAAAATTGACATTTACAAATTACGATCCAGTGTCCTTCATATCCAGTCGCCAAGTATTGGAAACAAAAACCCATCAATCGTTGAAAATCCAGCGTCCGTCCACAATGGAAAAGATTTTCTTCAATGATGAAAAAAATAGAAAAACCGTGACAGTTCGTAGTGTACTTAATTATTATAATTATGTCTAGTCGTATACGACGACTAGTCAGCGAGCGTAAAAGCCCGCGATAACAGCACGGTCGCTCAGAATAGCTGTAAGCAAGAAGCCATACTAGCGTCGTTGCTCGAACAGTTACCAAAATTAAATTTACAAATTTATTTTTAATATTAAGTAGGCAGGTATCAGTGGCGTATTCAGGAATTTTTTTTTTTTTTTGGGGGGGGCTGATCAGTTACATATTACATTAATAGGCAATATTCAAATTTTATAGTATATGTTTTTTTTTTTTTTTTTTTGAATTGTTACTATTTTTTATTTAGTCGGTGAGTTTAATAATATTATTTGTAATATTGATGTCCGGGATACGCGTAATATTGTTTTTCGATCCCGGCCCTTACAACATGAATAAAAAAACTTAATTTCATAAATTAGATATGAATATACCAATGTATATGTATAATGTATATATATTATATACTTTTAAATTTATTTTTATAATTTCAAATGACATTTGGTAATAATTGATTTTTAATTTTTATAATTTTTAATTTTAGTAGTAAGCAAATAATATGAATAAAAGGTACATTATACATTAATACTGTTGTAATTTAAAATATTATCTATAGAATTTCTTTTAATTATGTATCAATACATTTATATTATAAGCAAACATTTTATAACAGTATACATAAATATTTATTTATATTGTTAAATTGAATCGTTTCTGTAGTTCCCATAGTATATTAAAAAAAACTATATAGTTTGCCCTTCCTCTCCTTTATATTAATTTTGAACTGATGAGCTGAGTCCTTGTACCATTGGGAGGAAATAACTATAATGATTTGCATATTGATTTGCTTTTGATATATTACTGCAAAATTTTTTTGGAGTATCTACATCTATAAATATATTTAAAAATACTTTAATTCCTATAATTTATTTATAAATAAATTGTGTTTTTCTGATTTATTGTTGTTGTTGATTGTAAATTATTTAATATAACAAATTTCTAATAAATTTAATAGATATTGGTAAAATTATTTTCTTATTTCTACCCAAAAAAGCATGAATTTAAAAATAATAAAATATGTATGATTATAAAAATAAATACACAACAGAAAAAATTTAATAGAAATTATAGGTTATCAGTACAAGTATAAAATTTTTTTTTATATTTAGCTGCAGGAACCATATTTATCATTGATAAAATAGTTTAATAAAAATTCCACCATATGGTATTTGAAAATGTAGTGATCCGATAGGAAACATTTCATTGCCGATTACCTCTTCCTTTCGGCCTTAAAAAGTTGCCAATCCAAATCCATACTAAATCAATGATTATATTAACTATCCTTGGTCAGTATGCGGACGCAAGATTTAAAAATCTGCTACGCGAATCATATTAAAACTGATAATATGCATCCGGGGATAGACCAAAACAGTATAAGTTACATGTAGGTCGAAGCAGATTAGCTTTAAGAAATGACATGTGTAGTCCATTCACTACTATCTCAAATAAACGAATATTAGATAAACAATGTAAAACAATGGTTAATTAATAGATTTTTGTGCGGCGTTTTCACAATGGGTAAGGTTATCATATGTTCGGGTTTCAAACACCAGTCTGAATTGGCGTCTGTCCTTAGGATATGACCGGATTTTACAAAAGTAATTTACTTCACAAAAAGTATTTATCAGTACAAAAATTATATCAAGTGTCAGATCTTCGTGTTACACATTATATCCTGTATAAGTGCTTTCATATTTTTTCCTGGAACCAAGTAAAACATTTAATCTAATATTCTTATATATACATCCTATTTATAGATCTGAGTAAAATTGTATAGATAATAATAAAAATATATGATTTATTTGTAATTTTTTTTAATTACCCTTGTTCAATGAAAATACTTATCTCTTATCCACCCCCCTCCCTCTAAAATAGAACTTTAGTGTCTGAATTTGGCTTGAAAAAATAATGGTTACCTTAAATATGCATAACTAAGGCAAGGTTGCGGTGTGGAACCAGACGAACCGGTCCACCATTTGGGTGACAAGGTAGGTTATTATTCCGCGAACAGTGTAGATATTGTGGCTTAATAATATGTATTTAACTATTATCAGTTATCAAGAATTTATATTTTTTTGCTGGTTTAAAAAAAAATAATACATACCTTCATTCACAAGACAATAATTTATTACATCATAATGGTAATTTTCTAAATAATGTTTATAAATATCTAAAGATAATATTTAGATTAGTTATCATTACCTTATAGTTTATTCACATAAATATACTCTATTCAATATATGTTTGCCAAAACTCAAAAAATGCATATTGAGGGCTGCCGCGTGATAGGTAGCAGCAGTCGGCATGTTTCGTCTTAGTCAGACGGCTACTGCCAATTGTACAGGTGATCTTAATAATAATAATTATTATGTACACTGTCGGTTTTCACGGTGTGGTTAATTATGAACTATATATATATATATTGTCATTATAACCTCATACGTACCTATTGTTTTATTTAATCTCTTCTTATATTATTATTACTATTGCAGCAGCACATCGCCTTTGATATGATCGAGACTTTACAAAATTTATTCTTTTTCCACCAATTAGTTTAGCAATAATTCCATTCAGTGATTCTACCACATTACTATCAACATCTTATAGTAAACTGTTACTATGTCTAGCTAAAACTCGAATATGTTTTACTATTGTTGAATACAAACTGAAATCGATGGCTTTCATTTTTTCAATATGATTTTCTTCTTAAGGTTAACTACATAAATATGAATCACATTTACTGTGGTCTCCGAAGATATGATCAATAAAATTAATAATATCATTTTGTAAACTCTTTGCTGAATGGTTATTAGTTTTACGTTATTGAATTGCCTTAATAATACTTTTCCTTATTCTCAATACGTTTCTTCCAAGTAGTTGTCTATGTTTTAGTTTTCCAGCTTTTTTTTTTCTTAGTAATTTCTCTTAGTTTTCTTCACAAACTACATTAGGATGTAGTGAACCCACACAATCAACCACGTTCTACGTGAAGTTCGACGGAGTCAGTTTCACTAGGTTTTTCTCGAAGTTCTTCTGATATTGGTTTTTTACGTTTTATAAAATAAATAAACATTGTTGCATATTTTATTTAGAGGATTAATTTATTAATAATAATTGTCAAAATAATTATAAAACGTAAGAATTATTTAGGACCAACGAATAACGTTGAAGCCCGAGATATAAGTAAATTTAAAGTTAGTCATCGCGTACTCAGATATGTGCTTATGAGATAAGTATAATGACACTTGTCCTTTCGTCTTCGAAATCTAATTACATCTAAGAATGTTTACATCGTTAATAGGTTTATATAGTAGCATCGAAAGCGGATACAAAGGATAAAGCCAAAAATAACAAGACGTATTGTTATTGTACCTCTGGTAGGTGGTGTAAGATAGGGTTTTGAAATTAAGCATAAATCGAAATGTCTATAGCTGATTTATAATATTGTTGTTCTCTCCCCAAATCTTACTTATTAAATTATATTATTAATATGCGTGGTCTGCTAACCCTGTTACTTTAAGAATATGTTTATTATTAAATACTATAAATATTTTATATTAATTTAAACGTCTAGAACCTAATTTATAGTGTTGTTGTTGTTTTCCCCAAAATCTATATTGCTGTGAAAGTATTAATTATATTTCTATGTCCTTCTGTAATTTATTATTATAAGCTACAATAACATAAATGATATAATAATAAGTAAACCTCTCAGGTTAACTACACTAAGTAAATGATTCCTACATTCTAATTTTTCAACTGTTAGATGTTTGTGTTTAGATATTAGCTCGTAGACATAATCACATTATATTATATTTTTGTGCAGAAACTATAAAGTTATTGGAAGGGGTATACTATTAGTTAATATTTTGGCCGATATGCCACGATAGCGCAGGGCATGCACAATATTGTGGTTTTATTATTGTTTTTATTCAAAAGTCACATAAGCAGGATAAAAATGTGAGGCTTTGAAAAGTCGATTAGAAAATCTGAAAATGTATTTGAATTTGTCATCTTGTTTACTAGGGATGTTGCGAATTGTTTTTTTCAATTATTAAAGGTTAAGATATTGTGAAAGATTAAAAAAAATATTTTTTTTAATGTTGTATTGCTGGGTCAATAGATTAAAAATTAAAAATCGTCTTGATCGATCCCTGGTCGAAAACCCTATAAATTCAAAACTGTTTTTAGATTTTAAAACAGACTTTTCTGAGTTCCACAGTTTTATCCAGCTTATTGGTCGATTTTTAGATTGGTGTTGAATCCCGTTAAGGGGATTGGAAGCGGCGATTTTCTTTCTCCGTCTAACACACATGAAAGATAAGGATTTAGACCTTTTCTATTTCCAACGTTACGATAGATCTCGTAATGCGATAAGGGATATGAAAACTGATTTGAATTTGTCATCAAGTCTACTTTAGATCGACTTTCTCCTTTTTTTCGGAATTTTTTTCCTAGGTCTTCCAAATTAAATTATACGAATTGTAAATTAAAAATTTCGTTCTAATGTATCTTGTATGGAGAAGTCAAATATGTTTATAAAATTTTATCGGATCATTATATTCATCGTTACGTTGGAAATGCGTTTTCAAACATTTTTGAAACAGTAACTGATTTTTTACATGTGCGTGCGCTGCCGTATATCGCGAAGGCGCGATGTTCAAATTTCGTTAAAATTGTATACAGGATATAAATATTACCTACATTAATAGCAATCGGTATATTTTGGGAAACACAAGTTGGAATATAAACTAAATATGGTCAAAACATTATAATGTCATGGGATAGGTATAATTATTTTATTATCATTTCAATTTCAAGCGCACGCGAACATCGTAGACGTTATTTGAGTTTGATTTTTATAATTTTATGTATTGTATTTTTCCGTATTTGGTTGCAATATAATACATTTCATTTTTTTTTTTTTTTATGAATAATTATTTATTACTATGAATAATCCAAAACAAATATCGAGCAATAAAAAACGCTATTTATCTAAAGTTAGAAAACAGGAAATGTCAATGCACTTCTAAAATGGCGTGTAAATTCAAGCTCTACTACGGTAAGTTTAAACTATATTATTTTAGTTTTTAAATAATTAATGATTGTAAATGCAATATTATAAAAAGTGGGAAGGTCGATTTTAGATGAAGGAAAAATTTTAAAATTCGCGGCAAAGCAATTGACGAACTTTATTTTACTAAATTTATTTATATAGAATCGTTTTTTGAATGCCATGATTTATCATTTATATTTATACTTTATTATAAACTAATAAATCCTCCACTAATAATAATTCGACAGAAATAACTACAGCAATTCAACAGCAATTACACCTGGTTGTACGGTTTCGTTTATTCGACTGGTCGCAACGACTGAACGCAACGTACCGACTGGTTTCCTTAATGCGACTACACTTTGCGACCACAAAGATATAAGTTAGGTTAATAATTAATTTTATCGGTTTATCCTAATGTTGTTTTATTATATATTATATTTTATTCTAATATATAATTATTTCTTCTGCGATGGAAGAAATAATTATTAACAATAATAAAATAATTTCACTTCTAATAGAGGAAGAAGAAGAAGAAGAAAACAAAATGTACCAAAATGTATATAGTTTTTATGTTTATCATATGAACTGTCATAAATTAGTGTTTTTCTACTTCATTGACTAATATTTCATCATCATTAGGCGAAAATTTCGACAAAATAATTTTAGACATAATATTATTAAGGTGGTTGGTGCAGATCATTTATTAAGGAGTACTGTATAGGCAATATTGTAAATTTATACAGACGCGTGTGTCACTGTGTGAGAAATAAATGAACATTAGTGTGAGTGTGCTATTATTTGGCTTATCGGTCAATTCCTTGAAATTACAAACCAACAATTATCAATATTTTGTCACCTATTAAACTGGATAATTTATTACCTACCCATAGTTTATATTAATTTTATAATAAATAATACAATAATTATAATAAACACGCGTATCATCATAGGAACCGGGCAACCATAGTATACCACCAATGTTTTTTCTGAGTGACATCCAATATAACATAATATAGGTATCATACTGATAATCCTTTCCATAATTTTACCACGTGTGGAAAATTACTATGAGAAAAAAAATTACACAAGTCCCTACGTACAAATACAGATAACTGCATTAGTTATACAAAAATATTTAAAATCAAATACACAGCAACCGCAATTTTGGTGTTTTCTGTCAATTTGTCTATAATTATACAGGTAATATACTAGATTATAAAAAACAAATATTATGTTTATTATTTATTATTAATATTCGATTAATGCAGTTCATTGACAAGCTAAGGCAATACATATTCTAAATAAAATGTTTTCAACTGTTTTTCCATTTTATTTGAGATTATTAGAACTTAGGTAAATTTTCGCCCACTTATTAGTCTAAATGCATGAAAAATATAGATTTCTCCAGCACCCTTAAAGGTATAACATATAAATAATAATAAATCATATGAACGCATGCGTGTACGCAGACCACTGATTCCAGAGCAGTATGATCCCGAGTCGCAACGACTGTGTTTGAAACACACACGTCAATCGCACATTGGAAACAACTTTCCCAAATAAGATATAGAGCAATCATTACCGACTAATCCTTGCGTTCAGTAGTTGCGACCAGTCGCATAAACGAAACCTTTAGTCGACAACAACACCTTCCGTCGGCAACTAAAATGACTAAGCATGCACGAACTCCAACGTGTTTCTGTCGGTCGAATGGGCAAACTTATATTGAATAGAGTATAGAAATATTATCAAATTCGATTTTATAAGTATTATTAAAGAGCATAAAAAAACCCAAAATATTGTCTGAATATGCCACTTAACAATACAATAATATTATTATTATATTTATAATTTATTATTATTATTTTTTATTAACAATATTGTATATTCAATTGCATATATGCATATATATAAAAAATTTCCAAAAAGAAAAACCTACCATATTTCTTTTCTTCTGTATTATATTTCTTTAGCTCTTAAAATAATATAAAAAGAGATAAATATTATTATAATATAAATTCCTATCAATCTAAACAATTAAATAATAATTTGGGGAGATACCATATGTATTACCTACTCGTACATACTATCAAATATATTTTACTTTTTTTATATTGATTTAAATTTAGATAACAATTCAGATATGTCATATCTATTCTATTCATAATGATTTTATCTAAAGTATAATAGAACACAAAAGAAGATCGAGTTAATTGGATGAGTAAATTAGTTAACTATACTCAATTATAATATAAGATAGAAGAGGTAATTCAGAAGTTGGCATTTTGGCGATGTAAAGATATAGTTTAAAATTCAAATGTTGATTTGCAATAAAAAGACAATATCACCTTCTTTATAGTCTTCTGGATCTATAGAAAATTTAAATACAATTTAAGAAAGAACTATATGTTGAAATTTAAGTAAGTAAGATAGATGAAAAGCAGTAAAACATTAATACAATTAATAACTAAAAGCAATTATATACATAATATATTATGACCAGTGATGTAGTGCTAAAAAAATGTATGCGTACACATCCTAATGCCAAAATAATAACATGAAAAATTCCACCCGCCTACTCATAACCCCTCATAAAAAAATTTCTTTGGTTAACTACAAAGAAACAAATCATAAAAAATGTACATAATGATATATATATACATACAATAGTATATTAAAATAATATTTTTTATTCGTAAAATTAAAAGAAATATTAGATTTGTAAGGTTAAATGATAAAACTATTTAAAAAAAAAAAAACAATAAATGAATTATTATAATATGTATAAAAGTATTTAAAAGAAAAGAAGTAATAAGCATCATTGTAAAACTAATACATTCTTCGTTTCTCTCGGGAATCTAAAATATACTAATAATAGTAAGTAGCTCCCATATACTATTTAATATATAGCTATTGAAACTACCTTGTTATAGCTTTAAAATAAATTAAAAAAGTATTTTTCAAGTATGCTTCCTAATAAAATAGGTGATAGGGGATCATTTTGTATTTTATGGAGGTAAGTAATGGGCATAATATTATTTTAGGGGTGTTCAAAATTTTATTTTGCCTAGTGCACTATTTTTGCTTGAGCCGGTCCTGTGTGTAGGTATTGAATTACGTATACGTAATCGATGTTAATCGGGTAACTATTCGTATCAATTCGACGTGGCGGTTGCAACAGCACGTTTAATTCTTTAGTTATTTATTATCGCGATAGTTTCATTCATATCACAAAAATTTCATAATCAGTTAGATATCCTCGCAGGTGAATAGTATATTTTTAAATTGATAATTTTAAACTAATAAAAATGTTTTAATAATAATATATAACAGAAACACACATCTAAAATAATGTATAATAATATAAAATTGATTAAATAGTCATTTATGACAATTTTAGAATGGACGATCACCCTTTCACCACTGTAATTTATGTACACAAATATATTTAATAATAAGAAGTGAAAACACATCCTGTTACTGTGGGTACAAACTAAACCCTGATTTACGCCCCATTACATCATTGATTATGACTTTTATTATATATCTTTATACTATTTATATCGTCTTATATTTTATACTTACTAAAATAATAAAACATGAGACTGATGATTATATTAATATCTTGGCCTTTTGTATTATTAATTTAAATATAATTAAAATAAATAAGAATAAGTAAATACGAAAATAATATTATTTTATTTTTAATGACACTATTCTTGTTTACATAATTGACATTGATTGACTTAAAGAGAAAAAAGAAATATAATAAAACATTTAATTATTCGTGTAGAATAATTTAACTGGTTCCAGAAACTTTTAAGAAACTAACCACGGAATCAACCTTAACCTTTGGTCCCTTTTTAATCGCCAATTTCAATCTCTTCTGCAGCTGAGATAAGAATTCCTTGATCTAACGTTTCCACAAGCTACGTGAGTACTACGAAATTCTACGCCAAAGTGTGAATCGGTTGGTCAAAACTGATGTTTCGTTGAATTCGGGTAACGTGGTAAGAGAGGTGCCGTCTATGGAATGATCAAGGGGTAGAAGAAACATATCGGTGAGATTATTAGAAACTTTAATCAAAGAACGGCTTTTTAAACAGGACTCAGCGCGTGTCAAATATGCATTACCGAATACTCTACGCAATAAATGTTTCATGGATTTTAAGCCAGCTTTCCACAGAACCTCGAAATACGGGGATTGCGCAGGTCTGAAATTACACTCAACAGACATTTTTAATAAAGTGGCCTTAGTTTATTGTTGGTGTTCTTCAGTTTGAACCTACTCGTAAAATTCTTGGAACTGTCTATTCGCGCTGAACAAATTCGTAATATTATCAGAATATAACATTTCATCTTATTTACATCCGAGAAACCAGAGCAGTTGGGGTCCATATTTAAAAGAGTTAATATATCATTTGCTTTATTTTTAACATAATTATTTTCATACTCACCAAGAAATAGTGGGATATTTTCGTATTGGAATACGGCCATAACTTCTAACAATTGTATAAAAATATATGAATTATTTAGGTATCTACTATGATAGAAATCAAATTATATAATATTGTATAGATTAAGAAATAAAATAATATGAAATATTTGCTATAAATGTTTTAACTTATAAATACAATTTTATGAATAAACAGTGAAGGATTTTACCGTTACAATCTGTATTAATGAATATTAAAAACTGTTTTACTATTATTAATTAAATATTGTCACATATTGTTACTTGTATTATGGATTTTATTAAATATTATTATATTGTCTATGTTTTGACGTTATTGTTTAAATACTCGACCATATCCGACTTTAGATAAAGTTTTGATATTTTAAACGTAAATAGTATAAATAATAAAATTACATTAAAATATAATTTTTTTTTTTATTTTTTACAGAAATTATTTTATGTTTTAATTAATTATTAGTAAATGTTAAAATACTAGTTTAATTGATAAACATTTTAACGAAAACATAGAAATTATAAAGTATAAAAATATATTAGAAGAGTTAATATAAGAATAAAATGAAAAAAACGTATGTAAAAATATATTTATAATTTTTGTTAAATATTTTAATATAAATATATAATAATAAACTTACCGATTATATCTTGCCCACCTAATTCATAATTCAATAAAAGTAATATTAACGTGTTTTGTTTAGTTTAACTTTACTCGTAGAAATTAAAAAATATATAAACATTTTGACCCATCGAGCCAGATTAAGTGAAAAATATTATGGTTTAACGTGAGTGTTAACAAAAATGTAAGCGTTAAAAATAGGGATTTAGGGACTTGGAATCAATGAATTGCAGAAGGTAAAGCAGTAAAAAAGGTGTAAGTAAATTTCACACACTTTAGGCTTGTGCGCAAAGGAAAGTCAGGTCATAAAGGATCACTGCACGAAAAACCTTGGCAGCGAAGAACAAGCACAGTAATTTTAAAAATAAGTTAGTATCGGGAAAATACGCATAGAAGTATTTGACATCATTAGAAGGTTTGGATATAACAATAGCAAAACAACAATATATTGTAAATAATGATATGGAAACAGCGGGTAATGTTAGAAGAGGACAGATAAAAGAAGTATGATCACAAAATTCCATACATTTCTCAATACGGAAAAATGAAATGATAAAATACAGTTGAAATTACGAAAAGGAAATATTGAAAAATAATGGGAATAATTTGATCAAATATTTATTTGATTTTTCTTTATAATATTTCGGAAAATCACCCATTATCGGTTTTTGTATTTTTGGCTTTACCTTAAAACAACGTATGCAATTATGCACTGCCTTATGTCCAATTTCTCTACCCGTAATCGTCTAATATTTAGCAATATTTAATTTATTCTTTATTTGGTTCTTACAATTATCAATTAAGGGCGAATACAATATTTAATTTAAAAAGAGACAAATAACACACAATAGTCACTGAACCACTACTAAACTTGTTACACTACTGGCACCGTTGTAGTGCACTCTAGCACTATGCACACTTGCGCACTAGCATTGCGCAGTCGAACAGTGCGACACACACCATCCCCTGCCAGACACTATCAATAACAATTATATTACTACAAATATTTTAATCGTATAGTCAGTAAAACCAGTAAAACTTGTGGACCTGCGTTGTTCCTGCATGTTCACCGATGAAACGGTGTTATAAAAGTGTCTAAATGTGGCATGTTTTTAATAAAAAATTTGTTAAACAATGTTTTTAATCATATAATAAATTATCGGCGTTTCTTATTCTACCGCTGACCCGTAATAATCTTAGATATTATTTTAAGTAAGAAAAAACAATAAAAAATAAATTTAATTTCTACGTATTCATTATTGTATATTTATAACAAAATATAATTTAAGCTCATTCTTATTATTTACTGTATCGCGAGCACGCATCTGAAGGACTTATCCAATTTCCTAGATTAATAAACAAATTCAAATAATAATATATTTTCTTTGAGTTTAATATTATAATACTGTATTATATTTAAAAAGTATAGACTACGAACTAGGGATTTTTAGTAAGCAAGGCTATAGCCTAATATACATACCATTTTTTGTAATCACACACATAAAGACTTTTAATAGTAAAATATTTAAGGGATCGCTAAAAATGATTTAGATAAGCCCTCCTAAAACTCTCCTAGATACATCTCTATGGGTTAAATATTGAGGTAAAGATAATAAAAGTCTAGAAGTGAGACTTCGTGGGATTTTGAAGAATCAGTTTGGGATAAAATGAAATAGATATTTTGTTAATAAGGAAAAGAAAACGAAACTGTATTATAACTATTTATGGATTTGAAAAGGTAAACAAAATCTAGGTATGAACTAAATTTCTAAGAGAGGTTTTAGAGTAAACAGAAATTTTATTAAAGTTAATATTGTTTAGTATACGTATAAAGGAGCAAAGACAAGTATAAAGAGTGCGTGTGGAAAAACGAAAGATATTAGAGTAAGAGTTGGTGTGCACTAAAGTTTAACTTTGAGTCATCATCTTTTGTTTTTGCCGTTTTTGGTAATAGATAGACTGTGTTATAAAAAAGTATAAAGTTAAAAGTTGTAAAGTATTTAAATAAAATTATGTTTATACTTTAGTGCATATTTGGCACATTTGGTACTTAGGTATTTAAAAAGTCTATGGATATTAATAGTATTTCAAATAGAAAAATATGAAAAGATTTGCAAATAATATATTACGTAATTAAAGACAACGTAGTTTAATTAATCGATTAAAACAAATAATACAATTTTTTATCTACAAAATACAACGAGTAAGGTCCTTAGCTTAAGATATTAAGCCATTTGATCAGTGCCACGGAGGCCTACAATATTCAAATAACATTATATTAAAAATAATATTTTGAAGACAAAATTATTTAATTTTAGTTTTCATTTCCAACATAATATAATATATTAAACTTCACTAGTTTACTTCATCATCTATATTATCGATCAATTATTGTCATGTTACTGTTATCGTGTTTTTTTTCATTCTAATTTATAACTTAACAATTAATAGTAAATCTCTATAGTAGGATAGTAATTTAATTTAAAATAATCTGGTTCATTTTTTTCTCAAATACGGATATAATATATTTCTTTATAAGTCTATATAAGTTCGAATTGTAATAAATGTGATCGAGTAAACATTATGGATAGATCTGATGAAACGAAGATGTCAAACAATACCAGGCAAGGCTAAAAATTATATACAGAAACACACACAGTGTACAGTAGCAAATATGAAATATGCAGTAAGTGAATGTAATAATGTGCATTACATTTTAATTATGTTTTTTTTTATATCTACACCATAAGTATTTTATCATTGACAAAAAAACTTGATATTTACATATTCATTATTTAATTTTGTGATTAAAATTGACTGTTGAATATTTTAATCATATAACATATGACGACTCATTGTATTTAATTATTCAGTGGTCAATTAAATTTGGACGAACGGACCGGCGATAAGGTTTTTTTATTAGAGTTTGTCGCGTAATCTTCATGGTTGTAGATATACGGAACCATCTGGTTCACCACATTACTCCCCTCCAACGAAGGAAAAAGTTGATGTCTGAGTTTTTGATGTTGGTTGATGGTTGATGGACTGCATAGCATAGGAGTGGTCGGTGCGTGTGTCGTCGCGCAGAATGAACGCCGGTTTGAGTCGGTCCGTAGAAATCTATGTGGTTCGTTTGCCCAGTTGAAACTTGAAGTCCTTGTCCCGGTGCTCTATTACAGCGTAAGGTCCTTCGTAGCGCGGTTGAAGCGGCATGTGAAGTGCGTCGATCCGGACGCAGACGTGGCTGACGTCGAAGAGCTGCGAAGAATTGTTGAAGAGCTGCGGCAACCGCGGTATTCGAAGCATCGCTTACAATAGACAGTCGAGCGTTGTCACATATATGTGCGAGAAGCGTGGCTGTGGTAATTTCCTCTTTGCATTTTTCGAACATCGAAATAGCCTTTGTTGTCCAGTTAATAGGTGCCTTAACTTTCAGACTAGGTACTAAGTGATCATTTAGTGGCGATTGTGAATCTGAAGCTCCAGGTATAAAATAACGATAGAAGTTTAACATACCTAAGAACTGTCGTAAACCCTTAGCTGACGCTGGTCTCTTGTAGCTCAAAATGTCAGTGACCCTATCAGGTAGCTGACGTGTTCCTTCTCTAGAAATCAAGTAGCCCAAAAACTTTACTTCTAATTGTCCAAAAACGCATTTTTTTTTTTATTGAGAACCAATGAGTATACGCGTAGTCGCTCAAAAATGACCCATAAATGTTTGATGTTTTCTTCTTCATAAACAGATACCACCAATATGTCGTCAATAAATCGTTGAGTACTCAATAGAATAATCTTATGTTATTGATGTAGGTTATTATTATTACATTATCGATTATCTGATGACATTGTTCTTGAAGGTTCTCGATAACGTACGAGAACATTCGCGAACACCCATCGCCCATATCGATTGTCGCTACACCAAAAATGTTTAATATTTCCAAAAAATTTTGAAACAATTGCTTTATTTTCTGACTAAGTATAGAATTTTGGGTTTTTTTAAATAATGTTTTATACTTCATGCAGTAGTTATTTTATCGATGACGAAACATATGAGACTTAATGTTTTTATAAAATATTTTGATAATCGTGTCTGACAATTTTTTTATCGCAAGTTTTTAAAGTAAAATTCACGAAAATCGGCAAAATTACGGTTCCATATTATTTCTTGATAACTAAATAAGTTAAGATCGTAGGAAATCGAAATTTATTTTAACCAATTTAATTAATTTATTTGTTAATTATAATCAAAATAAGAATTGTTATTTTTTAAATGCCCAGACATGGGTGTATTGTTCCTGTGTGAAAATGTGGATATGATTCCTGCGTTGAAAAGCGTCACTTCTTGACAGTTCCTTAAGATGCGATCAGACTTATACGATGGATAAAAGCAATAACTAGAAAATACTATGTAAGAAAACATACACAAGTAGTTTGCAAATTTCACTTTCAAGAATCAGACATAATACTAATTTACATTCTACTATGACTAATAAACGTTTACATTCATTAGATACTCTTTCTATAATCTATAAAAATATCTATTAGAATGAGGCTCAAACAATTGAATTTTAAACTATTAAATTAAAAATTATGAGTGAAAGAAAATTTAGAAAGGGGTTGTTTTTATAATTAATAATGTAATATTAATAAGTACCAATAATTTGAATTTGTAATTTATTCAAAATTAATTAAATAATTACTGATTTTGTATTAATTAATTTGTTAATACTTTAGTAATAATAAATAAATGGACAATAAAATATAATTAAAATATATGAATTAAGTATAGAATTATTTATGTTATTTTCTATGGTTATATATAATTACTTTTTCCTATGTGATATCTCAAATAATTTAAATATCTTCCAAAATCTATTTTGGACATTAATATAAAATATTATTTACTATTATTGAAATAAAATACAATAGTTTATACTTAGATAAAATTACAACATTATTATTTATTTTGTCTTCAAGTACACTATTTTATAATAAACATTTATACCCAGTGGTGTATTTGGAGGGCATTTACGCAGGTATACACCATATATCCAAATGTTATTTCGAAATTAATAAAAATTATACAACTCTTTATCAAAATATAAATTACAAGGTGTATTCAACTCTCTATTGAAGTGATTCATCGTCTACAAGGTTGACTTACGTACAATACTATTGCTTATATTAATTATTTATTGTCTATTAAGTATTTTAAATTACAAATTAATTTTAATAATGTGACAGTTATAACCAGTGATATATTGGATCGTATACGGGAGTATACAGTAGGTATAATATTTTATAATTTATAAATTTGTTAAACATTTAATGACAATGAATGTGTATAATTTTAATATTAAATGTATTTTATATAATATATATATATATATACTATAATTTACCCTTAACTTGATGTTCAATTTTAGGGTAGAACAAAAATGGTTTAAAATATGAAATTAAACCCATATTAATATAAAACACGGTAAATTTTAAAATTGTCAACAAAAAAAGTTGATACTTTTCGAGATAATGAGATAATGAGTGTTCTACGTTAAATGAACCCTTCGTATATATTTGTTTGGTAAAAGTACGAATAACGATAAAACAAGTTAAAACAATTTGCAGAATCGCATTGTAATAATTATTTTATGAACTAATAATGTACTAAAGAAATATTATAAATCTCATAAAATAATTTTTTTTTTTTTTGCTTACCTAAATCAAAAAATATATTTACTAATACACCACTGTTTATACCTATGTCTTGTTATTTTTAAATTCCATTTTAATGGAATTACTTACAGTCAAAATTGTACGGAATATTATAAAGTATGTGTTCTATTGAATACATTGAAGAATCAGATGCGGCTAAAAATTTTTAGTAGGTATGTTTTAGTATATTATCACTATTATTCTGTTTTAATAATAAATACAATGTCATTTTCTAATAATATCTCTTATATATTGAATTGGAATTGTAATTAACTTACAATTATTGTATTTTGAAATTATTGATCTTTTATCTTAAAATGCAAATTATTCATTTTAAATAACATTTGATATTAAATGAATCTTTGAAACATGATTTTTAATACTAAGGCATCATATGATAAAATAAATAATTAATTAAATATATGGTTTTCATTTTATTTTCAAGTATTTAGTATAAGGATAAAATGGTTTTATGGCTAGATTTATATATTTTTACGCGTAATTCCTAGATTGTTAAAATTTCTGACATAAAACATTTAAATAAGTTGATTTTAATAGTGTACAATTATTACTTCGTAGATTAAATAAAATAAATAAATCGTGAATAGATTGAATTTGTTGATTATCATTATAGATAAAGTTTAGTGTTTACATGATTTTATTTTATTATACGTGTCCTTTCATAAAACAAAACATTATCATTTATTTTATAATATAACTATATTTTGTTCTTTAATTTATTATTTTTACATCTATTAAACAATCATTATTAAATTTAAATAAAAAACACAATTCATTTATTGTAGCAATAAATATGTTTATTTTTCTCATACCCTAAGTGCTCGAATTAGGGGAGAATGAAGTGCGCAGATGGACAGAACTCCCAAATTATTTTTATATTTTTTTTTGCGCACTCCTACTTTGTTTTTATACTAGGACGGGGGATGGCACAAACTAGTGTCCGACATAATTTTTCTCAAAATACGAATTAAAATATTTATTGTCAATGTAGTAAACCGGAGTTTACTACTTATTTTATTATATAGTTAATGAACTAGAGTTTGGTGTTTTCGATGTATCAGGTAAACAAAGTAATAAATTACAAAGGATATATGAACTCGAAGCTTAAACCAGCGACCCAGAAAAACATATTTTTGTTTTTCTCAAAATATACAATTCGAAGACGCTGAACTTAAGAGGAATAACCACTAAATGGCGTAAACATCTACGGTCCTTTCTAAATTTCCTCCAAATCCGGCTAAAATTGCTATAAATATAGGTATTGGGATGTTTTAGAATAAGAATAGACTATATTTTAGTTTCACACAGACATAATGTCCCTCTTGTTAATAATAATTATATATTTATTCTTAGATAAAGTTTAACACTCTGTCTTCAAAAGTTTAAACATATATTTTTGGTTTGATAAATAAATACTCGTATCGTTATTAAGTATTATATTTATATCAACGTAGTAGACTTGATTTCGTAACATTAACATAGAAAATGTTACGTGTAGGTTCACTACATTTATAGTTCAGTGAATTTTACAATGTTTATGTCATAAGGGGAAGTCGGCAAATACGCAATATTATTGAAACTCAATTTTCAATTCGTTAGATTGAACATCTTCAATAAATTTTTGACAATTCGAGCACTGCATAACATATTATATAAATATTAATTATTTTATTACTTTCTAATGTAAATATTTTTTTTAATATTGTATTTGGATCCGAGTTAACTGAAAGAGTAACGATAACTTAATAAATCAGTAAAGTACCTAGACAGTTATTATTAGTTGGTCGGGAAGGGGGGGAGGTGTATAAACTTTAAGCCTATATAAATAACTATATATCCTTGACAGAACGCATAAGAGGGCGTAAGGGTGTCCACATTTCCTATTATTACCCCTAAAAGTTGTTTCAGTTCACATGTTATACACAAATGTTTTTTTGATATAACGATATTGATCTATTGGCTTACATTGATCTTAAAAAAGTTAGGTCCACCTGAAATCTTAATAAATTTTTGCCTTTGTATCACATCTAAATTTCATATTTAAAAAAAGCGGGTCCCTTCGGTCATTGGAGAAATTTGAATGCAATGACATTTCATTAGAAAATACGATTCTGAGCGAAACTCAGTAGTATACAATTATAAGCTATAATAACACAAAATAAAAACCGAATAAGTTAGTATTCGTGTAATACACCAATATTATTCAATCATATATTTCATATTTTAAATTTATAAATAATTTGCTGAATGTCGAATAATGTTTAATAATAATTGAGGTACTGTCCCCCTTGCCAACATGTCAAGAGGATGGCCACGGGATCATCACTTCCTTATATAATATAAGTAATTAATCCAATTCAATATACTAGAATTAACTGTTATTTAACCGAAACATTAATGAAGGTGACCTATACTCGTAATAACAAGAAAATGCAAAAATAATATAATGCTCAGTTTATTAAAATGTAATTTTTTTTTTAATATAAAAATGTATGGTAGTGCAGTACGTAGATACAGTACAATAGTAACTATTAAGCTATATTGAATATGATTAAATCAACATAAAATATAAATTATATAATTACGATCAAATTTATTTAGACCTGGATCTTAATAATCAATATTAAAACATTTTCAAAATTTATCATTTTTATTAATTTAATAAAGTCCAATATTTCAGTGAAGCATTAGAAATATTAAGTAAGTACTCTTAATTTATCATTCAATTAGAAAATGTTATTGTTATCTTGGTACAATTTTCAATTGAAAGTAATGAATTTTATTCTGCTTCATTGGATGTACCTACTAAACACTAACTAACTACTACTAACCACTACCACTAACCTAACTAATTCAAAATATACACATATTACAAACCACAATTTTAATAAACCAAAACGATCCATCTGAGGAGTTGATGAAGAAAAAATCTGAAAACTGTTACGTGATTATTTTGTCTTGTGCATGAATTGCTGAATATTAATAACATTATCTGAAGAATTTGTATATAATATTATGCAACATCTGCCTCTTTCTTCGCAACAGATTTGTCGTACACTCGTGACCTCGTATTTACGTATAAAATATTGCCTGGCCACTTAGTATATAAGTTGGTAGTGCAACTAATATGTTCATTTTTTAAAATTTAACTCTAGGATATTTCAGTAATAATCATTTGTTCACAAGGTTGCCATTCTTTAAAATTGTTATGACTTTTTCACAACCCAACATTATTAGTGCATTTAATCTTTCATCTTCGATTTTTAATCTTGAATACGTTTTTATAAGTTTTAATTTGCTGAATGTCCTTTCATGGGTTGCGGTAATAACAGTAGTAGTTAAACAAAATATTTGATCAGCCCACTGAAGAATTAATTTTATTGGCTCAGATTTTTTTTAAAAATATCAATCAAATTTTTTTTTTGATTACATTGATTTCGTAAAATTTCAATTTTTGCACGCACTGTGTAAATATCATGTACATTTTCGCTATTTATTGTTTATTAAAATATGAAATTTAAAAATAATTAAATTACATATTATAATCGTATAATACAATGATGGCTTATTATTTTGTTATCGGTTTGTGTTGACTAAACAACCCGTACTACTCGGTCGAACTTTTAAATTATGTACATAAAATATATGATTAATAATACTTATAATGGTACTATATATACGACTACTTTATGTATTACACTGATATTATTTTCAATTATACATTTCATATTTTAAAATTATATGACACGATAGTAACTACTAACTAATAATTTAATAATATAATGGTTTATCATATAAAGGCGTATTGACTTCCATTAAATCATCAAAAAATATTCTTTATTTAATAGTTACCACCTGGATTTGAAGCATAATAATTAATTATAATAATACTTTTAAGATTTATCATTTAAATTATTTTAACAAAGTTCAATACTTAAAGAAAATAATATAAATATGAGTAAGTACTATTTATTTACTCATTAAATTAATAAATTTAATTATTGTCTTGATACAATTTTTAATTATTGAAGTAATGACTTCTATTCTGCTTCATTGGGTTTGGATTACTACTAAACACTTTCAGTACTATAGCTAATTTAAAATATTACGATTGAACGTTATATTTGGATTAAATAATGATAAATATCTATAAATAAATTCTTACTTTTAAATGCATTCCCTATGTCCACTGTACAGTGAATTTAACATATAATTTTTATTATTACATTTTATTAATTAATATTTTTTCAATTCAATCATATTTGTAATAAATAATAATGTTATGGCAATTAATGCTATTGACCTGCAGTCGATCGATATGTTGATCAAGTTTTCTCCCACAATCAGTGTAAGTTACGTTTTAAATGGTGAGCAAGCAATTTCCGTTCGTTATTTTTATTATATTTATTATTATATAGGTGCACGAAAAGCGAATAGTTAAAGTTATTTGCTCGAGTAAAATGAGTCTACTGTCCTCATGGGATCAGGATGACATTGCATATAGAGTTTATGAGAATTTTTAAGTATATTTACATAATTTGCAAGTGTAATATCAACAGATATTGAAATTAAAGGAAAGGAATGGTCAAATTCTAAGTAAGTAATTATTTTAATTATGTTGAAGAATACATTAAATAACTTAATATTTCCTCCAAATTAGGTATTTTGTCATGTTTAATGGCAATTATTAGCAAAGATTCTAATAAGTAATAGATTGTGACTTAATGTTAATTTTAGTATGGTTTTAATTGTTTTTAATATTGAAAATTCACAGTATTATTTTGTACACAATTAAGTTATTACATATATATAAATATAAATATATTAAAGATAAATTAGTAAATACAGCTACATGAAAATGACACTGTTTTTTTTTTAACACAATGAACATATATTTAGAAATTCCATTTTTATCATTTTCATTTAGTTAAATATTAAGATTTACTTTAATTTTAATTTTAGTACATTCAATGATGCCTTCATCGGTAACTTCAAATATGAATTCACAAATTAGTGACATTGCTACCGACTCATAAGAAAGTGAAAAGATTAATCACACACCTCAAGATCATATTCGAACTGCAGGGTCAATCAGAGAAGATAAATAAATTATACTTCAAGCCATAACATATCACGCTCTCTCATTTCTTTAGTGGAATGGAAATCGAATAACAGTGAAACTTCAAGTAAAATGTGGAAATCATAATCAGACTAAAAACCGAAGCCATGGAATCAACGTAAGATTTAGAGCTTTTCGGAAGCTCGGCAAGTTAGTCGATGGAAAGTAGGTCGCTAATGAAACGAAACAGAAATACCATCTAGTATCAAGCAGATAACCTACTTCAACAAAATCGGAAACCAATACCAATGCAATAAGCAGCAATTTTCTTAATCAACAATTTTAATCTAAATTGAACACGTCGTGGGATTTAAACTGGACAATCGTTCCCTATATAAAAAAAAAAATCAGTAACCACCAGCAACGATCCGAAGATTACCGAACCTATAAGAGAGTCGTACTCCATGTTCATTAAGTAAAGGGCCTTAGAGTAAATTATCTAGAGACCTATGAAATACAGGGACTGGTCTAAAAATAGCTACAGCTTCTGTTCCACTTACATTCATCGATAAACTGACACACGTTCAGATCGGATAGCTGCAATGCCGGGCTACTATGCTACACATTTACAAGTCATTGTACCTACACACTAATACACAACACAATCATGAAAATAATTGAAATACAAATACTTATAAGAATAGTACTATATTATATAATCAATCTTATACAATATAAAAAATTAAGGTGCAATTTAAAAGCTTAAGCAGTTTTAACAGCGATTATTTGCTTTAAAGTTTAAAGTAAATATATAAATAAATTATATTTTATATGGTATTTTATTTTGGCAATTGTTAAACTTGGTTGGTCCTACACATATGCGCATTAGAGTGCAACTACGTGAACATCGTTGCCAAGTTTAAACGCGGGAACTACAGTCCATTAGTATAAGCCCTTATTTTATGTTTAAGCCTATAAGGTCTATGTCAATCACCGCATATAATAAAACATCCTCATTAGCGCATTCTGTGGAGGATAAAATGGTAGTTACATATACGGAAACGAAGTCCCGACATGAAGTAATTACTTGATTTCAAGGTCAACGAAAAATATTTTGGTTGAACAATAAAAACCAAGATGGTGAGAAAGTGTCGCTTCTTTTATAATATAATAGATATACATTATATATTTAAATAAATATATTTAGCAATGGGTATAATACAATAATACAAAAGGTAAATACATTTTACAAGTAATAGTGGTTTAACATTTTAAAAAATATTTCTTATTATTAATAAGTGAGTATAATTTAGAGAACTTATTTAGTTGAAATTATTAATTTAATTATGAATTAACGTAATTGTAAATATAAATACCTAATTATTATATTCATAAAACAAATAATATTTATTTGATCTTACGTTCACAATCTTCTGTACTGCATTGAGCTAAACATAAAAAATAATAAAAATATTAAATAATATACATTATAATAATAGTAAACACACTAATTTATTTAGTTAAATTGTTACCTTCATACACACTTGAAGATATGACAAATGCCATGAAACAAAACATTATAGAAGTCATATTTATATATATATATATAAAATATAATTTTATAAAAGTATTTTGATGAATACTATACATCTACGAACTATTCTTATTAAAGAGTTATTAAATGTTGAAATTTATATGTATTTTTCCTAATTATTTATTCCTTTTATTATGAGATTATTAACAAACATACTGTGAATAAAATTGTATACACAATTGTATTGATTTAACAACAAAGTCATAATTCATATAGAGAGTGCCACATGGAGATTTTTTACTTTTTCAATAATATTATACTTTAATAATCTTTAAATTTCAATAAAAAAAATATTAAAATTTATAGGTATGAAGTTTTATATATGCAATTTATAATAAAGGTGATTCTTTACTCAAAATATATGTGGAAAAGGCATTTTAAAAAAATTATAAATGAACCTATTTTATAGAAGATATTATATCATGTGGGTTTATACACATCAATTAGATTTTTCTTTGCATTAATAATTCGATTATCAAACACTATAATTTATAAAAAGTAGCACATTTAACAGTTTTATTTGGCAAATTTTATGCTAGGT
>CM023360.1:21765787-21778668 GCA_013282895.1 Eriosoma lanigerum | reverse complement strand
TGTGCGTACATTTTTTGTCGGTTTTGCACATTTTGGCGTTTATTGGTTACATTTTATGTACCGTTGTGCTTGGAATTATCTTTAAATATAAATCGATTTATTTGAAATTAAGCAGACTAATGCGAATTTTAGACAATTAACCATTATTAAAAAAAAAACGTTTCCTAAAGTTTGTACATAAAAAACTTATACGACGTATCCAAATAGATCGAAGTAGTAATATTTTATACTCCCAGATATAACTGTCAGAGTAACATCAGTTGTTATAAATTAAAATATAGATATTAAACAAATTATTTTAATAAAATATATTAAATTATTTTGAATACATATATTTACAAAAAGTACATAAGAAGTCGAATAAAAATTTGACACATTGGATTGCAATAATTTACTAATGATATAGTTACCTAGTTGAATGTGATATTTTTTTTTTATATTATATATATAATTCGATCGTGTTTTGTAAAAAAGTCGTAATAACAAAACATCCAAAAATATGATTGTGCTATTAGATTTTAGATAATTGTGTGTACGTATATTTAAAATTGAGATATTATTATATTTAAGAATCATGGAAAATAAAACGCCTATTTGATTCAAAGGTTTTTACTTCAAAAGTATAATAATGTTCGTCAAAACTAATTGTAGTAAACATAAAACATTCTTTAATAAAATTAAAATATTATTCATTGTGATCTATAAAAGATACTTTTAACTCAGACCTTATTATTAGTAAAATTTCGGACTGCACACTTAATTTTATTCTCGCTACTGTCTTGGAGAAGGGAATGTATTACATAATATATATATTTAAAATGTACACATAAATTGTCCTATCCAATGAGCAACTTTGTTATTTTGTTTGGATATTAATTTATTAATAGGAGCTGATTTATTAATTTATAATTGTCAGAAGCAGACAATTGAGCAAATTTATTAGCACTAATACACACTTTATGTTCATTAGATTCTAAATGGTTAGCTAAAATACGTCTCCTACGAACTGTTCCTAATTCTGTACATATAGGAAGTAAATTTTTTTTTTTTTTTTACAATGCATTAAAATAACTTGTGGGTAACGAAAATAAATTTTATATGTAACTTTTTTTCTACCACTTTGAGAAGAAATCTTTTCAAAGTTTAAATTGAAATTCAGAATTTTTTTTTTTCATTATGTGCAATATTTTTTAGGCAACTTTCAACATCTGCAACTTGTTCACTATCATTGAAAATGTTTGGACTATCGCCATTTCCATTTAATTAATCTATCTCCATTTTATTTTTCAAAATAACATTATTATCACAAGAACCAGAAGCAGAAGAAGCTATCAAAAAAGCAAATTAAAATAAAATAAATTTAGTTTTGATCCAAAGCATAGATATTTTTTTTTTTTTAAATTTATAATATATATGCTATATTTAAAATATAGCAATGAAATAAAGCCATCAATCATTGAACAAAAATTTTAAAAAAATAAACATTTAATTTGTATATTAATCTAAAATTATTAAGTCGAAAATATGCATAATTAATAAGCATATAACTATAATATAAATCAAATAATTTATACTCATATTCATAAAATAATGGTGATAAATATAAAAGTAAAAAGATATTAATACTACCAGTAGTACCATTAATTATAGAATAGGTATACATTATAGAATATTAATAAATAGCTCAAAAAGAGTCAAAATATTTTGCAAACTATTCTATAGATTAACCGTAGTATGTATAAAATACTACTTTAGTAAAACACAAAATATTATTCAAAATTTCAAAGTGACTAATAATAATTGTAAGACATTACTCTATATATTATATACCATTCTTTATAAATAATATAAATAATAATAATTTTATAGTCAAATACTTAAATGTAATTTAATACAAAAAACACTTCCAACGAGAAAAACCTATTTCAATATCAGACTTAGAATGATTTCCAGAATCTGATAATTAGGATCTTTTTATTAAGAATTTGTTCATTTTTAAGGTATTTTAATTTTTTTTTAAAGTATAAAAGAAGTCAAGAATTGTTTTTCTGTTATTCATTTCTTTAATTCCCTTTTATTAGTCACAACTCACAAATCAGGCACTCGGGGAGTTGGATCTTACATACACCGTAGGCTTAATGGACTATGTTAGGATGTCATTAGTATTGATCAGAGATATCGTTTATTCGTTCGCACGTGTTTCATTATTTATCGATTTTCATTAGTTATCACTCATCAACTATAATCAATGGTGAAGAATCTGCCATTTGTTTTTATATTGATGATAAACAAATATGTAATTACTATAATTATCCACAGTAAATAATTGCTATTATTTTCACTAAAAGTTATCATGGGATAATTTATGTACTATAATTTTTGTTTTGTAAACCACAGTGAACATACGTTCAAATCGTAGTGCACACTTGTACATTCGTGGTGCACATTGTGTGTCGTGGTGCACATAAAAATAGGGCCAGGGATACCCAACCTATTCATATATCATATCATCTATTATAGTACAATCATATACGTAAATTATGAATTATTTGAAATTGGCGCTAAAAAATTGGGCCAATCAAGACTACACCGTTCACATTTTTAATAGGAATAGAAATCACGCAGCCTCCGTGACCATTTGCAGTAAAGGTGCTGCGACCGATGATCTCCACGATGATTCGGACGATGGAACGAAATACTCCGAATCTTTTGCCAGTTTACCAACGGCCGTCACCGTTCAGTATTCACTATTCTGTTCGATGCTCGATTGACGCTCCGCCACTTTTGCAATATATTTACGTACATTTTTTATCTGTTTCGCATATTTTGGCGTTTATTGGTTATACGACGTATTAAGATACAGATACTTATACGACGTATCCAAATAAATCGAGGGTAGTACATACTACTTGATATAAACCGATTTATTTGGAGTTCAGTAGACTGATAAGTACTTTTTTGCCACTTTTGCAATATTTTTAAATGTGCGTACATTTTTTGTCGGTTCTGCACCTTTTGGCGTTTATTGGTTAGTTTGTACCATTGTGCCTGGAATTGTTTTTAAATATAAACCGATTTATTTAAAATTCAGCAGACTGATGCGAATTTTTGACAAAGTACCATTACAAAAAAAAAAAAAATGGTTGCTAAAGTTTGTACATGAAAGACTTGTACGACGTATTAAGATACAGATACTTTTTACGACGTAACAAAATAAATCGAAGTAGTATACATATTACCTAATAGAAACCGATTTATTTGGAGTTCAGTAGACAGATACGTACTTATCCGCCACTTTTGCAATATTTTGGAGTGTGCGTACATTTTTATCAGTTTAACATATTTTGGCGTTTATTGGTTACAGTTTGTACCATTGTGCCTAGAATTATTTTTTTTACATATTAATTTATCGATTTATTTGGAAAAAAGCAGACGGATACGAAGTTTTGACAAAAAAACATTTTAAAAATCAATGATGGTTAGTTTTAAAATTATAAATTGTACGACAAATAACATGTCAATGTTTGTACATGAATAACTTATAAAACGTATAGACCGAAGTAGTACATACTACTTAATATAAACCTATTTATTTGATTTCATCACACTGATGCATATTTTTCCGCCACATTTGCACTTTTGTCACATTTTTTTTGTAGGTTTTGTATATTTTGGATACATTTTGTATTGTTGTTATATATAAATCGATTTATTTGGAATTCGATAGACTGATGCGAATTCTCTACAAAGAACCGTCTTTAAAAACATTAATGGTCGGATTTAAAGTTGTACGACAAAAAAACACAAAACATTTTATACATAAATTACTTATACCGCGACGTACCCAAATAGATCGAAGTAGTACATACTACAAAATATAATATATTATACTATCAGACATAACAGTCAGAGTGATATCAGCTATTAAAAAATAAAAATATACCTAACAATTTATTATAATAATATTTATTTGATAATATAATATTTATCTAGTTATTAAATTGTTTTGAATACATATTATATTCACAAAAAATACATAAGAAGTCGAATAAAAGTTTGACATATTGGATTAAAATAAATTTCTAATGATATAGGTACCTAGTTGAACGTGAAATTGTTTTTTTATATTATAAATATGCAGTAATAATGTTGCAATATAAAGTATCTAAGTTGATTATCCAAAAAATGTATTCAATATTACTATAAGTTAATCTATTCTTAGAGTAAATTACATAATATTCAGTAATATTAGTATTATAGTGATAATAAGTAATTCACGTAATAATTCTTATTCCAAGGAAATATTCGAAAAATGAGCTAAATAATGTATCAAGTAGAAGTAAATACAATTTTCTATCGAAAGCAAAAAATAGGCACACGTAAAACCATTAGGTACATTCTTCTCTTCTTTTATAAAATTAAAATAATTCTTTGTGATCTATAAAGAAAGATACCTTTAACCAAAACAAAGTATGGATTTTCATCATCTATATCTAGTTAAAATGCAATTGATCTTATGTCTTACTTTGGATTTAGCCCAACTAATACAATTAGTGGGTTCTCATTACTAAAGATTAGTTCGGATTTGATTTATTGAATTTATTATTTTCCTAGGTCCAATAATAAATTGTACTTGATACTTTATTGCTAATGTTAAGCAAATATTACCACAGTTAAAAGATGATCTTGCAGCATTTTTTTTGATTCTGTGTATTGCTCAAAACGCATTGACCATAAGTGAATAACGGGACCATTCCTTTTTATTATGTTAGGATAATGCGTAAAAAAAACATAATTATGGCTTTAGTACATTTTTACTAAATTTTAAATAAATAAATAGTCTCAAATTGTTTGTAAGTAACAAACAACTATTTTCTTTGAGTGATGTTAATATAATATCAATAACAATATACACAAATATAGGTCTAGATTTGTTTCACTTATAAGTACAAAATTGCTTACAAGTAAACTAAAAAATCTAATCAATAACATTTCGGATGCTGATGGATTAATTTTTCCTACATTTATAAGGTCCAAAGATAGCATGCATAATCTGTTATTTTCTGGTCCAAATTAAACCTACCCAGTATTCTATCATTTAATACTTGCATCGAAAATAATTTTAAGTATTTTTTGTGGTATACTGAAATAAGACACATAATGTTATTTAGCTCACCCTTGAAATGCGTCGTGCATAATATCTAAATTTAATTGATCAACAAATTAAAATCATTAACATCTAACCAATTACATTTTTTCTTTTAATCCTACTGCTGATGAGAAATTTTTATTTAAATTATTGACATATTTTTTTCATTAATTAAGAAAAGAAATATTGTCATAACTCATAATATTGAATTTTTAAATCAGATTTTTTTCGTTTATCAAATTCTATAACAGAAATTAGAAGAACAATTTTAAACAAATCCAATAATAGAATTTAAACCAAGGTAATCTCTTACAATACGAAATTTAAGTTTCCATTGAGTGATGGAATACCTATATATATACTACTTTCAATAAAAAAAATTAAGGGTATAAAAATTACTTTATTTCCAAATTATACTCTATATAAAGGGTGAAAAACCAAGGCCAAAAAAACATTTGACACTGTTGTTGAACGATATGATGGAATGCACAGTAATATTAACTGCATCCAAGACATTCTTTTAAAATTTGTATTTCAGATATCATTTGTTCAACATAAATTATTATGCAAATAGCAATAAACTCAGACAAAAAACAGTTTCTATCCCATCAATTACAACATGTACAGCCAGGTGGCCATTTATGTAGAGCAGGGTGGGCCACGGCTCCCCTATTTTTTTTATGTATATTATCGGATCGATACATAATATTCATACGCCACCTTCATAATCTGCAATAACATTGTCGACGGACTTATTGTAAATTTGTAAATTTGTACCATTTTGTCGTTTGTATTTTGTGTTATTATAGTTTGTTGAGCAGTAAATAATGATAAAGGTATGTTTAATAAAATTACGTATAATTAAAAAACATTGTACATTCCTCAAAAATGCATCGCAAATGAAGTTTTCAGTTACTAGCATAATTTTAATATTAAACAAACTTGGCCTGCTTCAATTTTCCCTCCCTTTATTAAAATACTGGAATGAAGCCCCTGTGTACAGCTAAAGCACCAACGTAATTATTATTGAGAACGAAGATTCTCTATTAAAAATAGTTTAAAATTATTTTATTTAATTTATAATCACATTATTAAAAAAAGAGAATAGAAAAATAAGAAAAAGTGGGAATGTCGATTGTGGACGTTCCTTCTTCGATCCTCAGAGAAATTAGTGGTTTATTATACTTAAGATTTGAATGCAATGATATTTCATTAGAAAATACGATTCTGAGCTAAACTCAATTTATTACAATACGCTATACTGATTATCCATTCCAAAATTTTACCACGTGTGTAAATTAGGAATGTAAATACTTAAAATAAATTTCAATTATCTACGATCTAAACTTATTTAGTTATAAAGAAATAAAATAATAAAACCGTAATTTTGCTGATTTTCAAGAACTCTTACTTTAAAAGCTTATGAAAAAAAATTGTCAGTCACGATTATCAAAATATTTTGTAAAAATATTAAGTCGTATAGTATAGACTTCGATAAAATTTTCAAATCAATAAACTAAAAACTCCAGGAAATATTAAACATTATTGAAAAAAAGAAGCCAAAAGTCTATACTTAGTCAGAAAATCAACCATTCGTTTCTAAATTTTCTCTTGTAATGAAGTTCACCTAAGTAAATACTTAAAAAAAATTTCAAGTCCCTATGATCAAAACTCAATTAGTTTTCACGAAATCAAAAAAATTTAAATAAAAGAAATCGTAATTTTGCTATTTTATTAAAATATACTATTAAACTATAAATAAGTATATAGTTAAATTTTTTTTATTGCCAGATACCAATTATTTTCTGACACAATTATTACTGTTCAAACATACTTTTAGATTATTTATTAAAGATAGACATAGTAGTAAATGGTCAATTAGAAGTTATAACAGTATTGAGTTGTCCTTTATCGATACAATATTATTATATCATGAAGTAAATAAAACTATATTTAAATTTAATCTGAAATTAATAAACATATAAATTTTTATTGTTGGCTTCTTAAGGCACTTGCTCCTTTTGACACCTTCTCTAAGCACAGCCCTGCGTATTATAGTTAAATTTACGGTCAGGGCCAGATTGGGTAAATTCGGCCCACCAATATTTTAATATTTTACCAGCCCTTCTTATTAATTTTATCTATTAAACGTACCTAGTACCTAAATTGTATTTAATTTTAATAAAACATTTTAAATCAATTATTTATAATAACACTTTCTATGAATTTGTTTACTGGTCCACTGAGATTTTCTCCCTAACTCGTTTGGCCAATAAGAGCCTGCTTAGTGCTAAAGGTCTATACAATGTATAATTCGGTGGCCATGGATGTTCGGTGTAGTTATTGGAGAGCTAAACATATTAATATTATCGGTGCCCAAATGCAATAGCAATAAAGAAGTGTAATCAATGGCGTATTTAGGGATTTTTTGCGGGGTGTCTAGACAATATTCTTTCCTCTGAAAATATAATTATAGAATAATATAATTATTATATAGAATCGTTTTAAGTTTCACCCCTTGACATTAATATGTTTATATTTTTTATTATTGTCAATAATTCATCATGTTTTACACTTTAACAATTTGAGATGAGCCACATAAAAAAAAAAAATAGGGTGTTTTAACCTACAGGACACCCCCTAAATACACCACTGAGTGTAATCATATTATCTAAGCTATATTATTCGTTAATTCGTTATAACATATAATATCATAATCATGTATTAGTACATATAATTATATGGCGATATGCAATGCAAGCAGCTTATTTTAGGTACTTGGATCAAAAACTGTAAAAGATATACATACAACTATACTTATATTTATAGTACTATAGGTGTATACATAGGCGGAAATAGGGAGTAGCTTGGGGAGACTTAGTCTCCCTAAATTTTTGCAGAGGAAATAACACAAAAGTAAAAACTTTTAACAAGAATTTTATATAAAATATATCCAATACACTTTTACAACAAACATAATATTTTTATATCATAAACATGATACAATATTCAATGATTTTTATGCTCTTGATGCATATATAATATACAATTTTTATATTAAAATATTAACATATATAATATGTAAAATTTATTAAGTTAATTATAATAATTATAAACAATATGTTGATAAATATATATATATATGAGCATTGATTATAGAATAGACTATAATCAATGATATGAACATGTAAGTTGTGTTAGATTTGTTGCATGCTAACCAGATCAACGTGATCCGTTATAAATGAATTTAGTTTAACTCAAATACTCAAATAATATAATGTTTATTAAATACAATTAACTCAGAATAAGTGTTCCAATTAAATAAAATTTGACGTGTTAAATGACTATATCTTTAGTAGTGGGTTGTAGTCTTCTCAGCATGTCGTTTGCCAGTCGTCTATGTGTTTGCTTCCAGTCATCTGAATTTTCCTGGTATTATTATTCCTTCTATAGACTTATGTCTTCCTGTTCACCCTTCTGTTTGTGTGTTTTAATCATATACACCATCTGTTACAATTTTTGTAAACAAAATACACTATGTATAAAGTAAAGCCTATGTTTATTATATATTATTTACAGTTCGACAGTTCATAAGAGTCTACAATATCTTTTGTGTTATCTTATTTGCAGTATTTTATAAGGCTGATTTACATCTAGTATATCTACTGGTTTGCCAGTTGTGATAAATATAGAAAATAATGACAAAGAAACAAAAACCGAAGAAGCCTAAATATCTGGGAGTAAGGTTGGACAGAACTTTCAGATAACACTGTAGTGAACCTACAAGTAACACGTTCTACGTTAAAGTGACGAAACTTTCAGACAGCACCTTTAGAGTGTGTAAAACAAAATAAAGACACATTGCCAAGCTAGCAGGCATAAATTAGTGCCGTCATGCAAATGTGCTTTGCATTTCAGCGCTAACCCTAGTGCACAATGTGGCAGTATACTGTACACCTGTGTGATGGAAGTGCGCATTGCAAGAAGGTTTATGTACACCTGAATAACACCATAAGAATCATAACAGATTCATAAAATCTACTCAAATAGAATAGATGCCGGTCCTATCCAACATAGCTCCTCCAGATCTACACAGACAAGTCAGACTCAGTTAATGATACAGAATTTAAGCAATTATCAAGATTTACCAATACAAAAAGACAAAGCAAACCAACCACCCATGAAACTTATATCCAGAAACCCTACATGGAGCCTGACACTGTCAAATAGAGGTGATGTGAGCAAACAGATGGACAAACACTAACATTCGAAACCACTCAAAAGAGGAAGCAAACGTAAACAACCCCGACAGCAGAATCCCAAGTTTCAAGTTAAATCGAGCACAATGGGCGACTCTAAACCGATTAAGAACTGAGAAAGCCAGGTGTAACCAGCAATTACACTAATGGGGATGACCGATTTCCTATTTTAAGAGGGTGGTGTAATACAGACTACAAGACATATTGTTGAAGAAAGTTAATGAACAAGACTTGAAGGCGGGTTAACACCTCTGCATGAATGTGGACAGACAGCGGTCAAATGAATAGAGGAACTTGGTGTATGACTCTAACAATCAAATTTAAAAAACATACAATATCTTATTAATATTCCAGTTTTGTTTTGTTTTATTCTATATAACCAATTACTAGATTGTTTAATTTAAATTTAAATTTGTTATTAATATTGTATTTTTTTTATCAAATAACATATATAAATAAATAAATATAGAAAGAAAATAATTGTTAAGAATACTTTCTTAGTTAGCGTGCCTGACTTAATAATTTCTGTTTTGTGTCTTCATCTTGTGTTTACCTACTTTATCAACTTCATTAACTGACACATAACTGGCTCGAAATCTTTCTAAATCACTGAATTTACAAAGCTCTCTTGAAGTTTATATTAACTGTCATTCACAAAACGTTGTTGAGTCTAGTCTGGAATGTACCAATGAATAAATTAATATAGTTATTAAATTATTGATGAATATATCTCATCGCCAAAATGTTTTGTTTCTAGAATTCATCAATTGAATATGAAGGTTATCTTTCAGAGTTTTAATAGTTAATATAGTATCAACACATCTTTGACAATACTTGTCTAATATGGTGGTACACCACTTACTTTTAATATGAATAATTGAATCCATTGTTTTAAAAATAATGCCTAAAAAGCCAATTTTATTGGCAGCCGGACAACACAACATAGAAAAACAAACCACGTCGGACACGAACACAACAGCTATAAATGACTACCCTAAAGATGGGGAAAACAATATTAATGAGAGAAAACAGGGTTACTCGAACGATAATTACCAAGTATTGATTAACAAATTTACATATAAGAAAACGTGATTTGAACTTATATTTTAGCAAAATTATTTTATTTTTTATTTTAATTTATTATAACAAAAGACTTTTTTGGCCGGTCATTTATGCGCATACCTGTGTTTACCTGTGTTTGAATTTAGTGAAAATATATTTACTACTTTCTTCTTAATTTATTATTTTAGAAAAATATTGTATTTAGAGATTTTTTAAGAATTAATGTTTTTGAACATGATTTTAAACAAATATATTTTATTAATAAATTATTTTTTCATCTTTAAGATTTAATGCAAATAATATTATTAATTTTTAAAGTCATCTTTTACGATAATTTTCTAGTTTAAAAAGTATTTTTTTGTTGTATCATTATATTAACATCTTAAAACATTTTCTGTAAGTTTTTATTCCATTCATTTCCTAGTCCTACTCATGAGTAAACGACTTCTATGCAGTCTTGTGACGAAAGACTTTTTAAATCTTAAATACAACTTGACATATTTTAATTTTGAAAAAACACGATTATTTGAGTGACCGAAATTGTATGATTCAGTGTCCCGATGCGTACGTTTTATCCGGCTTTGTTTTATTGGCGCAAATAACTTAATTAAAATATTTTATTAATATATTATTTTATTAACAAAACACAAAATTTTAAATAATCAAAACAACATAATTTAGTTTTTTTAGTGGGAAATATCACAATGCAATAAACTGATTGGTTAAAACCTATAGGTCACGCATACATAAATAATTTTAGCTTTGTTGACTTTCACTTGATATACGGGAAATATATGAATATGAATACCTTTGAGATTGCTCAAATATATTTTGACTTTTGAAATGAATGAATTGGCAATGGCACTCAAATACTCAATGCATTTTGAGACGGATAAAAGAACTAAGGAAGAATACAGTTTAAAAAGAATATAAAATGAAGATGATAATTTGGGACGGACGTAGAAAATTGAAAAGTACTTCAAAAGAAAAGAATTTTTACTGGAATGCCAGAAAATTCAAACAGATGACTGAACACTTTCTCTTAAAAAAGTGCTGGTAGTCTGGCACCAGAACATCTATGGCTATGTAAAGCAATATAGTTATTAAATATTACAACCGATAATCTATGTTATAAAATTTATAACGTATAATGGTACATTATTATATTACGTATTATTTATTTAAGTTTTTGAATTGGATAGTTAGTTAATTTGTAAATTTGTAAACCGCTTGTGCGACAAAAAAAAAAAACCATCGGAAGTCTCAGCCGTTGAGGATTTCACAAAATCACCATCAGTATGTTGCATACAAACATTGCGGGAGAAAATTCGTCGGATTACAGATAAGATGTTTTTTTAATAATTAGAATATAAAAGCATTTTTTTTTTTCAATTTACTTTAATTCATTTTACATTCAATTTATTACAATAGTATAAGTATATAGTATTTAAGTATTTATGGCAAAGAACCATCATAAAAAAAAAATAATCACAATAACGGGTGGTTTTAAATTATAAGTTGCACGATAAAAAATCTTATATTAAAGTTACAGCTACTTATACTGTATAACTATCGAACAACAATTAATTTTCAATTTTATTACTTTAATATTTTTTTTTTAATCAAATTTTATTTTAAATATAAATTGAATTTTTATTAATGGTTCTTTGACAAAAATACCCTTTTAAATTTAATTTTTTTATATTTGTTAACCTAATCATAAATAACATTTTTACGTACAACTCCCCTCGCAAAATACTTCGGGTTTTTCAGGGCTCTTCAAAATAAAATATAACCATTTATCTAACTTCCTATAATATTTCCTTTAAGAATAAATTAAAATTAAAAATCAAAAAAAAGTTTTATAGTACTATCCTCTCCTCTCCTTCAGAAAATGCACATATTTATAAAGAATATTTTTAAAAAAATTCAAATTTTATATTTTTTTTTTCGCATCACCCAAAAAAAATACGTTTTTATCTACTACCCTTCTCGTAAACCTTTTTTTTGAATTATTAGTGGACCATCAAAATAAAATATAAAAATTGTTTTTAACATTCCATAATATTTTTATTAAAAAATAAATATTATTTCAATAAAAATTCAGATTTTATTTTTATTTTTTTGCTTTACCATCGTAATTATTTTTTCAGAATTTTAAACAATTTATTTATTATACAAAATGAAGCAATTTATTTGGAATTCATCAGACTGATGATTATTTTTGTCAAAGAACCATTTTAAACAACAAAAAATTCACATTAATGGGTGGGTTTAAAATTATAAGTTGCACGATAAAAGAACTTACCTAAGTTTATACAAGGAAGAATTATACGACGTATTAAGACACACGTACTTAAACGTCGTATCCAAATAAATCGAGGGTAGTACATACTACTTAATGAACAGAT
>CM023360.1:21618121-21764770 GCA_013282895.1 Eriosoma lanigerum | reverse complement strand
ATTTATTCTTAGATAAAGTTTAACACTCTGTCTTCAAAAGTTTAAACTTATATTTTTGGTTTTGTAAATAAATACTCATATCGTTATTAAGTATTATATTTATTTCAACGTAGTGGACTTGATTTCGTCACATTAACATAGAAAATGTTACGTGTAGGTTCACTACATCAATGGTTCACCGTAAAGGCATCGTTAAGGCATCGTATGATAAAATAAATAATAAGTGAAATATAAAATTGTATTTTGGCTAGATTTATAAATTTCATATGCAACTCCTGAATTGTTAGAATTTCTGACGTAAAACATTTAATTAATAATTAATACAATTATTTTTTTTCTTTTAATTATTATTTCATTATATTATAATCAATCACTAGTCAATTTATATGAAAAACACATTTCGTTTATTGAAGAAATAAATATTTTTATTTTTCTCATATCATTAGTGCTCGATTTAGGGGAGGAGGAAGTAGCCAGAGGTACAGAACTCCCCAATTGTTATTAAAATCAAAATTATTCCTAATATAACATATAGGTATTCGGCGTATTGCTATGAAAATAGAAATTTGAATTACATATAAAAATATTTTTTTAATAGACTGATTGTATGTGGTAAATTTAGGGCTATTAAGTGAACATAAATCCAAACCTTACATATATTAAACTTAGAAGTCATATATATGTAACTGAAATTTACTATTTAACGAACATTTTTTATGTCAGAAGGGGAGGGGGCAAACCCGCAGTATTTTTCAGACGCGATTTTTAATTTATTAGATTGAATACCCATAATGAATTTTCACCAATTCGAGCACTGCATACCATATTATATTATATTATATTATATAATATTATTTATTTAATTACTTTTTAATGTAAATATTATTTTTAATATTGAATTTGCACTGGAGCGAGCTAAAAAAGTAACGATAACTTAATAAATAAGTGGATTACCTATATTACCTAGACAGTTATTACTGGGTATTTAGGGGAAGGGATGGATAAATTTAAAACCTATAATCGTAATCATATTTAGGTAAATAAGTATATATCATGGACAGAACGCATAGGAGGGCTTAGGGGTGTTTCTTCAGTCTTCTGAGAAATAATTGATATATTATAATTAAGATTTGAATGCAATGACATTTCATTAGAAAATTCAATTTTAAGCGAAACTCAATATAATATAATATAATTATAATATATTATAATGATAAGCCATAATAACACAAGATAAAGATAATTGAGCTAGACACTAGAATACAAATGCATGTTTGTTTAAAAAGTGTTATCAAAAATATTAAAAATTCAATTGTATATGGCCAGTATTGTTATATGGTTCTGGGTATGGACTTTGAGAAATGTGGTTGAAACAAGACTTGCAGTGTCTGAACGTAAAATTTCTAAAAATAATTTATTTACTATACGATTTTGACACTGAGGAATCGAGTAGACGCCACAATGAGGAACTTGTTTTAAAAACCAGATATAATTGCAGAAATTACGAGAAGAAAAATAATATATTTTGTCATGGTTGGGGTAAAATGGCTCATTTATTATCGCCGTTATTAAAGAAAATTTGACTGAAAAAATACCGTTAGTTAGTGTTTATTATGGGAAAATCGTATCAAAAAAGATTTTAAAGTAGTAGAACCAAATATATAATGGAGAGAAAATAGAGAAATATAGCAGAAAATTTGTTTACAGTGATGGTCTTAAAGGCCGAGGCCCACCAGAAGAAATAGAAGGAGAAGAAGAAGAACTATTATAATAAAAAAATATATTAACTTTGAAGTGTAATTAAAATAAATTTAAAATTATAAAGATTATTTTATTAAGAAACTATATAAAAAAAAAGTATAAACTTGGAGGGAATGTTGTCGATATACTGGTCTTGATTATATGGATTCCGATTTTTAAAAAATATTAATTACTTTTTTTTTATCGCATTGATTTAGTAAAGTTTCAATGTCTGCACGGACCGCATTAATATTTTTTAAATTTTCATATAACATAAGTAATTAATCCAATTCAATACTAGAATTAACTGTTATTAAACCGAAACATTTATGCGGGAGACCTATACTCCTAATTACAAGGAAATTCAATAAAATTATAATGCTCAGTTTATTAAAGTGTATTAATTTTTTTAATATAAAAAAGTATGGTAGTACAATACAATTGTATCTATTAAGTCATACTGAATACGATTAAATCAACATGAAATACATATTAAATACTTACGATAAGTCTTATATAGTTCTGACTCTTAATAATCAATATTAAAACATTTTCAAAACTTTTCATTTTAATTAATTTAACAAAGTCCAATATTTTAAGAAAGCAGTAGAAATATTAAGTATATACTATTAATTTATCATTCTATTAGATAATGTAATTGTTATCTTATTACAATTTTTAGTTAAAATTAATGAATTTTATCCTGCTTCATTGGATGTACCTACTATACACGGTTCGTATACTAACTAATTTAAAATATACACATATTAAAATTGAAACTTATATGGATTGAATAATAGAAAATATCTATATGTTAATTGATTTTTTTTTATATAGATATAACTTTTCGAATTTTCTACTAATTTTCTAAAGTGATAGGAAATTATAGAAAAATTGTACAATAATTTAATGATATAAATTTAATTTGAAATTAAGGAATTGCATATTTTGTTGGAATTACAAAATATAAGAAATGAATAAATATAAAAACAACGACCAAAATCAGTATTCGGCCTACTTTTATAAAATCAAACTAATTTGGCCCTACTAACTATAATATAGTATAACTATAAATATAGTAGGTATATCGATTTAATAATAAATTAAAAAAGACGCTTTATGAACTATTTATAATTAAAAAATTTATTAACTTTGAAATTTAATTAAAATAAATTTAAAATTATAATGATTATTGTGTTGAAAAACTATATGAAAAAAGTTGTATATAATTCAATTTTTTATTTCACAGTAAGTATTGATTATTAAACACGTTTTCAGGTTATTTATAATGGTACACTATTCATACGACTATTTTTGTTACGTATTTCATATTTTAAAATTATGAGACACTATAGTAACTACTAACTAATCATTTAATATAATATTTAAACATATTAAGGCATACTGAATTTGATTAGATAATTAAAACATAATAATTATTTAGTTCTTACCACCTGGATTTGAAGCACAAAAATTAATATAAATAATATTTTTAAGATTTATCATTTAATTATTTTAACAAAAACTAATGGTTAAAGAAAACAGCAGAAATATTAAGTAAGTATTATTTAATTACTCCTTAAATTAATAAATTTAATTGCTATCTTGATACAATTTTATAATTATTAAAGTAATGACATCTATCCTGCTTCATTGGTTGCAGCATTGATTCTATATTATAAAGTCAATGGTTGTAGGTAGCTATTAAACACGTCTACTGTTTAGTACTATAGCTTTATATAGACATATTACGATAAACCCTATACATGGATTGAATAATGATAAATATATATATAAATAAATTCTTACTAATAAATGCCTCTAACATTTGTACTGTAAAGTGCATTTAACATATAATTTTTATTTCTACATTTTATTAATTAATAATTTTCGTTTTCAATCATATTTGTAATAAATAATAATGTTATTGTAATTAATGTTACCGACCTGCAGTCGACCGATATGTTGATCTAGGTTATTCCTCCAATTAGTGTAAGTTGCGTTTTAAATGGTGAGCGAGAAACTCCCGTACATTATTATTATTATTATGTAGGTACACGACAAGGAAATAGTTAAGTTAAAGTTTTTTGTGCAAGTGAAGTGGTCCACGGTTTTCATGGTATCAAGATGAAAATTGCATATAGAGTTTTCGAGAATTTTTAAGTATATTTACAGAATTTGCAAGTGTAATATCAACGGATATTGAGATTTATGGAAAGGAATGGTTAAATTTTCAATAAGTAATTATTTTAATTGTGTTGAAGAAAATGTTAAATAACTTAATATTTCCTCCACATTAGGTATTTTGTCATGTTTAATGGTAATTATTAGTAAAGATTCTAATAAGTAGTAAAAGTTGACTAAATGTCAATTTTAATCTGGTTTAAATTGTTTTTAACATTAAAAATTCACAGTATAATTGTGTACACAATAAAGTTAATACGTATATATAAATATAAATATATTAAATATGAATTAGTAAATACAGCTATTAGAAAATGGCACTGATATTTCATAACACAAGGAACAAATATTTAAAAATTCCATTTTTATCATTTTCATTTACTTAAATTTTAAGTTTTACTTTCATTATAATTTCAGTACATTCAACGATGTCTTTATCAGTAACTTCAGATTCATCGAATTCATCAAATATGAATTCACAAACTAATGACTTTGCTACTATTTACAAATAAAATCGTAAACTATATCATTGATCCCACGGAAAGTCCGCACTAGTCCACTTCCCTTTTCCCTGTCCATTATTGTCCCAATTATATTATCATATTGTATTATATTCATTAGCCATTAAGTTATTATTAAATATTAATTATTATTTATTATACCGTTTATACGTATCATTATCCTTGTTAGTCGTCTCCGTCGTTGCGTAATTCTTTTTGTCGTCGCCGTGAACATTACAAGAACATTACGTTCTTATACATTTATTTGTTATACATTTTCGTACTAGTCATTTTACATACATTTGTTAATTTTGAAGTTCCTTTTATAACTATAATATTTTTTCATTATTATTGTTTTGTGTTTACAACATTATTCATAATGCTACATCAGTTTACTATTTTTCGTTATGTATCAATAAAACAAACTTCTACCAAAAACTTTCTTGTGAGTTTGTTATATTTATCATTAATATTAATCATATCACTTATTGTCAACCACTGGGTTCAAGTCAACCACGTAAGTCCACCATATTTGTTGCGTGGCCGTCAAGGGCGTCAAGAATTCAACTTCACCCATCATATTATCATCTTCAGTGATTTTAAGTGTTATTAAATGTTTAGTTTTTAATTTCTATCAATTATTAGGTAGGTGTTATAAAATTATGTGCCTATTGCACAAACTAGATACATAATTTCCTGGTATAAAAATTGCCATATGTTAAAGTGTTAATCTTGGATTGTCCACTACCCAAATGACATCTAGTATAATAAGATTAGGTTGCCTATTTAAAACGCCTAAATTTGTTCAATTTATTTTATTTTAGTTTTATATCTATATTTTTGGTATTGTAAATTATTATTATTCACTGGTCCTTCGGGGTTCATACATTTGGTCCTTACGGGTTCAAACAGCTACCGACTCATAAGAAAGTGAAAAGTTTAAACACACACCTGAAGATCATATTCGAACTGCAGGGTCAACAGAGAAGATAGCTAAGTTATACTTCAAGCCATAACATATCACGCTCTCTCATTTCTTTCGTGGAATATAAATCGAATAACAGTGAAACTCCAAGTAAAATGTGGAAATCATAATCAGACTAAAAACCAAAACCATGGAATCAATGTAAGATTTAGAGCTTTTCGGTAAGCTGGGCAAGTTAGTCGATGGAAAGAAGGTTGCTAATGAAACGAAACAGAGATACCATCCAGTATCAAGCAGATAACCTACTTTAACGAAATCGGAAACTAATACCAATGCAATAAGCAGCAATTTGCATAAACAGCAATTTGCATAATCAACAATTTAAATCTAAAATGAAACACGACGAGGGATTTAAACTGGACAATCGTTCCCTACATAAAAAAAAAAATTTAGTAACCACCAGCAACGATCCGAAGATCACCGAACCTATAAGAGAGTTGTACTCCATGTTCATGCGGTTAGTGTCTTAGAGTAAATTATCTAGAGACTTATGGAATACAGGAACTGGTTTAAAAATAGCTACAGCTTCTGTTCCACTTTCATTCATCGACAAACTGACACATATTCGTATCGGATAGCTACAATGCCGGGCTACTATGCTACACATTTCCAAGTCATTGTACCTACACACTAATACACAACACAATCATGAAAATAATTGAAATAAAAATACTTATAAGTATAGTACTATAATATATAATCAATCTTATACAATATTAAAAATTAAAGTGCAATTTAAAAGTTTTAGCATTTTTAACAGCGATTATTTGCTTTAAAGTTTAAAGTAAATATATAAATAAATTATATTTTATCTGGTATTTTAATTTAGCAATTGTTAAACTTGGTTGGTCTTACACATATGCGCATTAGAAAGCAACTACATGAACAGCGCTGCCACGTTTAAACGCGGGAACTACAGTCCATTATTATAAGCCCTTATTTTATGTTTAAGGCTATAAGGTCTATGACAATCACCGCATATAATAGAACATCCTCATTGGCGCATTCTGTGGAGAGCCGATAAAATGTTAGCCTCAAATACGGAAACGAAGTCCCGACATGAAGTTATTACTTGATTTCAAGGTCAACAAAAAATATTTTGGTTGAACAATAAAAACCGAGAGGGCGAGGCAGAGTCGTTTCTATTATAATATAATATATATATACAGTGCTTGAATTGTGGGGTGACGTGGATGGACGGAGTACCTCTTCCTTTTTTTAAAAATTTTAGCATTTAATCATTGCAAGGTATGCTATTTATTCTCATAGTCTCATAGTCCCCTTCTTTTATTTTTCCAATTCGAGTACTGGATATACATTATATTATATATTATATATTTAAATAAATATATTTAGTAATGGGTATAATATAATAATACAAAAGGTAAATACATTTTACAAATAATAGCAGTTTTATATTTTAAAAATATTTCGTGTTTTTAATTAGTGAACATAATTCAGTGAACTGAATTATTAATTTAATTTTAAATTAAATAATTTTAATTATTTATTTATACATATTGATAAACAAAAATACCTAATTATTATATTCTTAGAACTAATAATATTTATTGATCTTACCTTTACATTCATGTGTATTGCATTGAGCTGAACATAAATAATAATACAATTATTTAATAATAAACATTTTAACAATATTCTACACGCCTATTTATTTAGTAAAATTGTTACCTTTATACACACTTGAAGATATAAAAAATACCATAAAAAAAAACATTATAGAAGTCATATTTATATATCTATAAAGTACAAAGTATAAATATATATTAGTACTTTGATGAATACTATACATCTACTAACTTATTCTACTAAAGAGTTATAAAATGTTGAATTTTATATGTTTTTTTCCTAATTGTTTATTCCTTTTATTATGAAATTATTAACAAACATACTGTGAATAAGATTATATACACAATTGTATTGATTTAACAACAAATTCATAATTCATATAGAGAGTGCCATATGGAGATTTTTTACTTTTTCAATAATATTATACTTTAATAATCTTTAACTTTCAATACAAAAAATATTAAAATTTTTAAGTATGAAGTTTTAAATATGTAATTTATAATACAGGTGATCCTTTACTCAAAATATACGTGGTAAAAGACATTTAAAAAAAATTATAAATGAACAAATTTTATAGAAGATATTATATCATGTGGGTTTATACACATCAATTAGATTTTTCTTTGCATTAATAATTTGATTATCAATCATTATAATTGATGAAAAGTAGCACATTTAACAGTTTTATTTGGCAAATTTTATGCTAGGTATGCTATAATAATATGACTTACTGTAAAATGTTGTATTTAAATAATTAATGGGGTTAAAAAGCGTTAATTGAAATGTGCTAACTTGTATTCATTATATATTCATAAAACTTTCAACAAGTTATAATTCGGAAATCATGTATTATATCATCATTAGTTTAAATACAAAAACGATGTATCAAATAATATGATATAAATTATATTATATAAGCTCTATATAGGTATTTATTATATTCATTTTATGAACACGTTATTTCATAGTTTTAAATTAGAATAGTTTTCTTTTGTAATTGTATGCATTTATTTTTGTTAGAGAAGCAATTATGGTTATTTAGTATCATCATTATTGTTCAATATGATTTTTCATCAAATTAATATTCATATGAAAATATTTAATTTCCGAATAGCGAATATAATAAAAAAAACTACTTTTAACAAATGTTATCAAAAGTAAATAAGTATCTAATATATATTATAATGTCATTAAAATGTATGAAATAATTTATAGAATGTTAATAAAAAAAAATGTTTTTCCCACAGTTGTTCCCCTTAATTAAATAACGTAAAATGTCGTAATTAATTGAACAATTTACAAGACAAAAAAAATTGTTGCATATTGTGTTAAATGTACAATTTTAATAGCAACCTTAATAAAAAAAATTTAAAACGAAATAAAAAAATTTAATAAATCATGTATCACCACAAAAAAATTATAATGTAAAAAAAAAAAAATGTTTTAGAAGTGCATAATGTAATCGTAATCCAGGGTTGCTCATTATTAGGTTTAAGGACTTCTAGTATTTGCATATTTTTTTTAATGAGATGTATAACTAGCTAAGTCAAACTATAATCATTTTCGAGGTATATGTAGGCAAACCAAACATATATTAAGATTTTTGGTTATTTGAACATCTTTGAGCATTATTTAGCTTATTAATGCTTTATTTAACTATTTAAAGACAAGAATAAATAAAGTGAATTGCCATCACGTGATATTTCTAAATTTCTTCTACTGTTTTCGTCCCCTTAGATACAGAGTTTAAAATTACTTCTATAGAAGCTAATGCGTAGTTAATGCGGAACTAGGTACGTTGACGGCCAGGGAAAATATTACAATAGCGCCTTATACACATCACACTATGATTAAAAAAAAAAATCTTAATGCGACATTGCGTTTTATAAGTATATACTTATATAAGAAAATTAATTAGATAACTTAAATGAATATGTTAATCCATATAACCTTTAAATTACAATACTATTTATAGTATTAATATATTTTTTTGTATTTCCAATTTATTTTTTATTTTTTCTATACTTATAAATTATTAGTTGTAAATATTAAAAAAAGTATTAAATTATTAAACTGCTTTTAATTTTTATAAAAAAATCATACAGTAAAATACATAATTGACACTGAAAATATTATATAATGTACTATATGTAGGTACTTATATACTATATTTTACTATATAATAAGAATGAATAAACTTGGACAGTTTTTATTATAAATATTGAATTATAATATTATTTATTAATATACAGAATATCTACCTATCCCAGATCTATTTATTTACTGCTAAAAATGTAAATGGGAAAGTGAGTTTTTATTAAAATTATAAGTTGGTTATAACTATAATATTAGTTTTATTAGTTATAAGTACATCTCATAAACAAATTTAAATAATTTATTTTTATTTTTTTTTAATTTAAGTTATGTAAAATATAAAATAACCATTTTTAAAAAGTATATTTGTCTGATAATTTTAATGCATTAAATGATTTATACTGCATTTAAAAATCTTTATTTTTCATGGAAATGTTATTAATTAGTAAATAGATCTGGGTAACTGTATATCTATTTATTCCACAATAATATTGTGATGGTTTTACATAATTCAATTATAATGTCATATTGCAAGTTCATTTTTATATGAATATAAAATAACTGTATTCAAAATGGTATTGGACATTAAAAGATGACGTATTCTAACTTTTATACATATAATTAATATTTTCTATAATTAAATCAATAGGTTTACTTTTTGTATAAATATATAAATATTAAATAAAATAAAATATATTTATAACTAATATTTAATTATTTTATTCCCTAAAAAATAAAATATTGTTATATTAAGCTTGTGAATATAAGTAGAGTTTGTTGGCTTTTAAAATTACGCCTCAATGGAAAATTATCATTATGCAATTGGTTGTAATACTAAGTTTCATTTCTAGAAGTATTTAGTTTTTAGTTTTAATCGGCAGTTAGAACCATAGTACCATACCAACATACAACCAATTTTCCAACCAACTCTATTCATTGCCTAATCCTTCCAGTTTTCTACTTCTACAACTCTCTAAACTGTATCTTTCTACCTATAATTGGTCTTCTTATAGGTAGGTCTTTTCTCTACCAGATTTTCTATCCCAGCACAGCCTTCCTTTCTTGATATAAACTCTATCACGCTCTTTTCATTATATATTTCATGTAGTACTTTCTCTCCCACTCCAACAATCAACATTCATTTCAATAACAACTCTCACAGCCTCTAAATCATCTCTCTTCTTAACATACCTATCTCAGCCTAATTTCTCTCATTTTCAATTGCGATGTAACTTCTACATTTCTCCCAATGTTGTGAAAGTGACAAAATTCCTTTTTGAACATATTACGTTTTGTTCCCCGTTCACTTCCTAAATTAAAAAATCATTCTAAATCTTCGTTCATTCATAAAAGAAGAAACTCCTTCCAGATCCAGTTTTTCTAAATAACAGTATACATATACTCAGTATTATATATTAATTACAAAATTATAAAACAGAATTCATTATTACCCATCAAAAATGAATAGGTTACTAATTAATCCTTTAGTTATACATTTTTTAGCCAAAATTTATACCAACTAGACGCGGTTTGCTATCGAAAGCATACCCGATTTGTGGTAATCAGACCATTATTTCTATCCAAAAAAATGTTTTCATATATCTGGCTACATTATACCTACCCAAATTCATTTTATGGAATCTATAGGTAACTGCTATATAAATTATATATCTACAATAACTTAATAAAAATTGATAATGCTCTTATATAATATATGTTAAAATTAAAAAATAATATAATGTTAATATGGAATAAGATTTTATAGAATTGTTAAGTAAATCAGCTTCTCTTCATTCAAAATGAAATAAAAAATTGAATTATTAATATTTAACTTATATCGTTTACTGTATAGTACACAAAAGAAAAAAAATATAATATAATATGCGTCAAGTCATTAAATTCGAACTTTTGTGATATACTATCATAATAATTTATTATATAACTACAAGCCTACAACCTACAGTTAAATAACAGCTAGATATTTTATAATTTAGTTATCAAAATTAAATTTACAAATTAATTTAATATTACGTATGTAGGTAGGACAAGTACATACGACCTATTATTCCACTTGGTACCTTAATCGATCTCGGCTACATAATTATCAATAATCAATTAATTAAATTATATTTGAAAGAACCTAACTAATGTATATCATGTTATTGTAATATTATAGATCTACTATATAATTTATGAAATAGTAAAAATTATATGTACCATATAGGTAATATTATACTACTATAGATATTAGTAGATGCGGAACGACCGAAAGAAGATGTGAGGTTGTTATTTAGTATTCTCATATTGGCAACCTTTTGAGACGGAAAAGCCAAAAGTTACAATTTACTCAATTTCCCTATTTTTAAAGAGAAATTAAAAGTTTGTATTTCAATATTATAGTTTTTACTTTTTATTTTCGATTTAAAATAAATTCTTTAAATACGAAATAATAATAATAATTCTTATAAAAATATACAAATATTTTTAGCACAATTCATATTAAAATATTTTAATCCTAGATATAGAATAATAAATAATTATACAATAATATTTTTATTGAATATTTCAATAATATATTATAGTAACATCAATGGAAGCATTGACTTTTCATGTGTTTTGACAGTTTGATTAAACCTGACTTATCACTTGTTGTTTTAAGTTTCAAGTACGGCTTTAGTATTTTAGTTGTTTGTTAGTTGTCTTTTTACTTTATTTTAGAACTGGAGAGCCGCAACATTACATCGAAAAAGCTGCAGGATGCTGACTTCTGCTACAGGGCACACCTACTCTCAAGCTTTTATTAAAATAATCATGAGTATACTCAGTCATAACGGGATTTTTATCCCGTAACTATATTCGCCATTGGTCTCAAGCAATTGGCAAAGCAACGTCACTTGGTCACAAGTAATCAAATCACACAAGATAAAAGAGCGTGAATTAAATGACGTGAAATATATGATATATATGTTAAATTTATGATTATAAACATTGATCAATTATAGATTGCATAATTAATTAACTAAAAGTTATGGTCTAGTTCTAATGATGAAAGTAAAAAAAATATATACACGGAATTATAACTATTTATAATTATAACTATTTAGTTTTTATTATTTTTTAATTTAATAAACAAATATAGATTTACAATTAATTTATTGAGGATTCCATAGAATTGAAACTATAATTCTTGAATTTTATATTTTATATCTCATTCTTCGATTCTTTCTTAATTATTGTCTATGATGGGGTAAATGAACAATAGTCGTATGGATTCAATGCACCTGTAGTTGTGTTTTAAAAATATGTTAATAAATTGACAATAATTTTAAAATAATATTGGCTTTTAAAGTTAAAATTTCCGAAAATCTATTTTTTTTAATTTTTAAATTTCGTGATAACTAATTGAGTTTTGATAGTAAGGACGTGCAATTTTTTTTAAGTATTAACATAGGTAATATACAAGTGTTGTACAATTTTGGAATGGATTAGTTGATTATTTGGCCAAGTATAGAAGTTTGAACATTATTCCAAAAATGTTTGATATTTTCAGCAATTTTTGGTTTATCGTTTTGAAAATTTGATCAAAATCTAATCATATAAGACTTAAACTTTTTTTCAAATTATTTTTTAAATCGTAACTGATAATTTTTTAGACGCAATAAGAAAACTAATTCCCAACCATATCTTTTTAGATCTATAGACATATAGGTATACACAATGTATATGTTATTATGATCTATAAATAATTGATTTTTAATTATTATAATTTTTAATTTTAGAAATAATCAAATAACATGTGTTTAATAATGATATTAATAATAATCGGCCGCGGACGCGCTCATATACACACGTTTTATGTTTTCGTGAATTTTAATGAGTTGTCTAAATATTATGTTATTGGCGTTTAAAATCGGTCGTGTGAACCATTGGAGCGATCGAAATCAAAAACTTTTTGAATTATGCATAAGGCATTGTTGAATTATTACCTATTTTATTACCTTTGTATTTTTATTTATTGTTCCTAGGCTTGTATTAATTGATATTATTTTTTAGGAACAGTTAAATAAAGAGACTGGCCGATATACGGAAATTTGTATAATTTTTTTTTTTTGTCGTACTATTGTGTTTAGTGAGTATTAATATTATACATTTATTATATGGAATTTTAAGTCTCGAATAGTTATTTTCTTATCGGCGTTAATCGCCTATAAGTAAAATTTAAGCTCTAATAGTTAAAACTTTTTGTAATTCTGTAACGCTAAGCGTCAGTAAATGTAACGGCGTTAATCGTTCTTTTATAAATTAATATTATTGTTACCATATTTTTTTTGTGAATTACCTATACACCTTTTTTTGTTTAAGCGCTAATCGCCAAGCATCTATATCAGTGGTTTTCAACCGGCGTGCCGCGAACTTCTTCTGGGTGTGCCGCAAACATTGGCAATTTTTATTCTTAATTATAGACGACTCTTGTGTGTATTTTAATTTTTAACTAGACATTGCATAGAATCTATATGTAGCGGTTAAACCAGGACGTGTGAAGCCGGCTAGAATTATTTATGTTTAATTTTAGATGCACATTGACATAAAGTGTAGTGCGTCAATTTCAAGGAAACATTAATAAGATATCATCAGTTTGTGACAATCTAAAAATTAAAATATTATAAATGAATTAATAAACATGTTCACTATGATTAAATCCAAGAAACATCACTACATTAGTATACCCGTTACTGTAGTTGACCCGTACGTTATGATCGCGGATTATTGTTTGTTACACGTCTCATCGTTTCGTACTTTTATAGTTTCATGTTATAATTGTTTTATGTAATAATATACGTTTAAATTTTTATTTTGTTATTATTATGAATAAATTTGTTACTCGTTCAGTCAACAACAATACTTGTTTTAGTGAACCGTCGAAAAAAAAAAAAAACAAAAAATATTAAACGTCAACACAATGAGTATTATTTAAAAGTAGGATTTTTTTGTTCGGGGAGATATGGATAATCTTCGTCCGTTGTTTGTTGTATGTGGGGAAAAATTGTCAAATGAAGCGATGGTTCCCGGTAAACTTAAATGACACTTTTCCACAAAACATTCACATTTGATCGACAAAATAAATCATACTTTGAACGATTGTTAGAGTCACAAACTCAACAATCTGAAAAAATGACGAAAATTGTGAACATTTCTGATAAATCACAAGAAGCGAGTTATGTAGTAGCAAAGCTTGTATGTAAAAAAATGAAATCACACATGATAGGAGAACAACTAATTTTACCCGCTTGTCGTGAAATTTTAAAAATATTATTTGGAAATGAAGCTGAAAAATAAGTATCTAAAATTCCTTTAACTGATAATATTATTAGTAGACGCATAAGACACATGTTTGAAGATATTGAGCAGCAAATATTAGATAAATTACGCGATTCTCCAATGTTTGCGTAACAAGTAGATGAATCTATTGATATAAGCGGCAAAGCACAGATTTTGGTTTTTATACACATGGTTGTTGATAATGATATTAGCGAAAATTTTTTCTGTTGTAAATCAATGTCAGAAACAACGAAAGGTGGAGATATTTTTAAAGTATTGGATGAACATTTAGTAAATTTATCATGGGACAAATGTATTGGCGTATGTACTGATGGAGCAACTTCAATGACTAGGTCAATAAAAGGTTTTATTTCTTTAGTTAAAAATAAAAATTCTAATATTATTTTCACCCATTATTTCCTTCATAAAGAGGCTCTTGTGCTAAAATCACTAATGAGTGATTTATTAAATATATTAGATCAAGTTGTGAAAATCATTAATTTTATTACGAGCCGTCCACTAAAATCAAGGTTCTTTGAAAAAAATTGTGAAGAGATGAAAGCATATTATTCAAGATTGCTCTTATACAACGCAGTGAGATGGCTTTCCAGAGGACATATTTTATCACGATTTTATGATTTAAAAGAAGAGTTAATTGTATTTTTAACGATAAAAGAATCTGAATTTTACTTTATTAGTGATGACTCATGGTGGACTAAGTTATCCTTTTTAACTGATTTGTTTGTTTCATGAATGTAGTGGTGCGTTGTGCGTATACCCCTAATATGCATGCCATGGTGGAACTACCCCACTGGTATATTATGTTATAATAAACGTGAACAAAGTAAAACGCGCGCGCGCATTTCTTGTGGTTTGTTTGCAATGTGTAATAAAGTGTACCACCGTGTACCCACTATCCATCGTATACCAGAATGGCAACATTCCGTGAGGGACGGAAACAAAAAAATGCGCTCTCTCTCTCTCATTCACTTTTTCTCTCTAATATTATACATAGATAATAAAGAAATGAAAAGAACGCGATTTGTTTGAACATCTCAATAAACATAATTCTAGTATGCAAGGTCGCAATGAAAATGTTTAACATCATCAGACAAAATTTTTGCTTTCATCAAAAAATTAAATCTATAGAAAAATAAAATTAATCAAGGGAATCTTTCAATGTATTCACGTACTGCAGCACAAATTATAGATAACAAAATATTATCTTTAATAATCGATTCTAGTGCACTATTGGAAGTAAAAATGAAAAATATTTTCCTAGCATTAATATTAAAAATTATGATTGGGTTCGAAATCCATTTATATAATATCCATTGGTGATTTGGTCAATTTAACACTTAATGAAGTAGGAAATCTTTGTTCACTTAAAAATGATCGAACATTGGAATTAAAAATCAAAGTTATGACTCAACAAATTCTGGCTGTATGTATCTGAAGAATATCCAGAAATATCTCAAAAAGCGTTGACTATTCTTTTACCATTTTCAACTTCATACCTTTGTGAACAAGGATTTTCAGCTTTTACTAATATTAAAAATAAGAAAAGAGAACAATTAATCTCATTAGAAGAAGAAATGAGTGTATGTCTGTCAACTATTCGGCCGAGAATTAAGCATCTTTGTAACATCCATCAAGCACAAATTTCACATTAAATAATTGTTGTACCTACTTATTTATACAAATAATAATACCTGTACAAATATTATATATATATATTATATTGAATTTTGTTGTTTTATAACTTTATACTTAGCTTATATTATTTACTAAATTAGAGTTTAAATTTTAAGAAAAGGCAATCACAGAGAAAAAAGTTATTTGTGATGTGTGCCGTGAACATTTTATGAAAATCAGAGTGTGCCGTATACACGAAAAAGTTGAAAACCACTGATCTATATAGTTTAAGCTGCTAATCACCATAAATTTTATATATTTTTATTATTATTGATTATTTTTATTATTATATATATTTTTATTATGATTATTGTTTTGTGAATTGTATTTATTTTGAATTATTATTGTTGTACCAACCAGCCAATATTAAAATTTTATATTATGTTTTTTTTTTTTTTAATTGTTACATTTTTTATTTGATAGGTGATTTTAATAATATTATTTGTAATTGGTGTCCGGTGGCAAGTAATATTGTTTTTCGCTCCCAGCCCTTACAACATGAATAAAAAAACTTAATTTCATAAATTTGATATGAAGATACCAATGTATATATATTATATACTTTTAAATTTATTTTTATAATTTCAAATAACATTTGATAATAATTGATTTTTAACTTTTCTAATTTCTAATTTTAGTACTAAGCAAATAACATGAATAAAAGTTACATTATACATTAATGCTGTTGTAATTTATAATATTATCTGTAGAATTTCTTTTAGTTATGTATCAATAAATTTATATTATAAGCAAACATTTTATAACAGTATACATTAATATTTATTTATATTGTTGTTTTGAATCGTCCCTGTAGTTCCCATAGTATATTAAAAAAAAATATATAGTTTGCCTTCCTCTCCATTATATTAAAATTCTAATAATGGGGTGGGTCCTGTTGTGCTTGAGACGGTATAATTGTAAAAATATACAAATTCATTCGCAATTGATGTATCACTGCAAAATTTTTTTGGTGTATCTACATTTATAAATATATTTAAAAATATTTTAATGTATATAATTTATTTATAACTAAATTATGTTTTTCTGATTTATTGATTTATTATTGTAGATTATTTAATTGTTAATCTAAATTAGTTATCGTTACCTTATGGGTTATTCACTTAAATATACTCTATTCAATATAAGTTTGCCAAAACTCGTGCATGCATATTGAGGCAACTGTGTGATAGGTACCAGTGGTCGGTATGTGTCATTATTCGTCGTGGTCAGACGGCTAATGCCAATTGTACAGGTGATCTTAATAATAATAATTATTATGTTCACTGTCGGTTTTCACGGTGTGGTTAGTTATGAATTATATATACTGTCATTATAACCTCATATGTGCCTATTGTTTTATTTAATCTCTGCTATTATTATTATTATTATTATTAATCTAATACATTCATCAAGACGTATATATGTGGTTGCGCCGCGTTAGTCGACAACAACACCTTCCGTCGACAACTAAAATGACTAAGCATGCGTGAACTCCAACGTGTTTTTGTCGGTCGTGTGAGCAAACTTATATTGAATAGAGTATAGAAATATTATTAGATTCGATTTTATAAGTATTCTTAATGAGCATAAAAAACCCAAAATATTGTCTGAATATGCTACTTAACAATATAATTATATTGTTACAATACAATAATATTAATATTATATTTATAATTTATTATTATTATTTTTTATTAACAATATTGTATATACAATTAAATATATGCATATTTAAAAAAAATTTCCAAAAAGAAATACCTACCATATTTCTTTTCTTCTGCATTATATATCTTTAGCTCTTAAAATAATATAAAAAGGGATACATATTATTATAATATATATTCCTATTTAAACATTTGATGATAATTTGGAGAGATACAATTTGTATTACCTACTCGTATATACTATCAAATATATTTTACTTTTTTTATATTGATTTAAATTTAGATAACAATTTAGATATGTCATATCTTTTCTATTCATAATGATTTTGACTAAAGTATAATAGAACACAAAAGAAGATCGAGTTAATTGGATGAGTAAATTAAGTAAACTATACTCAATTATAATATAAGATAGAAGGGGTAATTCAGAAGTTGGCATTTAGGCGATGGAATGACAAAGTTTGAAATTCAAATGTTAATTTGTAATCTAAAGACAATCTCACTTTTTTCATAGTCTTCTGGATCTATAGAAAATTTAAATTTTGTTTAAGAAGAAATTATATGTTGTAATTTAAATGAGTAAGTTTGATAAAAGGCAGTGAAATGTTAAAACAATTAATAACTAAACACAATTACATACATAATATATTATGACCAGTGATGTAGTGTTCGGGATATAATGGACTGTATAATAATCTATGTAAAAAAAGGTAAAATGGTAGCAACTAAATCAATACGCAAATTTGTACGACTGCCGTGTTTAACGGCCTACTATTAAAAACAAATAAATAAAAATAATATATATATATGGTGCACAAAAATGTGCTGGCCAGCCAGGGAATAAAGTATACAAAAATATATAAAATATTATGATAAATAACAATAATATAAAATAATAAATAATTAACAATAAAAATAAACCCATACAATTTGGCGACAATACAATCGACGCTGTTGCATGGACAAAACCCAGTGATTGACGGTGTTAGAAGGTAATGATGACGGTAGATGGTGACGGTAGAATCAATAAAAAATACTAATATTAAACGGAAAACGGTAAAATAAAACAATATAATGGTAACAAAGTATTACGGTAAAAATGGCAATAGTCGTGCACACACGACGACCGAATGACGACGACGTAAAACGTTATCTGCTGACCACTACGTAATGACGTTATCTGGTGACCACTGTCCCCTGATATAACGTACAAAACATACTGCCCCCTTTGAAGGTACCTAGCTACCTTCAACATTTAATGGTAACTGGCACAGTTTCACCACGTGACGTGTAAAAACTTTGCCTTCTGCAGTGCGGACATTTGCAACTCGAACAATTTTGTCGTCTCCCAAAAATACTTTAACTACTCGAGCGGTCCTCCAAGTTAGGGGTGGAGTTGGTTCTTTAAGAAGTACAAGGTCACCCAGTGCCAGATTATCTTGTGGTCTTGTATGGTGTGTAAATATTCCCGTTGCCAACAATCCCAAAAGTGTTGTTGTAATTGTTGGATTAATTTCCAACGTTGATGAAGGCCAAGCTTTGGCACTGTTTTAGCTGAATTCATTGCGGGCATCGTAACTAACGGCTCTAATGTTAAAAAATGTCCTGGAGTTAGAGGTTGCATGTCATTAGGATCTGATGTCATAGACCCTAATGGACGAGAGTTTAGAATTGCTTCAACTCGGTGAAATACGGTGTTTAATCTTCATATGTCAGAATTTGTTCTTTGATTGTCCGATGTAAAAGAGTTTTAGCAGACTGTACGGCTGCTTCCCACAAGCCACCCATATGTGGAGCAGCAGGTGGATTTAAATGCCAACATATTTGATGAGTTTCTAAACCTTTTACTATGTCTTCAGAGACTATTAATTTCTGGATTTCTTCTAAATAACGTTTCGCCCCAACAAAATTCGTTCCACAATCACTGTAGATTGCTGAGCAGCGTCTACGTCGGCTAATAAATCGGTTTAGTGCTGATAGAAATAAACTTGTCGTTAAATCACTTACAAGTTCAAGATGAACTGCTTTAGTAGACATGCAGACGAATATACATAAGTAACCTTTTGTGGCTTGAATTCTTCGTAACAGCGCAGCCTTTACCCAAAAAGGTCCCGCAAAATCTACACCTACCTGAGCAAATGCCTTTGTACCTGATAGTCGAGCTCGAGGTAAAACTCCCATTATAGGTTCCATAGGTTTAGGTTTTGCTTGAAAACACGGTATACATTGATGTAGTCTTTTTCGTATAATGTTACGTGCTGATAAAATCCAATAATCCTGATGTAAAATATTCTGTGTGGTTTGTGGTCCAGGATGGCAGTGAAGACGATGTACGAAATCAATTAACAATGTCGTTAATTGAGACTGTTTTGAAAGTAGTATTGGATGTTTTGCTGCATAGGGCAAGTCAGAATTTTGTAGGCGACCTCCCACTCGAATTAAATCATCTTCTATGTCAAGATATGCCCCAAACATTCGTAATCGTGCAGAACATGGATGATTTTGCTTGAAACACTTCCAGTCATTAGCGAAGTGAATACGTTGTTCCCAACGTATTAAGGCACTTAATGCTTCTGCTTTTTCGTTTACACTCGGACGAGTTGTACTAAAACTACCCGTCTGTCGAAGTAAATGTCGACGTAATCGTAACCAATAAGAAGTTAAACGAAGAACTTTGGAAAGGTCGGCAGAAGCAAATAAGATTTTACATTCCTCAATTCGTGGAATAGTTGTTAGTAAAGAAATAGTTTTCTCTTCAGATTGATTTTCGACAAGATCCGCACTTGACATGTTCATTTCTAAAGGCCAAGTGTCAATTGATTGTCGAAGAAATAAAGGTCCAGTCCACCACAGTGGATGGTTGACAATTTCTTTGGGTGTAAGACCACGTGAAGCGCAGTCGGTGGGATTATATGCAGATGGTACATGCCTCCAAATCACAAGTGAAGTTAGATCTTGTATCTTAGATACACGATTAGCTACGAAAGTCTTTAACTTTGCTGTTGGTGTCTTGATCCAGGCAAGAGCTACAGTAGAATCAGTCCATGCATAATAAGCCTCAATTTAGATGGTGTTCAAGGTAGAAAATAAATAATTCATTAAACGTGATAACAATAGAGCACTGCAAAGTTCAAGTCGTGGAATTGACTGTTTCTTTGCTGGAGCTACTTTGGACTTCCCCATTAATAGATGAACTTGAGTATCACCATTGACTGTGCGGGCTAGTAGGTAAACAGCCGCAGCATAGGCACTCTCTGAACTATCGCAAAACCCATGGAGTTCGTATTTGGCATTATCTATGGTAATTCGCCGAGGTACATATATTGACCTGATAAAAGGTAATTCCTTGTGATATCGCGTCCAGGCATCCGTAGCAATTTGTGGTAGAACGTCATCCCAACCTACACTAATTGTCCATAGATATTTCATTAGTCGTTTAAGGTTGGTGGTTATTGGCGTTAATATACCTAAAGGATCATATATTCGAGCAATCTCAGATAAAATTGCTCGTTTACTATATTTTATTGGGTTTGGTTGGTATTTGTACGCTAATGTGTCATCTTTAGGTTCCCACTTTAACCCAAGAACTTTAGTGAACTCGTCTGTTAATTCATTAAATGCCACAGAATCAGTTTGTCGGTGATCTGGAGATACCGCTTCAAGTAGCGCGACTGAATTACTGGACCATTTTCGGAGCTTAAAACACCCTTTATTGAACACAGCGATTAAGTCCTTCTGCAATTGGAGAGCCGCTTCCTCACAATGTGTTCCAGTTACTACGTCGTCCACATAGAGATCTGTACTCATCACTCTTTGTACCTCTGGCAGGTCTGTGGCTTCATCCATCATCAATTGTAGGAGTGTTCTAATTGCTAAAAAAAGGCGAGGAACGTTGTCCGAACATTAAAGTAGTCATTTCAAATGTTTGTACAGGGTCTTTCAATTCAAAACGATACAAAAGTCTTTGATAAGCACGATGTTCTTCGGTTATTTCAATTTGACGAAACATTTGTTTGATGTCTGCGGTAAAAACTATGGAATGTAATCGAAAGCATACTATAATTTCTATAAGATCCTGTTGGAGTTTGGGTCCAGTATACAGGCAATCATTCAGTGATCTACTATTAGAAGTGATAGCAGAAGCATCATACACTACCCGTACCTTTGTGATTAAACTATCTGGTTTAAATATGGCATGATGTGGAGTATAATACGACGGTGAAGCATTAGTTTCATTGGTATTGACTATCCTCATGTGATCCGAATCTAAATAGTCCTGCATTGCTTCATTATACTGCTGCCGAAGTTCATTCGACTTCTCTAAACGAGCTTCAAGTTTTTGTAAGCGTTGCATAGCCATTAGTTTGGACTGTCCCAATTGAGGTGGGTTATGGATAAACGGAAGATTAACGATGTATCTTCCATCTGGTCTTCTTTTAGTCGTAGTTTTATAAATATCCTCACATTTAATTTCTTCTGGTATCTGCATTTGCTTTATCGGTATTTCTTCCACGTCCCAAAAACGACGTAATGTTTTGTCTATGGTCTCTAAAGATGTAGTTAATGTTGTCACTGATTCGTTTTCTAATGTTGCGGTGCGACCCATTAATGCCCATCCAAACACAGTGGATAAAGCGATTGGTTGATTAGACTCTCCTTCTATCCTTTTGCCAGATACCACATATGGAAACACATCAGCTCCAAGCAATATGTCAATCGGTAATGGTTCATTAAAGGTGGGATCCGCTAAATTTAAACCTTCTAGGTGGGTCCACGATGCCACTTGGATATGGCTAGACGGTATAAGTCCGGTGACTCGATTGAGTATCAGGACATTCAAACAAAAAACTGGCTTGTCACAATTGACAGGATGTAATAACACTTTAGTCTTTCCTCGTACCACAGGTACTTGTGTACCAGCTAGTGCCTTTACTATTACCTTACTCTTCTCTCTTGGCAACCCTAAAAGATTTACACAATTTTCTGTGATAAAACTGCTTTCACTAGCACTATCTAAAAGTGCTCTTACAGTGATTGAATCACCGTTTTCATTCTGTATTACAACTAAAGCGGTTGACAGTAAAATAGAACTATGAAAACACCGTGTTTGAGACGCTACAACTGTAACGTTTTCTGAAGCAGTTTGTTCAGGCGTAGTACTTAACTCTTCGAAAAATTTAAAATGTAATAAAGTGTGATGCCTCTTTCCACACTCTGCGCATCTCTTTGGATTTTTACATTGGTTTGAAAGATGTTCACTGAAACATATAAAACATCGTTTCAGCTCTTTGATAATTTGGAAACGTTCCTTTGGATTTTTCTCTTTGAATTTAGGACAGTTAATCAATAGGTTTCCTGGTAGTACCTTGCATACTTGACAACAAAATGACCGTTTTTCTTCATAGTTACATTGTCTTTGTTGTTGACTACTAAAAAAAACATTTGATTTAAAAGATTTATTTCCTTTAAAATTTGGTCTTACCACCAGAGTAACAGATGCAGATTTACTGTATTTTGTCAGAAAGGTAACAAATTCTTTGATGGTGGGGTCTTCGGCAGTATCTACAAGTAACTCCCATTGAGCTCGAAGTTGTGGATCCAGTTTTTTTTTGCAGTAAATGCAATACTACCGCGTCCCATTGGTCCGTTGGATATGATAGATTTTCGAAGGCACCAATGGATTCTGTTATTGTGTTGAGTAAACCTCGAATAGCTGTGCCATTCCCAAATAAAGCTTTAGGTGCCTTAAATAGATCCTCAAAATAACTCTCTGCTATCACCCGCCGATTCGAATATCTTGCAGTCAATTGTGCTAAAGCTAACTCGTAATTACTATCTGTTAACATAAGATTATTTATTTATAATAAAACTGAAATTTCATTTAGCATTTAAATTACCATTCAATCAATATTCTGGAATATTACCAAAATTGAGTTCAAATATTTCAAATACGATTCGTTGTCAATTTGCTAATATTAAACTTTTAATAATTAATGAAATATATTAACATATGATATATTGAACAACGATTAAGGTCAATATTAAGAATCAATGAGCTATTTAGTTATATAAACATAATAGTATTTGAATATTTCTATCAATTACCACCGGTATTATCCATACCAATATACGACGGTTTTAATGATATACTATTAAAATATCGAAGTGATATAGAAATGATATCAATCAAAACTACTTGGGAGACCTTCAAGTTTTATAAGCTATTGACACTTCATAAAAACGGGCAAATATCGAATCAGCAAAGAAATTGCCACGACAAAAAACTATGGGCCTGTCCTTAGGATTAGTCTGAAAAGAATCGGCTAAATACATGATAATTGCAAACCTTTCAACTGAAGTTGGCCTAGTCAACGGAACAATCGGTGAACTTTTGTAAATTAATGTTGATTAAACTGTTGGTGGAAAACAAGTGGCAAAACGTGTCTGAATTAAATTTGAAGTTGGATTAATGACAAGACATCAAATTAAAGATAAACTAAAACCAGAAGGTTAAACTAATGATGATTGGTGTATTTAGATACCAGTCGACATAACAAAATTAGAATTTCAGTTGGGTTATGCAATGCATCGAAATGTAACACGAATGCAATTACCGTTAGTAAAAGCCTTGATATTAAAAGTACATAAAATTTAAAGCAATACATATGAATCTGTATCGTTTCATATACTAAAAACTCAATCTAAAATGTAACATGTTGTATATTGGTTGTAGTCGAACTACTTCAGCATAAGATTTACGTATCGATAACCACATTGATCGACCACCAGAAAAGGTGGTAATAAAATGTCTAGACTTGGATTTCCAAATTATGCACTAATACCAAAATTTTCAAAAATTATGTTAACAAAAAGCCACTATACTGTTTGTCGCTTAATATAAGTTCTCTAAAAAAATATAAAAATCACGTTAATGTGGATAGCATTCTTTTACAATCTCATTTCATGTTTTCCAAGAAACTTGTTCAAAATCAACCGATAAGTATAGCATAACTATAAAGAATTTTGTAGAATTGACAGTATACATGCGAATAGCAAGAGTGGTTCGATTTGTTTCATTGAAGAATCAATTTATCATAAAGCAACAGCAATCGAACCAACATTAAGTCAAGAAAAAGTAACTCATTTAGAAGAAATAAAAGTATGCATTTAATATACATTATATATTGGAATTTATGTGTTACCCAAGTTTTCCATCAAACGGTTTTGTAATTATATTCAAAAATGAGCAGAAAACAATTATGAAATTAGCATTATTGGCGGTTTCAATATAAATTGGAACAAACCACCAAATGCTATTACTAAATTATTAAAAACCTTGAATCACAATATACTAGTCAATGAATTAACTACAGATTATGGTACCACAATTGACAATGTAATTACAAATGTAGATATTGCAGCTTTGGTATATGAATCACTTATAAGTGACCATAGACCAATATTAGTATAAAACAAAGAAACTTATAATGAATTGGAAGAAAAAATCCAAAAAGAGCAACAGTCTATAGAAATCTTGAATAATAATATAAATTTAATAAGTAATAATACAGTTACGTAAAGAATAACAATCCAACTACAATAAATACTATTATTAAATCTTAAATAACTACGGATCCTAATAATGAAATCACACTACCAACTATTCATGGATTTTCAAACACTGATAATGTATCTTGTTATGCTAATTCTGTAGTACAGTCACTTTTCCATTGTGAATTGTTTGTAAATGAAATCCGTAACAACCGACTTGAACCAATACTGCATCAAAGTTGAATACGACTCATATACTATTAAATCTATTTACAAAATATTTTGAAAATCGTGACTGACAATTTTGATCATGAAATGATAACTCCTTGAATATTGTTCGTCGGGATTTGAAATTTATTTTGAATATATACATGTGTAATTTACATTCGTGATATATTTTGGAATGGATTATCAGTATAATATATTGCAATATATTGAGTTTCGCTCAGAATCGTATTTTCTAATGCAATATAATGGCATTCAAATATTAATCATTATAATGATCAATTAATATCCTAGTATTAATGGATAAGGAAGAACATCGTAAATTGAAGTTTCCTATTTTACATATTTTCCATTGTTGTTGAAATCCATCGGAAACTAGTTCCATTCATTCTCTACGAGCTTGCCATACCAATCGTAATATTAACTTCGTATGAATTATGACTGACCCGACCAAACCGAGCGAGTTGAAAATACGCGCATTATCCGATAAATCGCCAATCAAGTATTTTAACTACCTATATAATAATATATAAGTAATTATTTAATTTTGAATTGATTCAACTTATTATTAATTATATTATTAATATACTTATTATATATATTAATTATAATGATCATGAGTAATCATAGATAGGAAATATTAGTCGTGTGAGGTATTAATTTATTATAAGTTACGTTATCATAATATCAACGATATAATAATATATCGTATATATAATAAGGAGTTCAACCGTTTAAAGGCAGTACGTGTTATAAAGTGATCAAGGGGTTGAATTTCATATGTGGACATTGTCTCGTTTTTAATATTCCTTATAGTTCTTAAATAAAAAAATAATAATAGTTCGCCCCCCTCCACCGTTATCTTTGGCTGTATCTACCCCTAAGAGTGATATTTGGGAGGAGTCGGGGTTCATATTTAAAAGAGTTAAAATTAAATATGTTAATATATCATTTGCTTTATTTTTAACATAATTATTTTCATACTCACTATGAAATAGCTTAATATGTTCGTATTTAAATTGGGACATGACATCTAACAATTTTAAAATTTTTTTAGATTAAAATTATTTAGATATCTACAATGATAGAATCTAAATTAAATAATATTTAATAGATTATGAAATAAAATAATATAAAATATTTGGTATAAATGTAATAACTTATAAATACAATTTTATGAATAAACTATCAAGGAATCTTACTGTTACAAACTGTATTAATGAATATTAAAAACTGTTTTACTATTATTAATTACTTATTATTATTATGCATTTTATGAAATATTATTATATTGTCTATGTTTTGACGCTCTTGTTTGAATACTCAACCATGTCTAATTTTAGATAAAATATTGATATTTTAAACATAAATAGTATAAATAATAAAATTGCGTTAAAATATAAATTTATTTTGATTTTTTACAGAAATTGTTTAATATATTAACTTATAATTATTATTATTATTAGTTAAATGTTTCATTGCTAAAAATGTTAATGAAGACATTGAAATTATAAAGTATAAAAATATATGAGAATAGATAGTACAAGAATAGTATGAACAAAATGAAGGTAAAATATATTTTATAATTATTGTTAAATATTTTAATATAAATTATAATAATAAACTTACTTTTTTTTTGTTCTACACCTAATTAATTATGCGATAATATTAATAATAATGTCTTTTGTTTAGTTTAACTTTACATATAGAAATTTATAAATATATAAACATTTTGGTCCATCGGGCTAGATTAAGTGAGAAATATTGTGGTTTAACGTGAATGTTAACGTTAAGTGAAAGCGTTAAACACAGGGTTTTAGGGACTTAGAATCAATGAACTGCAGAAGGTAAAGCAGTAAAATGGTGTAAGTGAATTTCATATACTTTAGACTTGGGAGCAAAAGGAAGTCAGGTCATAAAGGATTACGGCACGAATAGATTTGGCAGCGGAGCACAAGCACAGTTATTTTAAAAATAAATTAGTATCGGGAAAACACGCATAGAAGTATTTCACATCATTAAAAGGTTTGGATATAACAATGCTGAAGCAACAAAATATTGTAAATAATGATTTGGAAACAGCGGGTGGGATTGTACAGCTTAATGTTAGAAGAAGACAGATAAGAAGTCACCTCACAAAATTTCATACATTTCTCAATACGGAAAAAGGATATGATAAAGTACAGTTAAAATTATCAAAAGGAAATATTGAAAAATTATTTGGAAGAATTTGATCAAAACATTTATTTGGTTTTTCTATACGGTATTTCGGCAAATCATCCATTATCGGTTTTAGTATTTTTGGATTTACTTTAAATCAACGTATGCAATTACGCACTACCTTACGTCCAACTCTCCTACCCTTAGTCGACCTATATTTTAATCGTATAATCGCCAGTATAGCTTGCGGACCTACGTGTAACATACGTTCATGTTAATCGCGAAAGAACATTGTTTTAAAAAGGTCTAAATATGGAATTATAATTAGATGTTTTTGAACATATGGTAAATTATCCGCGTTTCTTAGTGTATCGTCGACCTGTAATTTTCCCCGCTCATCGATAAATGGATTTAATCGAAATAAACTGCTTTTATTAGATATCTCCTTTCTTTCGCCGTCATAATTACAGTTAACGATTCGGATGCAATCCATGCCAGGACTACTTGTGAATAAGTCCACCAATACTGATTCGTAATGTTTGTATACGCATTGTCGGAAAAATTTATTTTGAAAATCTATTTTTGATGTAACAATATGCAGAAATAACGATCCCCAGTTATCTGGATCGTGATCTATTACCTGCAATGCTTGTCTGTGTTGATTTAATGAACTAGTAACCTAACCTTCTTAATTAATCTGCGGATTCTTCCCATATATTCTCTAATTCAAATATACTTTTCGTATGTACCTGTATTAATAGTCTTTTATTGTTATATATTTCCGCAATAATGTTCCATGCCGCTGTATATAGTTTAATGCGGACATTTTAAAATTTTTTATTAATCTCAACGCCTCCTCCGACAATGATGTTTTTAGATAGTAAAACTTTTGCACTTTGGTTCATTCCTCATTTTCGTATAGTAATGACACAAACATATCTTTAAAAGCTGACCAATCTTCAAAACGACCACTAAATATAGGAACTTCTAACGGTTTTAATATTATATTATTATATGTATAGACTACTTGTCCCGCTGTACAAATTCCTACATTTTCACCATTTTCTTTACAACCCTCTGGCGTTAACCTAATCTCTGCAAGAGACATAAGGTCATAGTACATTTCTTTAAAAGAATCAATTTACGTTTTTGATTCCTTCTTATACCTTTTGCCTCTATACAACTCTGAACATGAACAAATTCGTCCCATAATTTTTCCATATAACCTTTTCGTAACTTTAACTGTATATTATCATTTCCTATCTGTCCTCTTCTAACATTAAGCTGTACAATTCCAACCGCTGTTTCCAAATCAATATTTACAATATTTTTTACTCCACCGGCATTGTTATATCTAAATCTTTTAATGATATTAAATACTTCTATGCGTATTTTCCCGGTACTAACTTATTTATAAAATTACTGTGCTTGTAATCCGCTGCAAAGTCTATTTGTGCCGTGATTCTTTATGACCTGACTTCTTTTTGCACACAAGCCTAAAGTATGGAAAAATTCACTTACCCCTTTTTTACTGCTTTACTTTCTGCAATTCATTAGTTCTAAGCCTCTGAATCTCTGTTTTTAACGATTTCACTTCTGTTAATACTCACGTTAAACCCCACTATTTTTTAATCCTGTTCGTTAAGACCAAATGTTTCTTTTATAACACTATACAACTTTCATAACAAGTCCAATATATATATATATATTACATAAAATTATATTATGTATAATCATTTATTATGAAATTATTTTTAATAAAAAAAAATGGTATTATTATTTATTGACTACATAAATTATCATTTAATTTAATATTATTTTACTGTCTATAATTTGACGCTCGTGTTTGACCACTTGTTTATGCCCGAATTTAAATAAAGTTTTGATATGTTAAGAATAAAAGAGTAGAAATAATAATATTACGTTAGAGTATGAAAAATTTTTTAAAAAAATGTTAATATATTAACTTATTATATTATTGTTAAAAAATACAATTAAGACATAAAAATATTTTCGAGGGGCTACTGCAAGATTAATAAAAAAAAAACGTGGATAAAAATATAGTTATAAATATTTTTATATATCATAATACAAATTATAATAATAAACTTACTATTCTTCTTAGCTTACATTTGAAAAATAAATTTCGTTTAACGTTATTACAAATTTTAACATTATTTAATATTTTCGTTAAAGGTTAGGTACTTAAATTTTTTCATTGTTTCTAATACGTCGTTTAATATTTAAGAAATATAAATATGCTACGTAAGTATGCACTATAAGTAAAATTTCAGGGGGACTAAGAGTTCTTCCAATTAATTATTATTTCCTACATTTTTAAGGTTATTATTCATACAACTTCAGTAACCCCCAAATATTTAGGATCAAATTGCGCCACTAGATACTACAATAGCTAGTAGTAATTTTACTTCTTCCCATTTTTAACAGGGTACAAAGGACAGAAATCAACAGTTAAATTAAAACTAATAATACTTAATAGTATCTAATCATAATACGATAATCGTCATTTACTCTTTTTGCATCTATACTCGTCAACTCTTCATCAAACAATAGCCATAACCTAACTTAACCACTTATAACTTGTATGAATTCTTATTACCCTTCTTTTATCAACTCTCTTATAATCTTCAACTGAAATATATCGTCACTCTCGCCTATTTATTGTACAGCTTTAAGAAAACGTGTTAGTTGGTTAGGTAATTTACACTTAGGAACAAAATCAAAATACGATATATGAAAAGGCTTCATTATAAACGTACTTCCTCAAAGTTAACTTAACGAAAATTGTAGAACGTGTGACTGCGGTTGCAATTAGTAGTAGACAGATTCATCAGGAGCAAAATATTCAACGCAAGGTGATAAAAGTCAGCCGGTACAAAACGTTCATACAGAATTTCAAAAGATAACAGTTTATTACTAGAAATCACAAGGTCCAATCGTAATGATATGAGCATACATCATTTAAAAAAAATACATCATTTTAAGTAACACTCATAAAACACACATATATTTTAACATTAGTAAAGAACATTAACACATGTACAATATAGCGACCCTGACGCCATCGGAATACCGCCACATCTTCATACAATTTAAAATAATCCCTTTTATTAAGACTATCATAAACATTAATAAATATATATATATAAACTAATGTAACAAAATAAGAAACATAATATAGTCGGCGTTTAATAGGAAACCGTGAAATCAACATGTATTAAATTCCTTTTTGTCGGCGGATCATAGAGTCCCAAATAATCGGCATACACTGTTAGTTTGTTATACATGCTGAATGGGACTGCCGATTATAGTGTCGCCGAATCCTATTCATAATGTTTCATCATGTACACTTCACATTTTTCGTAGGAATTCTTTAGTAAATCCAACCAGATCTGGGAGTCCAACAATACCCGCCATACCATTCAGATCGGTAAAATCGCGTATGCAGTGACTAGCTTATACACATGACAACGAACGAGTAATATTCAAAATCCAAACGATATTCCGATGATAGCCAGAGCATTCTGAACAAAGTTACATTCAAGGTATTTTTAATTTCTATCATTATTATAGTACATACAGTGGTGTTCCATAAGGTAAGAATCATTTTTTATGCATTATTCAGGGTCTTTTTCTAATTCAAGAAGTTCGTGTTTGAAACGTCTCCAATAAACTTATAGTCAATAAAATTATATTGAAGTTACAAGTAGAATACGAGGTCCACGCTTTGATATAATTTTAGTAAGTTAAATTGGCGAAGATAAATTTTAATAATTCAAATCAAAAGCGGAATACGAAGTCCGTACTTTTATAAAATTTAAATAAATAAAACTATAAAAAAAATTTTAAATTGCAAGCGGAATATTAAGTCTGTACATAGGCATATATTCTGGATACTCTCGAACCTATTACCTCGAAACCCTTCTTATACAAGGAGAAAGGTAAAAGCACGATCCAACAGACAATCACTCCCTACTTTCCCCCTCAATCCATTTAAATCACTCATCCTTATTTTCCCCTTATATAACTCTCTTATTCCTCCACTTCTCCAGAATAAACTTTATTTCCTAGGCTATCTTTAACCTATCCTAAACCCCTCTATTTTTCTTTTTGTTTGTTTTTTTCGTTTTATTACACAATATAGATATAATTTAATGATTTTTTATATTCTTTTTCTGAAAAAAAAAAACAACACGGAGCAAGTGCTTCCGGAATGCATACACCATGGAAATGTGATAAGAAAGAATAAATAAGGCCAAGGTCATCAATGTCTCATGTTATCTCGAGAAAATTGAAGTTACCACATAAAATAAATATGTGTGAAGTGAGCTCTTTCTTATGCGTTCAATAGAGTTAATATGCGACTTATAAATGAAAGGAGAAGAGTTAAAAGGAAAATAAACAGTACCTAAAACAATGGTATATGGACCAACCATATTGTGAACAAAATCATGTTTAACATTAGGGTCAGGAACTTCTGTCTTTTTACTAAAAATATATAATCGGCTTCACTGATTCTCCTGATCATCTTTCTTCAGCCTCTTCTTTTACAGTCTTATATCATAATGAGTTTTCGTTGTCTATCTTTTTCTATAAGGAATTATTGCATCATTTAGATTTATACGGAAATTCATTAATATTTACGCTTTAGTTAAAATAGGTAAACATTTTTAATAGTAGCATTTATCATTTCCTCTCAGGTAAAATTATTTTAAAAGAATGTAAACATTTCCCATGTTATTATTATTATTTTTGCATCCCCGGTAAATATATTCTAAAATGGGTTAAAATATAGTCTATTATAGGGTACCTACAGATGTCATTATAACATTTTTAAATTATATAATTTGTGTTCATGTTTATATTTTAAAAGCATTCTACATCAATGTCAATTTTTTAAATTTTAAAAGATCACTTCATGGTTCTTAATTATTTTAACAATTATATATATATATATAAATATATAATACATATATGGTACACAGATATATCGGTGGCTTTTCCTTAAGGGAACAGAATTGTTTTTCATTTATAATTTATTTTTACTTATCGAAGAAAGTATGAGAAGAATACAATAAAATTTAAAAAGTAATAATTCTTACTCGATTTTTAAGAAATTGAGCTAGAAACCCCTTCAAAATATTTATTTAGGAAAAAGTAACTTCCAAACTCTTTTAGATTATTCTAAATATATTTTTTTTTAATTACACATAATAATTATTCAGAATTTTTAAAGAAAATATATCTATAAGGTACAATTTTAATCATCCTAATAATTTGTTGAATGAATTTGTATCCAATATTTTATTTAAGACGCTATAGAAGTATAGACAAATATTATTTAAATTGTATTGTATTGAATTGTTTCTTTTAAAATATATTTTAAAACATGATAATAAACTTACACTGCTCGTCTGTGTTTGTATTACGTGCTTAAAATAATAAGTAATTTAAAACTTTATTAGTCTTTAATATTATTCTAAGTAAAAAAAAAAAAAAAAAGAAATGAAATGAAATTTCCACGTATTCATTATTGTATATTTCATAACAAAATATAATATAAGCTCATTATTATTATTTACTGTATGTCAAGCACGCCCTTTTAGAATCAATACATTCACCTAATTAATAAACAAATTCAAATAATAATATACGTTCTTTAAGTTTAATATAATACCATGTAAAAATTATAGATATATTACAGGTATAAAATGTATGAGTCATAGTATAAAAGTTTGGTAAAAGTATAGACCACAAACTAGGGATTTTTAGTAAGAAAGGCTATATAGCGTAATATATATACCATTTTTAGTAATTACACCTATAGAAAGTGGAAAGGCAGATTGTGGACGTTCCTCCTTCGTCCCTTCGGACCTTGGAGAAATTAGTGGTTTATTATAATTATAAAGATTTGAATGCAATGATATTGCATTAGAAAATACGATTCAGAGCGAATCTCAATATATTGCAATATATTATACTGATAATCAATTCCAAAATTTACCAGGAATGTAAATTACATATGTAAATATGTAAATTTTAAATCCATATGAAAAATATTCAAGGAGTTATCATTTCATGATAAAAATTGTCAGTCACAATTTAAAAATATTTTGTAAATAGATTAAATAGTATATAATAGTAATAGTAATAGGCTTCGATAAAAAAATTCATACCGTTAAATCAAAAATTGCAAGTAGTATTAAATAGTTTTGGAAAATATTTAAAACTTTATATTTGTCCAAAAAACAAACCAATTCTTTTCAAAATTTTACTAAACGTAAATATTACCTATATTAATAATCAAACAAATTTTTAAGTTCCTAGAATCAAAACTCAATTAATAATCAAAAAATTTAAATAACGGAAACCGTAATTTTACCAAATTTCTGCTTCTCTAGGAAAAACTTTTGAGAAATTCGAAAAATGAGCTAAATAAAGTACCAACTAGATGAAATTTGGTACGGAAAAAGTACCCTATTTGTGGTCATCGGACTATTATTTCTACCCGAAAAAATTATTTCATAGATCAGAAAACAAAAAATAATAAAAAGTCTATAACAAAAATTGTCAGTCACGATTTTCAAAATATTTTGTACAATGATTAAGTAGTATAATATTAGGATTCTGTAAAATTTTCAAATCGATTAACCTAAAATTGTAGGTAATATTAATTTTTTTGTCAAAGATCTCATAGCTCTAAAATTTGCCAAATAATCAACTAATTTATTCCAAAATTTTACTATACTTGTATATTGCCAATGTTAGTACTCAAAAAAATTTCAAGTCCCTATGATCAAAGCTCAATTAGTTATCACGAAATAAAAATAAGGAATGACGAAAATCATAATTTTGCCAATTTTTTGGTAGTTTTTCTTCCCCTAGGGAAAAACTTTGGAGAAATTCGAAAAATGAGCTTTATGAAGTACCAAGAAAACACGATTTGCTACCGAAAGCTACTTGTGATATTCGGACAATTATTTCTATCCGAAAAAATGTTTTCATACATTAAAAAAAAAAAGAAAAAAAAAATCTTCTTAGAAACAATACATTCCTCGTTCCGCTCAGAATCTAAAACTAATAATAGAAAAATATTTAAGGAAGGGCTAAATAAAGGGAGTAAAGTAGATTGTGGAGAAATATAGAGAAAAGAAAAGAAAACTGTTTATGGTATTTAGATATTTAGAAAGGAAAACAAAACATAGGTATAAACAAAACTTCTAAGAGAGGTTTATGAGTGAACATTAAGAAAAAAGTATTCAGAAATTATATTAAAGTTAATATTGTATAGTATATATATGAAGAAGCAAGGACAAGTGTAAAGAGTGCGTGTGGAAAAACGTAAGATTTTATTGTAAGAGTTGGTGTGCACCAAGGTTCAATTTAAATTCATCATCTATTGTTTTTGCCGTTTTTTGAAAATAGACAGACAGTGTTGTAAAAAATACATCTCAAAAAGTATGTTTATACTTCAGTACATAATTGGCACATTTGGTATTTAGGTTTTTAAAAAGTATATGGATATTAGTATTCTAAATAGAAATAATATGATAAGATTTGTAAATAATATATTACGCAATTAAAGACAACGTAGTTTAATTATCGATTAAAATAAGTAATACAGTTTTTGTATTATCTATATAATACAACCAGGGCAGGGTCATTCTGAAAGAGGCGCCAAATTTTTTAATTTTTAAAAAGTTGTGACATTTGATCAGCGCTACGGGGGCCTACAATATTTAAATAACATTATATTAAAAATAATTTTTTGGAGACAAAATTACATAATTTTAGTTTTTATTTACAATATATATAATATATAAACCTTCACTAATTTACTTCATCATCTATGTTTTAGATATGGTTCGTCGGTCGTCGAAAGCTGTTATCACGGTTTTTTCAATATTATTTATAATTTAACAATTAATAGTAAATCTCTGTATGAGGATAGTAATTTAACTCAGAATAATTTTGTTAATTATATTCTCAAGTAATTAAAAAAATACGAATATAATATCATCCTCTATAAGTCTATATAAGTTCGAAATGTAATAAGTGTGATCGATTAGACATTATGAATAGTTTTGTTGAAATCGAAGATGTCAAAAAACACCAGGCAGGGATTAAAATTATGTGCAGAAACACACACAGTGTATAGTATCAAATACAAAATTTGCATTACATTTTAATTGTATTATTTTTATATCTACACCATAAATATAATTTCCTCGAAAAAAAATATTGATAATTAATAATTACATATTCATTATTTAATTTCGTGATTAAAATTGACTATTGAATATATTAATAATATCATATAACTAGTGACGATTCATTATATTTAAGATTTATTATTCAGTGGTCACTTAAATTTGACCGAACGGAGCGTCGTTAAGGTTTTTTTTTATCATAGTTTGTCGCGTAATCCTCACGGTTGTAGATGGACGGTTCTATCCATGGCTAAATATATATTTAGACATGGTTCTATCTTTATATTTATATTACTATATTATATTACTAATTATTATATTATTATTATTATTACTTATTATATTATATTATATTACTATATATATATATATATATATATATATATTACTCATTTGTATTTCTTTCTCAAATAATTCAAATATTTTCCAAAATCTATTTTGCACATAAATATAAAATATTATTTACTATTATCAAAATAAAATATAATAGTTTATACTTAGATAAAATTACAATATTATTATTCATTTTATCTTCAAGTACACTATTTTATAATAAACATTTATACCCAGTGGTGTATTTGGAGGGCATGTACGCAAGTATACACCATATACCCATAAGAAAATTCTTAAAATAAAGTATAATTTTATGGGGGTTAAACTCTAGCTTTTGGATCATCTTGAAGTTAATAAAAAATAATAAAACTTCATATCAAAGTATAGATTACAAGGAATATTCAACTTGCTTTTATAGTGCTTCGTCATCCATAAGTGTTACCAACATACAATACTATTGCTAATAATAACTGTTTATTGTTTATTACGTATTTTAAATTCCAGTTTAATTTTAATAATGTGACAGTTATAACTATATAAAAATAAGAAATATTAATATGTTATACCTTAAACTTAATATAACCAAAGAATATACCTATCTAGTATCTACATAGAGAATGGGACATTCTGGCGTAGCCATTTAGCGTGAGGTTATTTTGTTGTAGACCCATTTTGACGTAAAAATTATTCTATTCAAATTTCGCTTTCAAACAATATATTTTTTTTTTTAATATCTTTAAGACTTTCTAATTTATAGTATAAAACCCTGATAAGTTAATTTATAACTTAACCAAATCGAGGGATATTTTTGATTTGAGGAGCAAAGCAACGGCGTTGAAGAGTCTAATCCACGAGCAGAGTCATCATCTACATGCATTATATTAATAAAAGAGTATTTCAATTTTTAAGAAATTAGTCTGCTAATAATCTTTAATAATATATATATATGTGTGTGTGTGTGTGTGTGTGTGTGTGTGTGTGTGTAACACTCTCTCATTTCTTTCATTGAAAGGAAATCGAATAACAGTGAAACTCCAAGTAAAAAGAGGAAATCATAATCAGACAAAAAACTGAAGCTATAGAATCAAAGTAAGTTTTAGAGCTTTTCGGTAAGCTGGTCCAGTTAGTCGCTGGGAAGAATGTCGCTGAATTTTTATTGAAGCCAATTCCTGTACTATTTAATCTATTTACAAAATATTTTGAAATTCGTGACTGACAATTTTTATCATTAAATTATATCTCCCTGAATAATTTACTATAATACTATTGTCACTAGTGTTTTGTATTCTACTTAGTACTTACCATGACAAAATAATTATTATTAATATTCTACTAATTTTGTCATACTCCTATGCTACACATTTCCAAGTCATTGTACCTACACACTAATACACTACACAATCATGAAAATATTTGAAATACAAATACTTATATTATATATACTATTATATATATTATAGTACTATATTATATAATTAATCGTTTATAGTGTACAAATTAAGTGCAATTAAAAAGTTTTAGTGGTTTTTATAGCGATTATTTGCTTTAAAGTTTAAATAAAATATATTTTATCTGGTATTTTAATGAGGCAATTGTCAAACTTGATTTGTCCTACACATATGCGCATTAGAGTGCAACTACATGAACAGCACTGCCACGTTTAACCGCGGGATTTACAGCTATGCTCCGTTTATTAGTATAAGCCCTTATTCTATGTTAAGCCTATAAGGTCTATGCCAATCATCACATATAATAAGATGGATTTGCGCATTCTGTGGAGGGACGATAAAATGTTAGCCACGAATACGGAAACGGAGTCCCGACATGAAGTTATTACTTGATTTCAAGGTCAACGAAAAATATTTTGGTTAAACAATAAAAACCGAAAGGGCGAGAGAGTGTCGTTTTTATTATAATTATCTATATATATATATATTATTATATTATTTTTTTAAATAAACATATTTAGCCACAGGTATAATATAATAATACAAAAGGTAAATATATTTTACAAGTAATAGTGGTTTTACATTTTAAAAATATTTCTTGTTAGTAATTAGTGAATATAATTCAGTGAACTGAAGTAAATTAAATAATTTGAATTAGCTGCTTATAAGTATTTGTAAACATAAATACCTAATTATCATATTCATAGAACTAATAATATTTATTTGATCTTACTTTCACAATCTTCTGTACTGCATTGAACTAAACATAAAAAATATTAAATAATAAACATTATAAGTAACATTCTACACGCTAATTTATTAAGTTAAATAGTTACCTTCATACACACTTGAAGATATAACAAATACCATAAAACAAAACATTATAGAAGTCATATTTATATATATATATATATAATATAAATTATAATTTCATAAAAGTATTTTGATGAATACTATATATCTACTAACTATTCCTATTAAAGAGTTTTTAAATGTTGAATTTTATATGTTTTTTTTTTAATACGAGTATCTTTTATTATGAAATTATTAACAAACATACTGTGAATAAGATTGTATAAACAATTGTATTGACATTACAACAAAGTTATAATTCACATAGAGAGTGCCACATAATTATTTTTTACTTTTCTAATAATATTATACTTAAATAATCTTTAAATTTCAATAAAAGAAAGATTAAAATTGTAATGATATGAAGTTTTAAATATGTAATTTATAATATAGGCAGGGGTTAAAGTGGGGGGGGACGCAAGGGAACTCAGTCCCCTTACCTTTAATGATGGTTAAAAAGCGTCCCCTTTAACAAATTACACGTTATAAAACGCTCTGGAGACATAAAATGATATATGGAACGCTTAAAACTATATAGAGACATTAGTCCCCTCTGGAATTTTTTCCCACTTTAAGCCCTGAATATAGGTGATCCTTTACTCAAAATATATGTAGGAAAAGGCATTTTAAAACTATTATATATGAACCTATTTTATAGATGATCTTATATCATGTGGATTTATTCACGTCATTAATGGGGTTAAAAAGTGTTTATAGAAATGTGTTAACTTGTATTCACTTAATTTTCATAACACTTTCAACAATGTATAATTCAAATATCATGTATTATATCATTATTAGTTTAAATACGAAAACGACACATCACATAATATGTTTTAAGTTATTTTATATAACCTCTATATAGGTAGTTTATTTTTTTAAAGTTGTTTTTAAATTATGAACATTTATTTCGTGGTTTTCAATTAGAATAGTTGTTCTGTTGCAATTGTAGGCATTTAGTATCATAATTATTGTTCAATATGATTTTTATTAATTTGATATTTATATGAAAAAATTTAATTTCCGGATGGCGAATATCATAAAAAAAATTACTTTTAACAAATGTTATCAAAAGTAAGTAGGTATTTAACATATAATGTCATTGAAATGTATAAAATAATTTATAGAATGCTAATAAAAATAATGTTTTACCCACAGTTGTTCTCCTTAATAAAATAACGTAAAATGTCGTAATTAATTGTACAATTTACTAGAAAACTAAACTAATTTGTAGCATATTTTATTGATCGTACAAATTTAATAGTTACACCAATGAAACAAATTTATAAGGAATTAAAAAATTTAATAAATCATGTATCACTACAAAAAAATTTGAATGTAAAAAAAAATGTTTTAGAGGGACCCACCCAATGTAAGTAGGCTTAAGGACTTTTAACATTTGCATATTATTTTTAAAGAGATATATAACTAGCAAAGTCAAAGTATAATCTCATTCGAGGTATATATCGGAAAACCTAAAATATTTTAAAATTTTTGGTTACTTGAGCACCTTTAAGCATTATTTAGCTTATTTGTACTTTTTATTAAAAGTATAGTAGAGTATATTTGTATTTAGTACAGCTTATTAGTTAACTATTCAGAGACAAAATAAAATAAAATGTATAGCCATCACGGATTACTTGAAAGTAACAACCTAATGATCCTTCAATTATTAGTCACATTTTATGAACTGATGAATTGAAATTTACGAACAACGGAATACGAATAAACAAAATTATCGATATTGGAATGATATAAACCCATACTGGTCACACAAAACTAATTTTCAAACGGTTTGGGGAATAAATGTATGGTGTGGTTTAATCGATGTTAAGCTTATAGGACCATACTTTTATGATAATATACTTAATGGCAGACGATATTTATTTTTTAAAAAAAATAAATTAGCAATACTATTAGAAGATATTACATTAAACATTTTAAACATGCGTGAACATATAATGAAGACCAAATCAGATCAGCTACTTCGAAAGAATTTTTAAGACAACTTGAGTTATGTTTAGAACATTATGGAAAAAAATTTTGAGCAATTTATAAAATTATTATATTAAATTTTTGTGTGATAATTTGTATAAGAATTATTTTTATTTGTATTTATTAATTTAACTAAACACAAAAAAAAATTATGTAAATAAAAATAATAATAAAATAAATATAAAAATAAAATAATGTAAATAATGTAAATATTTAGGGTAAAATAATTATTATACATAACATTTATCGATAAAAGCTGCCATAATCAATCATAAACATTTTATCTTTGTCAGCTATATCCACTATATGTTAGCTGCTCGGACTTAAGTTATAACATTGCAGTTATTTGTTAATTAGTTAATAATGTCTTTGTAAAATATTATATAGGTTATGTCTATAATTTATATATATATATTTTTATCATGTAGTTACATACAGTTTTGTAGTTAATGTGCTAAGTAAGATATAATAAAGTAAAGCTTTTTAAAGTCTAATACTATGTGATTATTAATATATTCAATTGATGTGTATAAAACCTTTTATACCAATTGTAAGATGTAACTACCACAAACAGAACATTATTATTAGTTAAAATTACATAAAAACACGAAAAAATATAATGATTCAGATAAATTAAATTTAAATGTTTCTAAAATTTAAAATGAATGTAACTTAATCAATATTGGGTTTAGGACAAAGTTGTAATATGTCAAATTGACTCAAAAAACATCAGTGAATCGAAATCTGGTGTTAAAAATAAGGGTTACTATTTAAAAAAACAAAAGTTGTATTACTCATGCGCGTACCGTAAGTGTTAAAAATTTAATAATTTCACAAATTGTGTATTTCAGTATCCTTTTCCTCTAAAATTGTATTTCAATACAAGGTCATCCAGCTGAAATATTAAGTGTTACCAATAATCGTGATCGCACTGTATATCTAATAATAATATACATTTTATACATTGAATAAAAAAATTTTACGATGTCCCCGCTTTACCCCAGTACTCCGCTTTGCCCAATGTTTCCCTACAAACATGTCGCGACCGATGTTATTCCCAAAACTTAATAAATATTCTTAAATTATAATTAAAATTCGAATAATCGAAACAGACGACAAGTTATAATCACCGCCGTCCGCCAAACGAAATTCCGTAGAATATAATATTATTATTCATTTATTGAGAAATTTCTCAAATTCTATCTAATCTTTATTAGTAAAGATAATCCAGCCGTTAATTATTTCCGTATTCGCTATACGATCATCTAAAATTAATATAAATAATAAATAATATATAATTCGTATTGACATAATATCCAGATATTTATGACAATTTATATGACAAGCAAATACGTGAGATGCTATTAATCTATTTCTGGTTCTATATTTTGTAACTATCTATAAACCAATATTAATATGTCGAACTACGGGTTCTTCCAGTATGAAAAGTTTAGCGACATTACATTTTTAGTGGCCAGGAATGGATAATGAAATTGAAATTATTACGCAAAATTGTGACAATTGTCATAATATTAGGCAAAATCCACCAAAATCTATTATATATTTATATCACCGTGAAAATGGCCAGAAAACCCGTGGACTAGAGTGCATTGTGATTTTCTTGGGCCATTTCAAAATAAATATTTCTTTATCATTGTTGATGCGACCACAAAATGATTAAAAGTATTTCAAGTAAATTTTATGACAGCATATCCCTAACAACAATTTTTTATATTAGACATATAGTGGTATAAATTTAAAAAAAAAAACTAGTAAAATTAATTTTTTTGTCAAAATTTTATGTTTATATTATTAATTTTTTTGTCGATTTATTAACATTCCTTCCGATTAATCGTGAAAAATTATTTCGCTCATGTGACTGCCGCGACTGGCTTTACAGTACGCCATATGCTTGACCCAATTTTCGAGTACGTTCTCGATTGTATGAGAATGTATTTCGGCAATGGCTGCTTCAATATTACGCTTAAGGTGCTCAATTGTTGTTGGATTATCCTTTTAACACTGATCTTTCACAGCGCCCCACAAATAATAGTCCAGCGGTGTCAAATCACAGCTGCGAGGCGGCCAATTGACATCGCCAAAACGACTGATTGGACGATTTTCAAAGTTTGCGCGCAGAAGAGCGATAGTGGAACGGCTGGTATGGCACAGAGCCCGACCAAAAACCACACCAAACCGTCACTCGTTCGGGACGCATTGGCTGCTCAACTCTCACGTGCGGGTTTTCCGTGCCCCAGATACGGAAATTTTGTTTATCAACATATCCACCGAGGTGGAAATGCGCCTCATCAGAAAAGTTGATTTTTCGATGAAAATCGGAGTCTTTGGTTAATCGATCGGCGGCCCGAACAGCGAACTCAAATCGCATCGGATGATCGAATCACGTGGCTTAGATACCTGGCACAATTGAACTTTTTACGGTGTCATGCCGAGATCTTTATGCGAAATTCGCCGCATGGAGGTGCGGCCGATGTTCAATTGCTGAGAACGATGGCGAGTCGATGTTCTTGGATTTTAACGCACACTCTCGGCAACAGCGGCGATATTTTCGGGTGTGCTTGCTGGAAATGAACGAACAAGTGTTGTTGGTGGTATCAACATTCCAGTTTCGCGAACTCGTGTAAATAAGTTGATTAATGTTTGATGTACGGGCGCATTATATCGACCGAAATTTGAACGGCATTTTCGCAAAATTTCTGCAACCGAGCAACCACTTTGAAAATAAAATTTTAATATTTCCTGCTTTTGTTCAAGCGAAGAGCGATCCATTTTGTACACCGTATACAATATACTATACTGAATTTCTGTCAATAAAAGAACGACATATGTTTGACGTTCTCAAAATAACTGATAGTTCAAAATCCTAACTCTAGATGGCCCATAACTGTTATGTATTGTAACATTGCAATATTGCAATAGTTATATATAACATATGTTAAATATATGAAACGTATCTTTTATATAAAATATGTTCAAATAAAATAATTTCATTTGAAATATTTTGGAAACATTTCTATTGGTTAACATATTATGTTTATATATACTATAATATGTACATGTTTATACATATTATGTATCTTATGTATATTATGTATATTACAATCGTTGGGGACTGTCCATCGATCATTAGCGAGTAGAATAATAATGTAAACCATTACGATTTATGCTATTAACAAAAAGTCGATAAAATACGTTTATGATATTATTTATATTAATAATACTTAACACCTTATATATATAATAACATGACACTGATTGTTGGTTTTGGTAATTTTTAGTGCTTAGATGTTTTTTAGAGCTATACGTCTCTAAGCCTGCTCATAAGTTTTGTATTTCAATAATTTTAAAATTATTTTACTGCTCTTGCCCTGATATTTGGCGCCAAAAACCTTTATCTCCATTCTACCGGCTCTTTTCTTCTTTTAATATTTTAATAAAGAAAATTGCCGATTATCCGCTTTTCAAGGAAAAACTTTAGGGATATTAGAAAAATGAGCTTAATAAAATACCAAGAGGACACGATTTGCTACCCAAAGCATACCCCACTGTGATAATCGGACAATTATTTCTATCCGAAAAAATGTTTTCATACATAAAAAAAAAAATCTTTGTAGAAACAATACACTCCTCGCTCCACTCAGAATCTAAAACTGTCAACCACCTTATGCCAAAGATTCACAAGTGTGTACACTTCTATACACTTCTCTAATACACTTCTAAATTTCTCCCAATGTTGGGAAAGTGACAGAGTTCCTTTTTAAATATTGCGTTTCGTTCCCCGTTCACTTCCTAAATTAAGAATCCATACTAAATCTTCGTTCCTTATTAAAAGAAGGAATTCGTTCCAGATCCAGTTTCTCTAAAAAACAGTATACATATAGGTACTCAGTATTATACATTAATTACAAATTTATAAAACAGAATTCATTATTACCTATCAATAATTAATAGGTTATTAATTTAGCCGTTAGTTATATATTTTTTATAATTTTCCAGTAGGTACTAAGAGATTGTATTAAAATAAATCATATTTATTATTCTGAATTCTTTTACAGAATAGTACAATAATTTTATATATAGTAATAGGTATAGTATATTAACAAAACGGTTGTTTTTCCCACTGCTGTTGTTCTTATTTAAAAAACGCATAATAACTTACTCTATTCAATATTTGAATAACTATTTGGCAAAGAAATGTTTTGCAGCAAATTGCTGTAATTGCACAATTTGCATATCAAAACCAACTAAATAAATACGTATAACGAACTAAATCTAATTAATTATGTTGTTTTTCCAACTGCTGTTGTTCTTAATTAAAAAAATTTAAATAAATAAAATAAACTAAATAAATATGAATAACGAACTATATCTAATTATCAAAAAATATATTTACTTAGTTTTTACAATTAATTACGTATCTAAAATAATGTAATATTTCATATTATTATAACTGTAAAATACAATGTATTGAAATATATAAATCGAAATGGAAAGAAATACTTAGTAACACTTTTAAATAAATATAATTTACTTTGAATTATAAATTTTGTTTTGAATTGCATGATTTGTAATTATTATGACATGTTATTAAAAATAATTGCGAATTAAACATTTTTTGTTGCACCAAACCAATCGCGGAGATTTTAGATTCTGAGCGAAGTGAGAAATGTATAGGTTTTACCAAAGATTATATTAAATGATGTTTTTTTTTTTTATGTATGAAAACATTTTTTCGGGTAGAAATAAAGGTCAGATTATCACGTTTAGCATATGCTTCGCTTGAAAATTTTGTCTACTTGGTACTTTATTAAGCTCATTTTTGGAATTTCCGCAAGAAACGGAAAATTGGCAATTTTTTATATACTTTTTATTATATTTTTTTTCGTGATTTCTTATTAAGTTTTAATAGTAAGGACTTGAACATTTTTTTAAGTACTAACATAAGTTATTTACAAGCGTGGTAAAATTTTGGAACGAAACAGTTAATTATTTGGAAAAATATAGAGCTTTGAACGTTTTCCCCAAAAAAAAAAAAATATTACCTACAATTTTGGGATTATCTGTTTGAAAATTCTATGGAAGTTCAATACTATATTACTTAATCTTTTTACAAAATATTTTGAAAATCTAAACAGGTAAATTTTTTTTATAGGTTTTTTATTATATTTTTTTTCTGATGTAGAAAACTATTTTTGGGGTAAAAATAATGGTTCCATTACCACAAATAAGGTACCCTCTCTATACCAAATTTCATCTAGTTGGTACTTTATTTAGCATATTTTTCGAATTTCCCAAAAGTTTTTTCTTGAAAAGCGGAAAATCGGCAATTTTTATAGGCTTTTTTTTGATATATGAAAACCATTTTTCGGGTAGAAATAATGGTCCGATTACCACAAATAGGGTACCCTCTCTATAGCAAATTTAATCTAGTTGGTACTTTATTTAGCTCAATTTTTGAATTTCCCATAAGTTTTTACTTGAAAAGGAATAACTCCTTGAATATTGGTCGTAGGGATTTGAAATTTATTTTGCATATTTACATATGTAATTTATATTCGTGGTAAATTTTGAAATGAATTATCAGTATAATATATTGCAATATATTTAGATACGCTCAGAATCATATTTTCTAATGCAATATCATTACATTCAAATATTAATAATTATAATGAACCACTAATATCGCTAATATCGCTCATTGTAATTTATATGTTGTCATAGTGAATTAAGTGTTTAATTTTAGTATTATTATATTTGTAGATTTGTAAAACTATGGTAAAATCAGTCGGTATCCAATATCATTTTGTTTTCCTACTTTATTTAGATGAATGTTGTAACTCCTGTCAGATATTAAATTTTCCATAAGTCTAATTAACGTCATGCGTATAATTTTTTTCATAAATAATAATAAACCATTTGTTTACTATGGATTTTAATTTAAAATTGTTTTAAAAATTCTCTAAGTAAATGACAGTATAGACATAGCTTGTTGGCTGCAATTCTTCTATTATAATTTATATGTACGAGGCTTAGGTCAACCGACTTGTAATAATCTATTTCACATTACATAATGTAAATTCATAAAATAATGTACTTCAGTGGTATACTTTAGAGATGATAATGGTATAATATTTAAATTAGAACTATTTTTATTAACCTCTTTATTACTTATATTACATTCAAATTTTAGAGATTTTATAGCTGACTAGAAGATTTTTTACCTTAAAGTTATAAATTATATTAATACAATTAAACATAATTAAATAATAAATATAATTATAACTAATGTAAACAACTGAAAATAATCAGTTTAATACATATACATATCAGTCTTTTAAAAACATGAAATGGCATTAGTAATGAATTTAAATTAATAAAAAGTTAATATAATAGAAATATCAATCATTTTAAAGCAATTTTTCTGTTTATGTATATCTATATAATAAATTAGTGACTTAGTGTGTAAATATCAATAATGTTATGAATGTTCTAGATTAGTTTTCTGATGTATTGTTATCAGTACTTTATTTACTTGTCTATCAACCAAATCTCATACTTCTATTCGTGGACTAATACACTGATGCAATGTGATGACTACAAATACAAATGTTAAAATCGGAGCAATTCGGAATAATGCAGTCTGACAAAATACAAACAAAATGACTGAAGTAGTTAAACAGAAATCACTTAATTCTGCATAAAATTTCCTAAAACATTTAATATATACATTATATTAATAATTAATGTATAATTAATATCAATACTAACAAATTTCGTTTGGGAATGTCCATCTGCCACATTATACCCACACAGGTGTTTAAAATTACTGAAGAAATCCATGATGGATCTGGATCTAAATATTTACTATGACTGAAAGGTAAGTAAAATTTTGTTGATAATATTATTCAAAATTATGTAAAAACAATATAATTACTCGTAATTCCGGGCCCATTCAATACTGCATGGGAGATGACAGCCACAAATTAGTAGCCACATCAAAAATAATGAAAAATGCAAATGGACAGATGTAAGTGGCAATTTCAATTCAGGATTTTTGCTTTTTAAAAAATATTCTTTGATCAACATCACAGGATAATAAATTAATTGATCAATACAATCTTGTACCATTGTGCATAACTGTAACATAAAGATTTAATATTTTTAAATAAAACAATTTTGGAGATATTAATTAGTAAAGCAAAGTTAATACCTCAAAATATCAAAATATGGTTGGTTATGGGATTAATTAGTAGTCAATCATGCAACAAACTAATATAAATAACTAAAATGTTTTACCATGAAATAATAGAAAAACGAAGAAATAACAAGTCCAACTGTGCCACAACTATGGTAAGACATTAAAATGGATATCATGGAAACAACTATTGGTAATTTTCCAAATCCATACAATACCCAGTCAGATATGGTGGCATTTTTTTGCAATGCTTTCATTATAAATCTATAAAATATAATGTTTATTTAAAATATAAATAATTTTTCAACTTTTAAAAAATGTTTAATATTTACCTAACTAAAAGTTCATTTATGGTTTTACCCCAAAATAACATCATTAACCACAATACTAATGTTCCAAAATACATAAATGAATTGGTTATACAATAAAGTAATGAAGAGAATAATATTGTTTTTAATGGATGTCCAAGCCAGTCAATGCCACCAATTGGTTTATTGAGGTAAGACCATTGATTTTGACTATTAAAGAAACAAACGTAATTATTATATAAATTTTACTAAAATATTATAAAGTCTTAAAGAAATCTTGGTTTTCATTATGGTCTTCTCTACTTTCCCACTATTTCACACAGTGACGGCGCGAAGCTCGAATCTCAAATCTTACATGTAATTTACATACCCAGTATTTACTCAATTTAATCTTTAGATAATAATGTTCCGCTTATTTATTTTTAGCATGTACAAATAAATAGCAAATAAAGTAATAAATTTACCTCAATCCTGATTTCTAATTTAAAATAATTGTTATTTATTTATATTTCCTTTCATCTAATTTTGTTATCTTAATATTGTTTTTAATTTTTTAGGTAATTATTATATATATATATATATATATATATATATATATATATAATTTACAATTATCGAGTAGACAATAATATACAACAATAAAAGTGCATAAAAAAATAACATTTCTTACACAATAATCATGAAACAAATTGAAATAATCAAAATCTTTAAAATCTTGGATATTGATGGCAACGAATTGTGATAAATTGAGCAATTATCTTCAGTGGAATTGGCTAATTGTGAAAATTGGTATGAAAGCACTAGCAGAATTATGATTCCTATGTATGAAGGGAAAGTTAAGCCATATTTCAAACCCATGGTTCCAATCGTATCCATAATTGATAATTCAATTCTAAAAATAAAATAAATAAAATTACAATCCTTGTTAATAGTTTTTAATTATTCTCTTTTACTCAATACGATAGTTGCATGAAGGATCTAATATGAATTGCAAATATGGTTCTATTATTTTATTTGACGGAATTATATTTTCTAAAGATATCCTCAATGGTTCGACTATGTTATCGCTAAAATATATAAAATTATTAGAATCCGAAACAATTTTCTTATATAAATATGCTATTACCTAGTGGTACTATGTAAAATGCCTTGTGTCCATGGTACAATAAATTTAGAAACAGCATGATTTTTTTTCTTTGTGCATTTTGTAGGTGTCATGAACACATTATACACACAGTTCATACATATACTATCAGACCAACCATTTAGAATGGTTTTGTACTGTATTGTATTGAAAACATTAACTTCCCACAATAATTTTCTATTAAAAACTCCATACCAGAATCGCCATAACAATTGATTTGTTCTGTCATTTGTGTCATATAGATCAATATTTAATCCCGTCTGAAATAAATTATTTTGAATTAATCATACATTTTTTATTTGTGAATTAGAATTTTCTACTGGTTTTTTAGTGTTTTTTATTTTGAAAATCAAATTTGAATGGCCCACTTTGTTTACATCAAGCATCTTTAAAGTAATATGTCTCCTTTTCAAATATTTTGATACTGATATAGTACTATTTGATGACCAGTTTATACCAAACAAACTATTATATAATAAAATAAAATAACAAATTGACAATTATAAAGATAAAATTTTAAAATATAATATTAAGCAACAATACCAATATTTTTTAGATTGATATTCAGGTTTGCATGAAAATATCCAATCATGATAATCTATATTTATAGCTTCGGCAGCCATTTCATAATTTAGTGAAGTATTAAGTAAAGGTACATGAATGATAATCGGCATAGGAGTTCCAGATTCTAAGAAAATTGATCTGTGAAGTTTGTATGTTTCGTTCCATTCTATCACATTAGATTCCTTAAATTTCACCGTAATAGGATGTAAATTTGAATGAAACCATTTTCCATTACTTCTCTGTGAATTAAAGTACCAATAGTAAAATATCACTTATGGATGTAACTGAATTGTTTTACACACTTTGTTAAAATGATAAGTAGAGACTTTCTTCCTCCATTCATAAATTGTGTCATCTGAATCAGATTCTGCAGAATCAAATAACATCCTTACAATAACCTTAACTAATGACTTACACCATAATATACACTGATGATCTGTAGAAGTCCAAACACCAGGTACAGCTAAACTCTAGAATTACATACAATAAATTATCATGTTAATAATTTTTTAAACACAGTAAAAAAAATATATTACTTACTAATACGTTTATATCTGCGTGTGGAGTATATGTTAAACAAGGCCAAACCATTAAATCCCGATGACCTCCTCCTATGGATAATAATGAAATGTTAGACAAAAACGAAGACCTTGGTTTATCCAATCCATTCCCCCAAATATTTTCCACTTCATCATAATAACTAGCCATATAATGGTCAGCCAAAAATAATGGCCTGTGTGGAGTAGCTAGAGTAATAATTAGTTCTACTAGATTGGTATCAAATGTAGCATTAGTGAATAGTCCTTTGGCTATAATACCACCCTAAAAAATAAAAAATATTAATATATTATAGTTTTGTATTTACTTTATAAGATCTTTACCACAGACAATTATTAACCAATATGGCTAAAAAGCTAATATCTCTAATTATTTATGTTTCTAACAAAATCAAATTTATTACATTACCATAGAATGTCCAATGAGTATAATCGATGTAGGTTTGTAATCATATTCATACGTTTTTATAATTGTATCTATGCATTGAGAAACAAACTCAGTTTGTTGTAATAAAACACCACCAAATACAGCAGAATATTCTTCATTTAAGTCAACGGTAAAAAAATCAAACTTTATATTAGACTGTATATGATACATTTTCCTAATATTTACTGAAGCTATTGACCGAACTAATAGGCAAAATAATTAATTATCAATTATGCATTATATAACATACTCGTTGACCATTAGCACAATTAATTAATTTGCATCCATTCAACCATACCTTGTCTATACGATCCACTGTGTCCCGGTATAAATATGACTGGCGTACCATAAAATTTCATGGATTTTATTTTCTCCATTGTTTGGCCTTCAGTGTAAGCGTATAAATTATACTTTCCTCTATTTTTAGGTACTGAGATTTCCTAATAAAATACATAATAAATACATAGACATAAATTAGTTAATTAAATGTGTTTAAAAAACATATTTGTCACTTACAACAAAATGTGGATATTCAAACATGAACGTCATTTCACAATTGTTTGCTGTTTTTTGTGTCAATTGCTTATAAACGCCCAAAGTGAAGATCAATAAAACTATTGCACTTATATAACCAACAGGACTAGGTACCCTCATTTTAAATATATATTTTGATATAATATTCATTTAGATGAAACACTATTTTATATTATTTTTGGTAAAGGATCTAATGAGTTGTGAAAACATGAAATATGTAATGTAAACAGCTACAATTTTTATTACACAGCATTGTTATAAGAATGTCGTTTGGTTTGGCTTAATTTGTTTAAATTGAATAATAATAATAAATAGTAAATACCTAGTATATATTAATATGAACATTTTATATTTTTTAAGTAATAATATTATTATCAATAAGTTTAAGTGTGATAAGTTGATAAAACTTGTTCACTTATCTCCAGAACATATTCACAGATTAGATTAAACACACGATTGTATACAAAATTTATTTTACTTTTTTGATATTGATATAATCATATTTATAAGACTTTTTTCACATCATTTGGTGTCTATACATTTTGAAGTTCTGAATTTACATTCAGTATAAAGCCTTTTTCTATAGTTATTATAATTATAGTTTCTTTAATTTCTATATATTATAATTTAATAAGTACAAATACCTACACACAACTAATTTATCTGTAAATCTAAGTATCTGAAAATGTAGATTAAATGACAATAACGAGTTTTTGTAAATTATTTAATAAACATATTTATAAAATAACATATTATAGCTATTAACTTGTACAAATAAATAAATATAATTAATTTATAACTGAATAAAAACAAAACTTAATATTTTTATTATTTAATTACATAGAAGAGTTTAATATTACATAAATACAGATATATTAATTCATGATATCTATAATAATTTAATATAATAAGTCATCCATCATAATCATGTCTTTATACCATTCTTTTAAATGATGAGCTTCGATAATATCTGGATTAATTAATAGCACACTTAACTTTACCATTGAAAAGTATTTAGTCCCATTGAATTGTTTAAGAACTGCTTGCTTAACCATTACTACTGGTGGATCATCAAAATTTTTATCAAATTCGTTAACATTTTCAGCCCACACTTTTAAAGTAATCTAAACAAAATTTAAAACTTAAATAAATAATAAGAAAATAAAGTATGCTTTTTGTAAAAATTTAAATAATACATATCTGCTATGATTAAATAATTAAATAAAATTGTCATATTAATATGTTATCAAAATTGTTGAACATTTCTATAAGTAGATTTAGAAATGTATACGATATAGATATCATTACCACAGAATACTGTACATTACCCAATAACTATCATTCACTAATAATAATAGGTAATGATGACAAAATTAAGTATAATTATTATTATTTTTATAAAAAATATAATGCAAATAACCAACAGTTGCCATAGATGTATCGATTAACATAATTTCTCGTTTAGCAGTTTCTGTTTGTGTATTGGAATTTCCGCATACTTCGATATCACCAATTTTTATACACACACCAATTAAATCTGAAAACAATTATTTAATATATAATAATTGTAATTTTTTAAATAAATAAAACATTTACTGCAGAATGTATTTGGGCTATTGTCTAATAATGTATTAAAATTTGATGTTTTTATAGACTGTACAGTTTGCATGATTTGTTCAATACATTCTATTACGACTGAATAAGATTGAAGTTTTAGTTCAAAGCCAAATTTGTTGTGTTTGAAAAGGACATCTGTTATATAATACGTTTTGTTTTCCTTAAATGTATATACAATTAAATACCATCTTCTTAAAATATAGTTTTTAAAATAATAATGTACCTCAAATAAATTATTCATGCGATCACTAAGTGCATTGAATGCACTGACACGTATCATACCCGTAGAATCTTGCATATTCATATTTAAAACTTGGCAATGATTATATGTATTAATTGCATATTTTCTAATAACAGTCAATTTTAGAACAAGTGTACATTTTCTGTAACAAATAAAAATCAGTTGTTTTCTTCGAAACTACGCAAAAAATCAGATAGTACTTACCCAATAGATTGTTTGTTCAAATCTTGAACACTTATAAGTTGGTCTTCCAATTGTTCGATACTATCAAACACTCTACTTGGACATTCATTCAAATTTAAATTAATCAATGGTTTTTTCTTTTTTACAATATTTGTTAATGGTTTTGGATTACCATATACATTCCTATGGATTAAAACTGTTACTTTTTGAATATAAATTACCCATCTGAAAGTAAAATGTGTATAAATGATAAATTTACTTATAATAAATGTTGTTACCTCGGGCTGTGATCAGTACAATTTTCCCCATCCATAAATCTGTACTTGTCAATTCTCAATATCGTTCCATATTTTACTTGATTTCTTGTTATTATATCATTTAATTGGGAGCACAAGAAAAAATACGAATTCATATTGACGCCATCTGACAATACTAAACGATAATTTATGTCCGTATCATTTTTTAATTGTACAGCTTCATAACCCTATAAAGATATAAATCCAAATGTAATTATATTGTATTTATAGGTATGGCATGAATCATTAAAGAAACATAATTCAAATTAGTTCAAAATACTCACAAGTAGCTGGACGATTGGCTGTCGTATAGGTATGCCATTGCATAATTTCTAAAACACAAATAACATAAATTATATTTCAGTGAGTTCATAATTATATATTATGTTGACATTATGGCAATAACATAATGTGATGCATTGTATAAAACATAATAAATGTATTAATAACAAATATATATATATATACGTACATCGACAGAGCCATTGCTCAATTCTATAGACATGGTGAGTTAATACTTATTAGTTATTAATACTTAATAACGGTTAATATTTATTAGTAAGTTATTATAGAACTGAACATTCGATTTTAGAAATTCGAGTATGATAGATATTTAAATATTTATCTGATAAGAGAAAAAGCGCGGCAAAATATTTATGTAAAAAATAAGTGATTATAATTTTATTTATTATTTTTTATGTGATCTAAAATCAAAAATGAAAAACCAAAGTGAATAGATTCACCTTGCATCAGGGACGTCCTTGGCCTTTATTTCAGAAAAGAGGCGATTTTTAAACAAAATGTAATTTTACAACTACTGAAAATAATAATAATAAAACAAAAATTATACCAATTTTATCATAAATTATTTTTTGCGCAACTCATGATATCAATATTAGAGGGAAATCAGAAAATAATGGAAATTTTAACGATTTATTAAAATTTCGAATTGAAGCCGGTTGCCAGATACAGTTTTTTCAGACCATTTAAAAACATGCAATTGAAATTTAAAAATTTCCATTGCCCCCTCCTAATAAAATGTATATGAGAGCCCATGTTATTATCCAGATACTAATATACTTTGAATTTGAATTTGAATTAATATTAGTTCCTGTAAAATATACGCAGAAATGGAGAAAACCGTTTGGTGATTTTTAATTTTTAATGGTTATTACTTATTACCTTCTTTTGAAGATATCTAAAACCAACACGTAAAAGTAGGTACAATAAAACCGTAATATGTAAATAGTACATATTTTTACAGTAATAATATTTGTTTATGTATAAGATTTGTTTCATTCGAAAAATTGTAATAATTAAATCGTATGTAAAATTATACTAATCGTTTCTCTAATTGATTTACTCAAAAAAATTTCAATAAGGTACTGCCAAGCAGGGCCGTAGCTTGGCACTGGCAAGAGGGTTTTTGCTAGGGGCGCAGTATTACAAAAGGTGTAAATTTAATGAAATTTATAAATAAAAAAAATTTTATTACTTTATATAAAAAGTTATAAGTACATAGAAAGTTTAAGACACGAAAGCATGGTTTTAATAATATTATTGCAAATAGATATACAATTAATGAGTTTTAATTATAATTCATAATTTTTTACATTAGATTGCCAGGGGCGCTATTACCCCTTGCTACGGCGCTGCTGTCAAGATGTAGTACACTACGGTCTGTTACCAGTGGCGTGCTGAGGACTTTTTACAGGGGGAATTCTGCTAAAATGAATTAATAGGTACACAGAAGGGGTGAGTGAAATAATTATGAAGATTTTTACTTCGAAAAAAATGTTCATTTTTCCAAAGTACGAACTACTATACTGTAAAATGTTCATAGGTTTTTTTTTTAGGGGGGTTCAAACCCAATACCCCCCTCCCCCCCGTGTTCAGGGCTGTGTTTAAGGGGGGGTGGCAAAGAGGGTAATTGCCCTCAGCGTCAAAATTTTCTTATTAATATATCGGCGTTAAAGTATTTTTTATGTCAATTAATATGCAGTGGGGAGAGGTATAAAGTAAATATGCAGCGTTAAATTTATTTTGCCCCCAGCGTCTTTAACTCTAAATCCGACACTGACCGTGAACACACTGCACTGAAAACACGGTTCGTTCATATCATAATTGACTAGTATAGTACTAAAGTGAAGTAAGATTAGGAAAAAATCTATTAAATAAACAATGAATTTAACCCAGAATCGAACCGATAAAAAATAATTTCTTGAAATAAGGTCAAGGTCGTATTAAAATATGTAAATTTAAGACCATGCTGGTCCGGACCGGATCGAAACGGACTGGATCGAACCGAAAAATAACTAGATCGAGCCTACACATATATTTCAAATCAGTCATAGCAGAAGAAATCTAATTATAATATTATACTCTTAACCATAGACATTGGACAGTCTGGATCTGGATACTTTTCATTATCGGATGTCACGAGGTGACGGATGAGACCGAGATGCAAGAACGTGGGAGGCAAAAATATTATAATCTTATATTATTTAAAAGAGAAAATTTATAAATGGTAATATATATTCTATATGAAAATTGTTACATAAAACGCATTCTTTAGTAATTATAACTATAAAGTAATTTATTGATATTATAATTTTCCTCGCCATAAATAATTTATGATCCCTCCAGTATTCTCCAATGCAATCGGCTGCAAACGAAGCGAGCTATAAAATTTTACGGGTCCCTTGAATTTAGTTCCCAGTAACATAAAATATCTCTTTCAGCCCCTGGACATGTACATGACCATGTACTCTTGATTAATCTTGATTAATCGTCCATAATAATGATAAGTGGAAATATGGAATGCTACCAAATACTATTATAACAAAAATACACATTTATCAAAATATTGTTAATGATTTCTCTAATATGCCTAATCCTTATAGAATGGCAAATATACTTAAGTGCGTGCATACGATAATTAATTTTTTATCGCGAGAGAGAAATATATGAACAGTTAGGTATAATGTATAGAGTAAAAACAATTCAAAATATAATATTTTTAATGTTGTAATAGTTTTTTCTGAAAAATTGTATTATTTACTTTATACATTATATTAATATAAATATTGTATATAATAATTGAACTTCTATCCAACTTTCGTGATTTAATTCCATTCATATTGAACAGTTAAAAAAAAAAAAGTTCTGTCAATGTATTACATAAATACTAAATAGTTTCAGTATAGTTAAGAAAAATACCAATAGGATAAGAAATTAAATTGCATGTTATTTACATAAATATATTCGTTAACGCATTTAGGTACAATTAAAAAAAAAAAATAGTATAATTATCTAGTATAATAATATTATAGAGACGTGTTTAACGTGTTTTATTTTTTATTAACTAATAGTTGGTCGTATTTTTCAGTTTTATATTTAACTACCTAGTATTTATACATTATGATGTGTGAATAATAATTTATAATTATTATATTAGATTCAACCAATATAGACCAAAAGTTTTGTTTTGAATCAAAATTGATATTGAATATGATTTTTAATCAGGGTAAGTTATATTTTATTCTTCATTAAATGTTGTACCTATATGTTCTACTTGCTACACCAGCAATTTTTTGTGTATTTTATCTATTTTATGTTTATAAAGTTACATAATATCACAACAAACTTAATGTTTAAATTAGAAAACAATAATTAGTCGAAAGTTTTTGACAGCCATTAAGGTAAATTACCTCGTTTCTAAATATTAAAACAACAATATCTATTAAATGCATAATATTAATAATAATTATATAATTATATATAAATCATAGAAAAATTTAACGCATTATGTAACGTTGTATTGTTAATTACGAATTTAAAATATCAACTAGTCACTAGTTTAAAAATATAAAATATTATATGTATATGTATTTATATATTTTGTATTATAAGCCTATTGGTTATACAATGATTTGTGATTTTTTTCTGGTTGAAAAAATGGTCTGATTAGGCCTACAAGTTGGGTATGTTTTTGGTATAGAATTTTGTCTAGTTGCTACTTTATTTAGCATATTTTTCGAATTTCTCAAATATTTTTTTTTTAGACATAAAAACTATGAAAAATGTTTGAAAAACATAAATATTCACGGAAACTGTATTTTTGACGAACTTGATTTTAAATATTTTATGATAATTAAGGGAATTAAACAATTGTTTAAATATCGACATAGGTATTTTACATATAAGGAAATATTTTGGAACTGTTATATTGTATTTTTGCCTAAATATAGAAATTTGAAATTTTTACAAAACTTTAATGTTTTTTTCCATTAATGTTTAATATAATTGCAATTTTGGGTTTTATGGTTAAAAAAATTTAGTATAAATATAATTATACATTACTTAACTCAATTTTAAAAAATTCATAAATCGACAGTCCTAATTTATTTTAATAAGCATTTAAATTTGTAATTTTTATATTAAAGAATGTAATTTTAAATTAAAGAAATATATAATTTTTTTGTATGAAAACACGTTTTCTGGTAGAAATAATGGTCCGAATACCAAAATTAGAGTATGTTTTCGGTAGAGAATTTTGTCTAGTGTAAATTTATTTAGGTTATTTTTTGAAATTTTCTATATTTTTTTAATTAAACAGGAAATTTTTCTCTTACATTTTATTTGGTAAATAATAAAAAAAGTTCAGAAAAATAAATATTATCAGTACATCTGAGTTTCGTTCAGTTTTTTTAAATGCAATATTATTTAATTCAAATCTTGATTTATTGATTATAATATAACATAATAACTCTCCACCATTTATTTCTCCTAAGACCGAAGGGATGAAATAGGAACGCCCAGAATCTACTATTCGGCTTTTGTGGAATTTTATTTACCTAAATATCTAAAATATTTATTTTATTTTTTTTGATTTCTCATGTATTATTTATGATTTATTATAAATAACTGATAATAATATTATGACATCAAATCTACAAAATAATAACTTTTAATTATAAATACGTAATTCGGTAGGAAGGTAATACAATGACATGTATAGTCAGAGTTTATTAGTAGTTCGTTTTAAATAAGTATAATCAATATATTTAACACTAATATAAAATAAAAGCATTTTTTACATTTTTTTCAGAGAATGTTTTCGTATAAGCAACTTCTCTTAGTTTCAATGGGGCTAGATAATAAATTAATTGTGCTAGTATTTTAACATGTTTAACTACCACCTATTCAACATTTTTTTTTTTAAATACATGTATTCAATGCATACTATTTAGATAGATTATGTGTATATAATTGTAATCCTAAATGGTTTTTGATAGAAATGAAACAGTCAATATAAAAATAAATTAAAAATTCTTACCTTTAGATGATTTTTAATTTGTAAAAATATTACAATAACAATGACAACAAAATTGATAATTAAATTTTAGTGGGAAAAAGTTGTTTATTATTTTTCAACATCTGGTATTAGGTTTTGGTAACAAAAGTTACCAAATTGTGAGCTTATCTAAATGTTGATTATCATATTTAAAGAGATATATGTCACTGACCGTCATTTCCCCACATTTCTCTATACCTACTAATTAGGTATTTATTTATTTATTTTAATTAATATAGGTCGAGTCCCAGGAAAAAAAATGATTAGGCATTAATAATTAACAATAAGTAAAATAATATAATAATAATAATAATATAAATTTTTAAAAGATCTGGTGATTTATGATAGTTATTTTGGGTAAATTATCAATAATTTAAAACTAATTGTATTGACTTGTTTTGTCTAAACGGTCAGATGCCTGGTAAACAATTGTTAGGTATAATAACCTTAAAAGTTAAAATTGTAATTGAAATTGCATAATATAAAATACAATTTAGTAAATGAATATTAATTCAAATGACATTAATGTCATATATCAAACTGAATTTGCGATCGAATACTAGACATTTTATATTTTCACGATCACGACTAATATTTGCTAGAAGTGTGTATAATATAATACTTTCACACAATTTTAGTTTAACATCACAAAATCGTTCCTGTGATATTTAAATAAAATTTCAAAGAAAAAATAATAAACTTCGAAATGATCATCCAGTTGTATGTACACTTTTCTGATTTCATGTGAACCTATACCATTAATCAATATTCAGCCACAAAACATAATAATATTTTTTAACATCTCCAATATAAAATATTGAATGAACAACTAATGTTAGGTATAAGCTATTATAGTTTATAGAGGCATATTATATACGCACTTGCTGATAGTATTTGTTGTATTACACTAAATTCTTAATTATCAGGTCATGTACCTAATTATTATTTTAATCATGTATACATTTCAAATAGAAATGGGTAATAGATTTTTCAAGGCTTATCTTTGAATTTAGTATTTTTAAGGACGTCAGTTATATTATAAGCTATCTATTTGTAATAAGTATTGCATATAATATTTTCTATTTAGTACGCGTTATAATTAACTATCAATTTACAGAATCTTACGTGTTTTTTAATTTCCTGTAGTGTTTTAGATTTCCAAATGTTTAAATAACGACAATATTATACTACAGTTAAATTACACTTTGATAGATAATTTACAATTGACCAAAGATCTTATTTAATCAAATACAATTTTCACTCATATTTTATATGAGTAAAATTATTTAAATGTACTCTTGAAATTATTATTCGAATACGGGCAGATTGTGCCCAATACGTTTCCAAGTAAAATATCTATGTAGTAAATTGTGCCAAGCGTATTTTATGAGTAATATTATTTTTATAATAACCATCTAGCATTATCAAGAAGACACCACGAGGAGGCGGCTATCACTATCCTAACAAAAAATATTTTTTTCGGTAATGGTATTGTTTTCTCTGAACGTTTTTAAAAATGCTATGCACGTTTTAACGCTACATCGCTATTTTGTTTCACTTGAAACCAATACGCACTTAAATTATGAAAATTTGTAATTTTCGTAAATTATAACATAATTTTGTTTCTGACTGAATCCACTACGTAAGGTGTCTATAATACGAACAACTGATTATTTATACACTTATATCTACAGTATTAATGTTAGTAACACCTAATATTTATGATACAGTATACACGATAAAACGATAAACGATAAACGTTAGGTTATTACATCAAAATTGTATTCATTATTTGTGTGTTCTTGTAGTAAATAATAAAAGTAAAAGAAAAGTTACGCCGCGTGCCGAGTGCAATTACCCATATAGAAATTCGGGTAGAAACATGAAAAAACGCCCAATTTACAATTTACCTACAACTCTTTTATTTTATACGTATACATGGATATATTACCAATCAGTATATTTTATCATTGTAGACAATTATATAAATATTATCAAAAATTCAAAAACCATAAGTAATAGGTACGTTTTACACATTTTAATAATCATGAAATAAGTGTTTGATTAAAACAAATTTTTTAAAAATATCTATATTAATATTTTAATGAAAATTTAAATGAATTTCTGTCTATGAGTATTCATTAAGTATTCTAAATAATTTGTTATATGTATTTGTATTAAACGTAATTTTTAAAAAAATTATATTACTGAATTAAAATAAATATAACTATGCTATAGGTACAAATAAACGTAACACACTGTATCTAGTTGTTGCTTTGAAATCGATATACAAAATATTATACTGAATTTATACTTACTATTATCTCTCTATCTCTTTTCTTTCTCTCTCTTTCTCTCTCTCTTTTTCTCCCTTTCTCTCTCTCTCCTTTTTTTCTCTCTCTCTCACTCTCTCTCTCACTCTCTCTCTCTCTCTCTTTCTCTCTCTCTTTCTCTTTTTTTGAAAAAATAATATAATATGATTTTCGTCTTATAGATTATAGATGTACAGAACGATTCTATATTTCATATTACATCATTATACTACGTTTGTATATTGTTTAATTTATTTTTAAATAATTTTCTAGTGGTACTGACCCTTATCAGAACCATTTTAGCGTTCCATATTTTTGTATATTAGATTAGTTATATATATATTTAATTAATTTTTATATAATAAATAACATAAAAGATTAATTTTTTTATATAATATAATATATACAATTGAACTAATTAAAATATATATATATATATATATACATTATCAAATTCTAATAAAATTTTGGACCCGGATATTTTTAAAATAAGCCACTGGGTAGGATCGATAATTATTATTTTCGATCATATAATAAACGATTTCGTTGATTTTACAATATACTAATAAAACAATTAATATATATATATATATAAATAGAAATATAAAATCAATATTTCACGATCAATTTTACCAATATATTTTAATTAATTTAGTTTAGGTATAAAATTTCATATTTCGCGCTGATCATACCTGTATTATGACCAATGATAATATAATAATAATGACGACCGGCGATGGACCCATTTCCGTTCCGAAAGTCAGCCCGGAGAAACGAAACGGTTACTACGGTAACCTAAGCTACAATACCAAGTGTATGATTGCGAACATAACTGTGGAACCTGTGTTGGGACTTTTTATGGTGGCCATGGTGTTGTCGTCGTTCGCCACGCAAAATCTGAATCTGCAGAAAGCGTGTCGTGTGAACTTGATGCTGAACGACACGGTGTGCTCGGTGATGGAAAGTCCCGTGCACCGGGACGACATCGACGGCGTGACTGCCGTCGCGGTCCACGCGGCCGAAACTCTGTCCCAAGAGCTGGTCGCTGACATGCTCATATGGAAGACGGTGCTGCAGAGCGTTATTCCCGGCGTGCTGGTCGTATTCATCGGGTCGTGGAGCGACCGGAACCGGAAACGAAAGCCGTGCATGATAGTTCCGGTGGTCGGCGAGTTCTTGGCCACGGTGGGCCGGTTGATGTGTGTTTACTTCTATACAGAGCTGCCCATGGAAGTGACGGCCATCGCGGAGACCGTTCCGGCGGCCCTTACCGGCGGGACGCTTGCGTTGACTTTGTCCGTGTTCAGTTACATCGGCGACGTTACCACGGTTAGTATACACTATATTCACCGTTGTTATGATTTGGAGAGGATTAATGTTTAAAACGTATTGGTACAGAAATCGTTAGATTTTTTTTTTTTAATTTCACATATTAAGGTAGATACACACGAGAAGGAAACAATCAAAGGAAAATCCTCGAGGTACGGCTTCTAGAATTTTTTTAATAAGACCTCGCAGTTTTTTTAGGAAAATTTAAAAAGGAAAAATTTGCCTCAAGGTCAACCCTACACACGCGAGGGAAATCCTCAATGCCTAGACAACGCAGTACAAACTTTGAGGATTTCTTACCAATATAATATTATATTCTGTTTCCGTTAAGAACGCAGTTCGTTAGCACATCCAGATAACGTAATTTCGCCATATTCTCTCACCATACGTTGGACGGTGTGTGATTTTCTGGTGGGGAATTATGTGACGTGTTTAAGGCATCGCCGAACTGCGTTCTTAACGGAAACAGAGTATGGTATTTATACATTATCATAATCTAAACTACGATATTCATTGATACTTTATGATTTTTATTTTTATTGTAAGGATAAATAAATAAGTGTGACTTAGCCATATATATCGAGATTTTATTAAATATATATCATAATTAACGATATTATATTTATAAATTATCTATCACAATTACTTATAATATTATTAAGACAATAGCGGTAGTCCCAGTGGGGACGTGGGGCTAAAGTGAACTGTGGATTAAGTAGGTACTTTTAACAGTACTTATAATGCATCTCTACAGTTGATTGCATCTTTCTAGTTATTAATCAGGGGTGACCAACCTACTGCTTTCATCATACACTTATGCGGTTTGTGAGGAATTTTTATTATAAAGGAAAGACATTTTTATTTAAATATTTGTATTTATTAAATAATTAGAATATCGCAAAGAACAATTTATAAAATAATAATAATAATAATAATAATAATATTTTAACAATATTTCTTAACGTTTTCAAAAAATCTACTTAAATATTTTAATTTTAATTAAATGAATGATGTGTATTGTGTTATAAGAGTGGTCCTTAATAATTCCGCGAGTAAACATGAACAATATTTATTTTCCATTAGATATTTTATTACTATATTTTGATATCTAATTTATATTAATGATTGAAAAATGTACGTGAAATATTAGATTTGCCCAAAATAATCGATAAATTTAAATCGAGAACGAAAATATATATATATATATATTTTATTTTACTCTATACTTATCTTAATTTTTGATGCGGCGGTTTATGAGTGCTTTTTTATGAGTTTTCTTGCTGGCCAACCCTGTTATAGATAATGCACTTAAAAAGGTATCAGTGTACCTACCATGGTTTTCCACTCACTCTAAACTGTAATTTCTTTTCCAATTTAAACCTATTCACAATACATTCGTCATGCAGGTTAAAACCAGAACCTTTAGGATTGGTTTGGCGAACGCTGTCACGGCGTTGGGAGGTCCAGTCGCTACCATTCTGTTCGGCGTACTCATACCGGTCATCGGTATTCCCGGTGTGTTCGCGGTATCATTGATTCTATTAGTGATATGTTTTGCGTACGGGGTGATTGTCGTCCAAGAATCGGCGACTATACAGCGATCTCGGGACCAGAAGCCAACGAATATTGAACCGTCATCGGTCGTGGAACGCATCAGGGACTTTTTCAACCTGCAGCACATTAAAGACGCTTTCAGAGTAACGTTCAAAACCAGGTCGCACAATCGGCGTCTGAGAATTGCTTTGCTCATGTGTACGATGTTCATGGTATTGGGACCCACGCAAGGTCGGTAAATATCACTTTAATAACTATTCGCAGGTGTTTAAAAAATTCAAAATTCACTTATTTAGTCACTTATTTTTTAGTTAATAGTTTACAAAATAGAAGTGTATAATAATGTATTGTGTATTTCTAAAAAATAATCGTCTCTTTAAGTTTGATAACAAACGTTGTTAAAATACTAAATTTACCCTAAACACAATCATTTTTATTGCGTATGGTTATTTTGCTCGTACTGCACACAGAGATAGTAAATGTTGCTTTTAAGGTCGACAAAATCGCAGTAATTCATTAAGTTATTGTGTATAGGCAATTTTACGTTTTATTTATGTTAGTGTATTTGTATGGCATGGTATAAGATGTAAAATGTTCATTTTACTAGTAAATCGTCATGGCTATTAGCTATTGTTTCTGATATAATTCATTCGTGGTAATATTGATTTCGTAAAATTAATTTTAATATAACTAAAGGAAAATTTTTCTCTTTTTTTATAAAATATATATTTCAAGATCCGTTGGGTATAAACTTCGGAAACAGTGACTACTTTTTATTTTTATATTTTTGTTTATTAAACGCCAAACAGCAACCTTACATAGTTTACAAATATGGTAATAAGGTGTACGTAATTATATAGTTACATAATTACATACTTAAGATATTAAATACAGAAGTAATTTAGATAGTAATAATTCAGTATACATATAATTAGGTTAGTAGTATTTTAGTAAAAGTAAAGTAGAAAAAGTGACTTAAAAATTATTGGTTATTTGCAGCTCTGAGCATGCGATGTAGAGCATAAGATACTAATCAATAATTGATTGTTAATACCATACTAATAACAATAATTGTGCCTATAAGAGATCTTGTGAGTAGGAACATAAAAATGGGATTGGTTTCTGGAAAAATGAGAAGGAACTCTGAAAAAAAATGGCAGCAAGGAGATCAGGAACGTCCAGAGAACCATTTAGAATTGAGTTTGAAAAGTCGAGGTCTGCTTTATCACGGCGAGAGGCAAGATTAGGGATATTTAAAACTTATCTTATGTTAGAGTAATCATGAGGTTCGTGGTGAATATTTATTTTGAAGGCAATAAAGTTTAAAAATTTATTTTGGACACGTTCAAGATGCAGATGGTCTTTGACTAGGTACGGATGCTAAACCACAGATCTATTATCTATATATTAAAGAAGAGAACGGGTAAGGGCATAGTATAAAGTACAAAGGCATCCAACTGACTTAAATAATTTAGTATTGCGTATGATGAACCTTAGTACTTTAAGTACTCTATTAACTGTCGCATTTATGTGAGGGCTAAAACATAGATTAGGTGAGTAGATAATACCAAGATCGTTAATGGAGGAGACTCGTTTAAGTACAGTTCCATTAAGATAGTAGGAGTTTAAAGTTGGAGATAAAGATCTGAAGAAGGAAATAACATTATACTAAGAGAACTTTAAACCTTATTCTTTTTATTTTATTTTATTATTAGTTAAATTAAACATTTTTAAGTTTAATAATAATGTTGACTTTGGTTAAATTGAAAAACAACTGTGTTTATTACTATAAATGAATACTACCAGTAGTATTTTTTTTTCTAAATGAGATTTATAGAAGTTATCACAAAATCCATTAGCATACGTTACTGCAGTGGTGGATTTAAGAGGGGAGGGCTACAAAGGCCTGGGCCTTCCAATAAGCTTAATGATTAGGTTTATAAACTACTCTATTTTTAGTATGGGTTGGTAAAAAACTGCAAACATTTAAAATTACAATATTTTAAAATATAATTTAAGAAGATTTTTGATAATTTTGATTTATAAAGGTATCCTTTACTTTATACATTTTATTTATAAGTCAACAGAAGTTTTTGCAAATTACTAATTGCTAATAAGATATAGATAAAAAACTAATAAACATTAATAATAAACTTTAATATATATTATTTTTATTAGTTTTTTTAACGTTTATAATTATATATGTTCTTTTTTATTAATTATTATTATTATTATATTTGTGTCAAACAACCACACCACAAAATCACAGATACTATGTACAAACAACCATAGGCACATAAACATATATACATAAAATAAAAATATATAAAATATAAATGTAAAACACAAATAAGAGTTCAAAACTGTCAATCAACTAAACGAGTAAATATAAATATAAAACAAAACAAACAAAAACACGAGTCAGAATAAATAACATCAAATAAATTGGTCACTAGTTATTAAATTTTCCCTTCTCAATATTTTACCACTTTGGTATCATCTTTTGTCATTGTTATGATATCCAAAGTAGTGCAATTTGTAGGGAATTTTGGGCAGATCAAGAGGTGACTCATAGTATGTTCGTCTTCGCAGTCGCATTTTGTGTCTTCTTGTATTATGCTCCACTTCTTTAGATTGTCTTTTGATCTTCTACTCTTATTCGTAGTCTGTTAAGTGTTCTCCATGCTGGCCAATCGAGGTCATATCCGGTAGGAGGTGATCTGCTGGTGAAATTTAATCATCTTCAATATGGCCTATGATTATTTTCCAGCAATCCATTCGGGTTTTCTTGGAGTTTTCTATTAATATATTTGTACATTTTATGAAGCTCTTTTTTGATTTTAATCTTGGCCTGTGTATACCCTTGCCGTGGAGGATATGTCGGCTGTCAGTTTCAAGTTTAGATCTTTCTAAGTCTGCAATCAATTGTACGTCGAATGTTTGGAGGTGCGATACCTGTGATTAGGAAAACTTTGTGGAGAGGTGTGCTCTTTAGGCACCCAATTATCAAGTGGCAGAATTTATTTAGTGCCACGTCAACCTTCTTCACGTGGGTGGATCTACACCAATCAGGGCAGACACTCTGAGGGTATGAACATTTGCTTCCCAGTTTGATCCTATAAGTTTTTTAAGTAAGCTATTCCTTGTGCTGATTTTTGATTTTACATTTTCGCAGTGTTTTTTTACATGTAAGAGATCTATCTAGGGCAACTCCTAAATATTTAGGGTATGGTATGTTATTATTTAGTATAGTATATTTTAACACCTTTTTATTAATTATTATGTAAGTATTTAATATTATTTTGAAAAACTTTACTCCTCTCCCCCCCCCCAAAAAAAAAAAAAACTTAGATCGGATACTTTGCGTTACCTATCAATATTTAACAAAGTAATATGAATTTAAAAATGTAATATATTTAAATTATTTGTTTTTGTTCTCATTGATATCCAGGAGAAATATTTATTATGTACATGTTCACTCGAGTACGATTCGGATGGAAAGAAGTGGAATTCAGTTGGTTTATCACATATTTTGTGATTGTCAACGTTATAGGTAACTTATATTTGTTTACATTAAACTGTTAATAATTGTATTACTTGGGCTAATACTAAAATTAAACACAAATTTATAATTGATAATAAGTTACTGTATATTTAACTAGTATACGAACTATAATGATCTAAAAATTAAGGACTCCTAATTAAAGAAATATGTTTTCCTTGTACTTATTTAATTGGAATTAATAATAATACAATAAATTTCTACGACACAGAAAATTTAAAACTGCCTTTCAGACTAGAAAACGCATAGAACTTTTACATACGTCAAAAATTAATGCTCTGATACTACGTTCTAACTAATTTTAAAAATTGTTTTGATTTTTATAGAATCGGTGACTTGGTCGATCTAGTTGAACTAGTCGAATAAAAAATAAACTTTTTTCATAACTTTCCAGTAATGGTTTTTTTTTAATAATTTGTTTTAGGTACTACTTTTTCAGTTAGTCTGTTTAGCCGGTACTTGCGAATGGACGACGCGCTTGTCGGGGCGATGGCATGCATTAGCCAAATTCTCTCCGGGTACGTTTATGCATTTGGCACGACCGAATGGGCATTCTATTTAGGTCAGTAAAACCATTTAATTCAAATAAAAGGATCATTGTAATTAAATATATAAATAAGTTAGATAATAACAAGATAATTAACTATTATTAAAATAATTCTGTACATATATAATATAGGACCTGTGGTAGAAGTGATGAGCGGTACGGCGGCCGTTGCTCTGAGATCTATCATCACGAAATTAGTGGTGTCCGAAGAATTAGGTAAGTGCTATCTAGTATATTTTATTAGAATAAAAAATAATATTTAAATAATAAATCCAAAGATGGCGAAGTATTTTTCATGAATAAAAATATAAAATCTATAGGGATACTTGATGTTTCGTTTTGTTACGAGAACATGTTCATAAAAAAGCCACTGTACTATGAATGGGATGATACAATAAGAGTTTTATTAAAATATCACATGTGTAGTAAGTTAGACCGTATAAACGGCATATGATGGCTGAATTCGAAAGTTAAGAATATTTTTACATTTTTCAATAAACGGATAATTGATATTGATATTGATTATTGAAACGGATATTTTTCGATCTTACAATCTACCTAAAATCAATCGAATATGCCATAATCATTTTTAAAACACAGAAAACGTAAAACATTATGATAATTAACGGTTTTAAGGTCAAGTCACTTCGGTATTCGGAGTCTGTGAGACACTAGTTCCAGTCATCTATGGTCCATTGTACTCAGCCGTTTACAAAACAACATTAAAATCTACAATGCCAGGACTGTGTTTTCTCATCGGTACTTTGTCACTTACACCAGCTGTATTAATTTTTCTGTAAGTTCACAAACATTTAAATATTATGTAAAAATAATTTTTTTATTGATCAGTAACCAGTTAATAATAAAAATAATAAATACTAAAATTTTTGCAGAATATAAATAGGTACTATATGTCCATAAGTTAGTATTAAATTACACATAATTCACTTACAATATTTTATTTTACATAATATTTTATTTATTTATTACATATATAATTATTACTATATGATTTGATGCTTCACTTAAATAGTTTTCCTATACTTAAACATTTATTATTTTAATATAATATAATTTGCAGACATTGATTAAAAGAAACAAATAAAAATTGTTTTATTATATTATCATAAAAGTATTATATTAAATATAGGTGGATTTATATGGAGCACAAAAAACAAGAAAACATGGAATTAGCAACACAAATATCAAATGAAAAAAACACAAATCATATCTACGTAAATAAAGATCAACTAGGATCATACTCAAAATTGCCGACTAATGAAAACCATAAATAGTTCGATTTATATCAATGACATCTCATTATTAGTTCAATGTGACGAACTAAGTATTTTAATATATTTTCAATTTTTTCGTTAAATAAGAAACAAATAAATAAATTATTAATTATTATATAATTTATTAATTTTAAATATTATAACTGATAAGGTAATGCAATAATAATTGTAATTTATTTAATAAAATCATAGAAATTAAAAAAAAAATGCAGATATGCATAAATCATAATTAACTAAATAAATATGTATATTTAATGTTTAACTTAAAAAATATATAATAAAAAAGTACCCATGATAAAAATTTAAAATTTAAATTATACTCATTAAAATATTAGACACATTTTAAGGAAAATAAAAAAATAAGCAAAAAAGATAATCCATCTATGTAGCTAAATTGCATATACATAGCGCCGTCATAATAAAACAATTTAAAGCATTTATTAAAGTAGTGTACTCCATTCAACTAAATATATAACAACCATTAAACAGATTACAGTTTTTATAAACAAATCGTTTTCACAATGTTACAAATTTTATAAAAACTTTTGGTTATAGGTAATTGATAAATAATATTAAATTCATAACTGAACAAAATGAATGGTTTAATGATTAGTTATTTTTAACTAGTTTAATTTGTTATTTTAGAAAAGTATAAATAATAAGTAATGAGTAAAAACATCTTTAATAGATAATAATTTTAAATAAAAAAAAATATATGTTTGTATTAATAATTATATTAATTTATTTTTGTTGGTTTTTGGCCATTAACTGAAGTCTTTTAAATATGTCTAATTAGTACAAATGATAAATGATTCGAGATGACTTTTGTCAACATAAAATAAATTTCCAATATATATCGAACTATCGTAACTCAACTGTAATATTATATTTTTTATTCTAGAAGTAATTTTAAAAATGATGAGCTACAAGATTAAGACTGTAGTAGAGTATCTATCAAAGAGTTTAAACTTAATTTCTAAAATCAATATATATTTTAAGTTAAAAAAGAATTATGAAAAAAAGTGGTGGGAAGAAAAATTCTAAAGTAAAAGAATATACATGTGACTTTCTACTTCTATCATTTTGTATAAATACAAATATTTAATATAATAATATAATATGTTAAGTTAATTTATTTTTTAGAGAATTATTCTTGTTTATGGTAATGTTAATTTAAATTAATAACTACAAATAATTTCTAATAATTTCTAGTTGATTCCAGATTTTATTTTTTACAAAATAATTTTTGTAACAAAATTATTAAAATAAATTTATAATAAAGCTATCCCAGCTTAATTTTAACATCATTAAACTATTTACAATATGTATGCAGAGCTGGCGAAGAATAAGGGGACACAAAAGAAGTCGCCTAAGTCGTCGTTCTAGGGAGAAAAAAAATTAAAAATTTTTTTTTAGAAATGACCAGAATATCAGGGGCTTACAATATTTAAATAATATTATATTAAAAATAATATTTTTAAAACAAAATAACATATTGCAAGTATTAGTTAGAATTTATAATATACTTTATAAAATAATGTACTATTCCATAATCTATTGTTATCGTATTATCGTCGGACAAAATAGTGTCTTATCACAAATAAAAAAAAAATATTAAGGAAAATGCATACAAAATCATATTCAATGACATTTTTTATCATTGCCTATAATAAGGGGTCAAAAGAAATACTGGCTTACTGTATATCCGGCCATGTATGTATGTAAAATTTATTGTGCAATAAATCTTACTTTTTTTTAAGATTAAATACCTAAAATTAGTAATTTAACTAAAACCACACTATATTTATTATTTATAAACAAATTCTTATATTAATTGAAATAAATTTATTAAATACTTTTACTATATACATACGAATATTTCTATTAAAATTTAGTTATATATTTAAATAAGTGGGCATTTAATTTTTTTAAAAAAAATATAGGGTTTTTTTAATTGGGTTAGTAGTATAAAATTATTTTATACTACATAACCTGTTATTATGAAAACTTTTTAATACGCCTCTGATGTAAAATATGCACCTAATAAATAAATTTATAACCTTATTGGTTTTTATCCAGCCTTTAGGCTGATCTGTTTTTATTGTTACGAAAATGTTATCAAAAATATATATGTAACAATAGATTATTAGAAATATTAAAATCATACTTAAAATGTAAATTAATTTTTATTTTAAATTGCACTGTAAATCTGTAAATAATAAAATATAAATACAAATATGATTTTAATTCTATGAATATGATTTTGATATAATAGAAAGGTTGTAGTATTCTTCACGTGTATAAATACTATGTAATCATTTGTTTATTTAAAATTTTACAATATCTTATAATTTTAAAAAAATTATTCATTTATTTACAATATTCACACAGATTAAAAACGTGAATTATTAACGTGTTATAATATACATATATTGTATAACCTTGGATCGAGTTAAATTTGAAACACTGATAATTACTAATGTATAATTACTTAACTTTATACTTATTAAATATTTAGAGGTTATTTTAGTCAGCATGCAATACTGATCATTAAATACTTTCACATAAAGTAAATAGGTAATATTTTTATTTCAGAAATGTAAAAATAAATTTATAACACAATCATATTTATTGACTATTTTTAAATATACTATTCAAGCACTAACACAATTTAAATACTACATGTATTGTTGAAAAATTAATAACTTTAGAAGGCTATTAATAAAAAAAAATGTTTATTCTAATTTTTTTTTTAAACTAAATGTTTTATAATTGAAATAAATAATCAACCTGTTTATTAAATGGGTCTATGAATATTCAGTAATAATATTACTAGTTAAATTTATTAGAATAAATAGTGTAATACTTTAAAATTAATTAAAACTTATATAAAATTTGAATATTATTATTATATTAAATTTAAAAATCGTAATTTTAATATTACAAATTTAGAAATGAATTTAACTGACTAATATACAACGATTTTTGTGGTTTATAATTTTAATTCAGAATGCAAAATTTAACTCTAAGAATTTTCTCATAATATTTTTATCTAGATTTCATGTGTAAACGTTATACCAAAAACTAAATAATTATAATTATTTTAATGAGTACATATTTATAAAATACATAAAATAATAATTATTGTTTATGGCGGGGACTTGCGGGGTCATAACTTTTTATAGTACTACAGTTGTAGATTTTGTTTTTTAGTTCATAAGACGATGCATTAGGTGCTTCGTTTTTGTAGTGTTTAACATGTCTATACGTTTGAGGTGTTGTTTTTATGGAAAAAAAAATGAGTTCACTGTCAAAAACATGTTTAGCTTTTCAAACATAGTAATGATAATTATTTAACATAACGTTGTGAAATTTTATTTTTTAAATTGAGCCATTTCTTAAATTTAAATTTGTATCTTTGTTTTAATGTTTTTACTGAATTATCATCACGCGATATAAGACGGGTTTACAAGTAGAACAATGATACATAGATACATAGTTACATACATTCTAGTCAAGTCATAACATGAACTCTCAAAAGAGAATTTCATGTTTATTTACATGGATAAGATAACAATTTACTTTTTACTATAATAGTCGCTAGAGTTAAAACTGAATCGTGAACGTCTAAAATGTGTTCTAAAAACAAGTAAGTGAATAGTATTTTATTAATATTTTTCAAATACAAAATAATTCAACTATAAAATAAAATTATATATTTCCTTCACCATATTTAATACCTTGTGTTGGTTTGCTATATATATATCATTAAGAGGATGCCACACGAATTCAAGAGAATGTTGTTTTTTCCGTCTATCCAATAGGAAATACAACAAAATCACCAGTATGTAGAACAGATTAAACATTCATTATATTTAAAGAATGAATCCTTTTCGAAATTCTTTAGTAGGGTTTTTGTAAAATAGCATCTGACAATGAACTTGTATTTATTTAAAATATGAAAAAAATTAAAACACTTTTAACTTCGTTTTTAGATGAAATTTTATAAAAAAAAAGTCTACAAAAGAACCACAAATATGTTTCACTCTTTAAATTTAATAATAAATGTTTAATCTATAAGTTAAACTCAAATGTTACAATGTAAAGTATGTAACGGGGATTTTGCTATATTTTTCTTTGGATATACGGAGACAACAAATACGGGTGTGACGTTCCCTTAAGAGTATACAAATTCATGAGTTATTAGCTTATTAATTAGTATACATTTTAAATGTTTGTTATTTAAAATATGTTTTTGTTTATAATGCCGTGTAAATAAATTTGTTTATTATGTTATGTGTGTGTATGTGTATGGAGAGGCCAGAAACTACTCACGTCATTGTTATGAAAGTGAATAATATTATGGAAAATGACAAATGCCACGATGATAACAAAAAATCTGCAAACAAGAACGTGAGAAAGGTATACCTATTTTATATCATTGTATATGATGTTTTTTTAATTTATTTAATTAATATCTAATTAAATTTAAAAAAAATATTAATATAAATATAATCTTCAATGAAAATAATATTTGTTTTGTTTATCCTTTCATCACATTATAAATACAATATAATACGACTTATTAGTCTCTAAATTATCAATATAATAAATAATAAAGCGTTTCGGTAATATTTCGTCCTGTAAAGTAAGTACGACTTGCTAATCATGTATTTAAAAATATTTACATATTGATAGTTCCCTCTTTTAAATTATACGATGTTAATTACTATACTCAAGCGTATAAATGATGTTTATTATAAATATTAAGCTCTTAAACCTTGTAGCACAATGATAAATACTTGACGTGTACGAATAATATAGGTATTTGTTTTGTTAAATTATAATTATTTATTTACAATATCTATATATATATATATATATTATTTCAATTATTTTCGCTAGTTACATTATAATAAGCAATAAGTCTTAGTATCCAAATTGATGTCACGAAACTTAACGTGACTTACATGACAGCTTGCTAAAATTATCACTGAACTAATCTATTATTAAATAACTACGTAACCTTGGAGTTATTATAATTAAGTATAAACAAAAATATCTAAGTAAAGATTCTTATGAGATAATTATTGAATAGCTACGTCTCATACTTAAGGTTAACGAGATATTATGTTTGTAAATTTGTTTATTTTTTACAAAATTTTCATCATGTAAACTCTCCCGGAACAATACACTAGAAGTAAAGAACTAAACAGAAACAATTTGAGAAACTGTCGTTTTTTAATTTTTTAAATTTATAACGTATATTTATTACTATTCAATAAATATGAGTAAATATCATTAATTATATTATTTTACCACTTTACATCTATAAATATATATTGTTGTAGGAATAGATGTCGAAAAAGTTGAGTCGAATTCGGCTGATTTTGAAACAGCTATTAGTCATACAGGTAATATACGTAAAGCATGATTTAATAATTTATTTATAAATCTTAAATGACTTAATTATTTTAATAATATTAATTAGTTCATTATTATTTTAATTTTTTTTATAATTAACTTTAATGTTTTTAAAATTCTTAAGAATAGCATCAACTTGATAAATATTATATACGCATACAAAATATAATTAACGTTCTATTTTTTTTAAAATATAAATTTTTTCTGCAATTCAAATCTTATTATAATTCCTTTATCCTTGATAACTTGTAAGTAGATAAAAATCTAACTAAGAATATATACTTATTATAATTTCTATTATTACAGAACAAATTATTCTATGTATATAATATATACATATACAAGTATATTAAATAAACTATGAGTATACTCGTTTAAAATTATGACGAGAGAATAAAAATGAATCAATATAAATATTTATTAGAAACATTATCATTTATTACCTCACCCTATCAAAAAAATTTAGTAGGTACAAACTTCTATTTAAGTATCAAATAAATTATTCATTTGAAATTTGTGAAGTTAATAATATATTTTATGAAGATTAATAAAGGTAAAAAAAAACTAAAAATTATATTCACTTAATCTATTATTAAGCAGATTTATATTTGATTAAAAAATATAAGTACATATCCATATTTACATCTTAAATGACTATAAACTATAAGAAATAAAGATTAATAAAATAAAATACTAATTAATCTAAAATATTCACCAATAATACATAAAAGATTATTTGGATCACTAACTTATATATTCATATCAACATATTTTATTATTATACAAATATTAATTTTATTATGTATAAAAATATTTATAATATGCATATAACATAATATAATTAATACAATTTATGATAAAAAAAAGTTTTAATTACAAAATGTGATAACATAATTATTAAAAATTTAAAAGTGATGTCCAGTAACATCAATTCATGAACCATTATACTCATATTTATCTACATTAAACTTATATTTGTTAGAACTTTAGAAGAATATACTTCAGTATAGAATAGGTATAGGTTAGGTAAAGTTTAAAGAGAAATAAATTAAAAATTAGTATTTGATTTTTCAAGTTATTAATTTAGTTTAATCATTATCTTACTAAAAATTCAAATATTCTATGTTACTTATATTAATTATTTATATTTTAACACCATGGCATACAAACTTTATAGTATCTATATTAATATGGTTATCAAATGATAATATAATTTTATATCTGCAGAAAAACGTAGATCCATTGGAAAAGGTCCATTTATAGATAAATGTCAGGTATTTAGTTAATTTATCAGAAATCACTAATTATATTTTTATTTAAATATAATTTGCATTTAATGTTATAATGGTTAAAATAATTATAAAAAAAATGATATAGAATATATCAATTTTTCAATTCAAAATATTCTTAAAAATCGCCATCTTGATGAAAATTGGAAATCGACACAAAAATATACTCTTTTATTTGACTATATTTAAATTTCCCATAATTCAAAATATAAAAAGTTATATTTTATTATGTGAAGTCATTTTTGAAAAAGTAATAAAGGTAATATTATATAGTCTGTTATTTAATCCGATTTAATGGTTTTTTAAAAAAAAAAACACAGATTTCTAAAATTATAAGTTTCCGCGGAAATATTTCAATTATTGAATAGATCAGGACACCCTGTAATATTAATAATAAATACATTTTTCTTTAATGTATTGTTTTTTGTTTTGAAAATATGTATCTACTTAAATAAATACATTTATAAAAAATATATATTTTTACATAAAAAAATAATAATTACATTAGTGATTGACTAATTCATAACGTTGACGTTAACATCAATTAACTAGACGTTTTTTGTAAATATAAAATTATTATAATTATTAAAATTTGTAAATATTTAAATACAAATTGTTATATTTGTCTACAATATTATGTTATTTTATTATATTTATAAATAATAATGAACTTAGGCCCATTATATTATGTACGTTATTACATTATTATTTAAATAATTTAGATAATTATAATCGAATCATATACTCATTTGTAATATAAGGAAGTAGTTATTTGTGATAGGAGAGGTCGTTATTCGCTAATATCGTTATACGATTTAGAGGTTCATGTAAATGAGAAATTGTATGTTTTGATGAGTTAGACGTGTAGGTATTTCATAGTTCATAAAAATTAATAAAGATCAATCTATTTTTGAGGTGATGAGGGAATAATGCCTAGTATAAAAAGTACTAGAGTATAATCATGAAGAAAACATTTAATATTTTATTTATGTTTTGAAAAACTTAGAAATTTCTTTGAACTTGTCCGAACTGATAGTTATTATCATCTATAACCGTGTAGATATCAAACAACCAAGCCATATTCAAGAATAAGTCTAACTAGAGTACTAAGGTACTATTGTACTAGGGTACAATAGAGGGACTTAAGTGAGTGGGTCAATTCAAATTTATTAACTGTGTGATGTGATCTATGTTGGATCAAGGTGAAAGATTAGGAACAAAAATAAAAAAATCTAAACCCCGAATGATGTCAATGAGGAGAGATCCGAATCGTTGATAATAATGTAATGGGATTGTGACTTTTTATGAAGGCCATTGATTTGCACTTGTCGATGTTTTTAAGGACAAATTGAGGACATTTCCAAATTTAGCAAATTCATCTAAATCCTTCTTAAGTGTCTTACAATATCTTACATCGATGAAGTCAATTTTCATAAATAGCTTTATATCGTCTGCAAAACATACAAGACGGCAATGTTGGAGCATATTTACTTAGTGTTATTAATGATCATTGAAAAACATTATTATTTGAGTATTATGAGAGTTTTAAAAAATATAATTTAATAGCCTAATAAAGCAAAATCATGAACGCGTTAAAGGAAACATTGTTATCTTACTAATGTTTCATAAATAATATTTTAATTCACCCAAAATGTTTAAAATATAATTGGTTTCAAATATTTGTAAACCGTTAAAAATTATTATTTAAAACTTAATGAAATCAAAACAATTACACTATTTGCACTAATTGTTTTATATTTTTTTTGTATTGTAGGATATGGCAGTTACAATAAAAAAATGCTTCTATGTTATATACCGTTAACAATGACGACATTATTCTGTACTAGCTCGCCATCGTTTATAATGCCTGTTGTAAAATGTTATTTTGATCTAACTCCGATAGAGGAAGGTTCACTATTCGGGGCTGTTTACGTAGGTCAGGTTCATAATATATATAATAATAATTTCAGGGCTATGATCATCAAACTGAATTATCATTGAAATATTACTAATATTATTTTATTGTTATACGTCGAAAATATTTTATTGTTCTATTTGTTTATAATTATACCACAGGAATGGTGTTAAGTGCCTTTTTATGGGGTTTCCTAATAGATACTTTGGGAAGACAAAAGCTATTATTTTATGGTTTACTGTTTAGTGCAATTACAGAGTTCTTATCGGGACTTGCTCAACAGTTTTGGATGTTGGTAGTCCTCAAGTTCTTTAGTGGACTCATGTAAGTATTTTGTTTTTTTTCTTTTATATTTTAGGTTAATGTTTTGATTTTTGAACATTAAATTTACAATTTTTTTGAGTGTATACGTATATATGTACCTATTTAATAGTAATTATTACATTTCATGATAATAATTGATATACATTTATGCATTCAGCAATTCACCATCGTACTTGAATTTAAATATGTATTATGTAACTAAATGTATTTTATACAATATTATATAAATTAACATTGTGCAGAACATGTGGTCCATATTCTCTTGCATTTACATTCTTATCCGAATTTTATGACAAGAAACATCGAGATAAAATCGTGTTGTGTGCAGGAGGATTTTCATCGTTCGCTTACATTTTTCAGCCTTGTATGTAATTATTGACAATTTTATAAATACGACGTTAAAAAAATTAAACAACTATTAAACATTTACAGTCATAGCATATTTATTGATTCCTACGAATATAAGTTACACTTTTTTCGATGGAAACATAATAATTGATAATTGGAGAATATTTCTTATGTCTGGTTCTTTGATCATATTCCTAGCCGCATTTTTAGTCTATTTCATGGATGAAAGTCCAAAGTTTCTTATGGCTGTTGGTCGTCATAAAGAAGCTATGTATGTTTTTCAAAAAATATATTCAAAGAATACAGGTAACCCACCAGAATTATATACTGTAAGTATTTTATATATCCTTTTAAACGAATTTATTTATAGTTTAAAATATCGCTTAATTTTAACACTTAGGTTACCACCTTAAAATCAGATATATTAGAAGAACAATCTTTAAAGTCATTGCCGTCTGTAACTGTTATCGAATTTATAAAAAAAGGATGGTCTCAAATACAACCTTTATTTATGCAACCATATTTAACTCCGTCAATTTTCACATTCATGTTGCTATTTATGACAATGTTAACGTAAGTTTAAGCTTATTAATCTCAATATTTAATTAAATAAATTAGAAATTTGGGAACAAAATAATAATACTTTTACTTATAATTAAGGATGATAATACTTTTAAATTATATGTATATTTAAAGGTCACAATTAGAATTAGTTATAATAATTTAAACTAAACTTTTGGCTTATATTTTAAAAATAACTATTACTGAATTATACTAATTAATGATAACAAACTAATATACTATTATATTATTATAGTTATATTTATATCTCATACATTTGCTAGTATCACTAAAATTGTATACAAAATATAAGAATATGTTTAATTTGTTCCTAATTGAAATTTATAAAATTTAGATTGAACACTTTCCGATTAAGACTACCAAAAATGTACGCGAAAATTATTGCAGCTGAAAGAACTAATATATTAACAGTATGTGAATCTGAGATGATAATAGCTAATAACACTTCTTCAAATTGTAGAGGAGTAAGCATAAATAAAAATCTTAATTCCAAGAAAAGGTTAACATACACTTTTAACAAAGAAAATCATGTAGATACTTAAAGGTTAAGGTAATATAAAGTTCAAAATCAAGAAGAAATTCAAAATATTTAATACATTGTCGAAATATTCCGAATATATTATGTAGACGCTAGTTTAAATTTATTTTGAACCAGATTGGTAAATCTGATTTTAAAAATTGGTTCAGTTCATTAAGTATACCTAATTTATTTTCTAATAGATTGATATTATGATTTATCATTATTTACAGATTTAATATACAATAAAATAAAATTAGTGTAACTTGATTATTCTATTTTATTTTGTTTAATAAAACAATTATTTTTAATTTTAGTCTCTTGATTTGGTTGATCCAAAAGTTTATGTTAACTCTATGATTGTTGGAGTGGCAACTTTTATTATGTTTTGGGTCGCCATATACATTATAAAGTATATAGATAAAAATTACATTTATAGTAAGTATATATTATATAATTGTATATTTGTATTTAGTTCATTTAATTATTTTTCTCCCCGATAACATCACTTTGATAATATCAATAAATTTATACTATTTCGATTCCATTTGTTTGCTTTGATTTTTTATGCAAATAGTCAATACTTCACTTTCATAAAGTTACTTTTAATTAAATGTTTAGAGTGTTTAGAATGTTAACAACTTTTTTACTTGTTGATGAGCCATTTGGCTACATAGTGGCGAAGATAAATTAACTTATATACAATAGACTTTTAAATGACTTTTATTTTGTTTTTCACTTTACAGTAATATTTTCATTGATATCTGGATTAGAAATAGCGATATATCCGTGGACCAATGGAATAGAAACATTGACATTTTCAGCTATTTACATAGCCATAATGAACATTAATGTCACTCTAGTAATCAGTATAATGGTTTCAGCTGTTCCTACTGTATTAAGGTAAACATTTGATTTACATTTAGTATAAAGATAGAATATTATAAAGTTATAAAAAATTGATCACGATACGTATATACGAAGTGTCCCAGATATATTTACTAATTGCAATATTTCCAAGCAAAAGAATATTTTGAATGCGGAGTCTTAAAATTATTATTTAGGCAATGAGCCAAAATATTAAGCTAACCTCTATTATTTTTTTAGTTTTAAACAAAAACTAAATTACGCCTAGTAAAATGGTAAAAAAATAACCATTTTTTATTTTTAGTTTTATTTTAAGTTATGTGATATTTAAATATTAAACCTAATTTAAAGAGTATCTAACTATATTTTTATAAAAAAGTGTTGATGTGTCGACTTCCTAATTAAATAAAAATATTGATTTTTATCATTTTTTTTTTCATTTATTAAAAAAAGTATAACTATTACTTTTTTTAAAATTATTTAAAATTTTCAATTTTAATCTATTATATCATAGAAGCAAAATTATTATCAATATATAATATATCAATATATAATTATTATTATGAGTAGTCAATATTTTTCGAGAATTTATTATCGTAGTTCTCGTTCTCTACTTACTATTTATGTATCATTTTATTATAATATTAAATATTAATAAAAATAATTTTACATTCCATGACATAATAGATTAAATAATTATAAAAAATAACATCAGAAATAATATGATATTGCCATTAAATGAAAATAATTCATAAAAATATTAATTAGATTAGGCAGCCAACACATCAAAATATTAATAATAATATACTCTTAAAACTAGCTATCTTCAAATTTCACATAATTTAACAAATAAAAAGTTATTTATTTATTTAGTTTTACTAGACATTTCAAACTAAAAAAAGTGGATTGAGGATTTAGTCCTCAATTGAGGACGTTCCTTCTTCGTCCCTTCGGTCCTTGGAGAAATTAGTGGTTTATTATAATTATTAATATTTGCATGTAATAATATTGCATTAGAAAATACGATTCTTAGCGTATCTAAATATATTACAATATATTATACTGATAATATATTTCAAAATTTACCACGAATGTAAATTACATATTATGTAAATATGCAAAATAAATTTCAAATCCCTACGATCAATATTCAAGGCGTTATTATTTCTTTTCAAGAAATTTCCTTTTCTTTTTCATAAAATTCGAAAAATGAGCTAAATAAAGTACCAAGAGGATACGATTTGCTACCCAAAGCATACCTCACTGTGATAATCGGACCATTATTTCTACCCGAAAAAATGTTTTCATACATAAAAAAAAAAAAAAAACATTTTTATAGAATCAATATATTCCTCGCTCCGCTTAGAAACTAAAAAAATTAAAATAACGGAAACCGTAATTTTACCAATTTCCGCTTCTCAAGGAAAAACTTTTGAGAAATTCAAAGAATGAACTAAATAAAGAACCAACTAGATGAAATTTAGTACGGAAAGTGTACCCTATTTATGGTAATCAGACCATTATTTCTACCCGAAAAAAGATTTTCATACATTAGAAAAATAAAATAAAAGCCTATAAAAAAAAATTATCATAATAATTTGTAAAATGATTAATTAGTATATTATTAGGCTTCTGTAAAATTTTCAAATCGATAAACCCGAAATTGTAGATAATATTTTTTTTTTTTTGTCAAAAATGTTAAGGATGTTAAGGGTAATGGATTTTTTTGTGTTCAATTATTATTATTTTGTATTACGAAACATTTTAATTAATAAAAAAATAATAAAACAGCACATAATATGTATACTTTTTTAAATGTAAGTTCTATTATTATAAGTTAACACTTTTTATTTTAGAACTTATAAGAAATTATAAATTTTAATTCTGTTTAAAATTTAACAGAGGTATGGCAGTAAACATGGTCATAATGTTTGGAAGAATTGGAGTAATTGTGGGAAATTTAATCATTCCTACATTGGTTGAAATCAGTTGCGAGTTATCATTTTTGACATTTGCATTATTTCATTTTAGTAAGAAAATAAAATAATTTAAACAATATAAATCTAGGATGTCTGAATCTCAGATGTTTGAAAATAATTTTTTGTTTCATTTTCAGTGTGCTTGCTTGTAATAATGATATTAATGCGAATTAAAAAGGAGAGCCCATAAATTTTAATATATTAGTTTGTATTAATTTATTTTTTTAATAAGATAAACATTAAGTGGCTTTTATAATTGTCTACCTCTAAATTAGATTGTATGATATTTGATACTTATTCTAATTTTTCAAATATGATATACATACTTTAAATAAAATACTAATTTATTATTATTTTAAATTTAATGAAATGTATTAGAAATGTTATATACATAATAAACATTAATGATTTTGAAAATATATAACGATGAATTAACCTAATTTATTATAAATTCCTTAAATAGAATAAAATTTACTATATTTTTATAATATTATTTGTGTACTCCTTATTCTCAGATCAATTTACTTATGCCCAGTATATTATATTTATACATTATCTGTCTTGGTACCTAATCTGTATGTGCACACAATATGAGTATTGGTTTTTATTTTTTCTAGTATGTATAAAAATGTTAGTCAAATTGATCTATAAATATTAATCTAAAACTTTATTCTTTTTTTTTAAAGTATAAACGGTTCAAACACAGAATATAAATATATTAATATGTTCATCAAGTAACAACTACGGACATTTAATTTAATTTTTGTACCTTCCTATACGTTGCACATTATTCTTATCAACGTGGCCTGTATATTATATTTCTGTGATTTTTTTTTATTTTGTTGTTCTAAAAACACACACCAAGGGAAATGTTACACGTCATTTAAATTTTTCGCGATTCTTATTTTCATATAGCATCGACTTCTAAATGGCCCGGCGCATTCGGTGGTCTTTGCGTTGGATGCTTTTCGTAAAGTGTAATACCGTGTATACTGTACATCGCAGTTTTCAAAACCTGTTTTCTACCGTGTTTTTGCAAGCCCGTACTGAGATTTTGTTTCTTAAAATTCCATCCATATTTATAATTTTGGGTTGGGCACACTCTGTACTTTTCGTCAGGCGCAAATTCGTTTCTCGTCCTCAAATAACGATATCTACCCTCTTTGTTACTGCTTATACCTGTACACATATTTTTTATGTGAATAATATAAAATATATATTGTAACATGGTCGTGTTGTGTATATTGTACGTACAAAGGGCGACAAAATATATAATATTTATTTAATTTTATTTGTCAATTGTTATACAAATAAAGATGGTTAAAATTATTCATTTGTGGTATAGAAAAGGTTAAAAATTGATAGCATATACGTATATATGATTGGTAACTAACCAGGTATCTGGTGTATGAATATGAATAGTCCATACCGGTGTATAGTTGACGTTCAACATCGGCCGGTATGGGATACATGTACGAATTGTCAATTTCTAGGCATGTTTCCTGTGTCTGTGTATTTCTATTGTTTTGTTTTTCTAATCCTTTTGAATTTAATTCTTTATGATACTCTTCTACTTTGGTATTTATCTCTTTGATTTGATCACGCATTTCTCGTATCTCGTTAATGAGTTTGACCATTTGGGCTGACTGTAATGGTTTCGTTTTATCGGGATTTTCATTAGCTTGTTTATAGTTTTTTATAAACAAATTCATCTGCCATAATTTTAATTTTTTTTCTACTTCTTGCATGTGTAAATAGTGTCTTAATTCGCCAATTTCCATTTTAAATCTTAAGAATAGTTAGCTGACTGGAATGACGTATACACAAATATAATATTATTGTAATACAAATTTATATTCGTTAAAATTGAAGTGGTAATCTATATTCAATTTTTAAAATTGTTAAAAAAAAATATGTAATAGTTGTTATTTTTATATTCTAAGTATATAAACTTTAAATCTAATAAACATTTAGGTATAATAAAATGGTTAGTTACGATATTATTTATAATTTAAATACGTTATATGAATAGTTTAATAGAGGGAATTATTTATTATATTATTTACATTTATTAGATTTTATTATATTTTTTTTTCATCAACGTTATTATTGTTTAAGGAATTATTAATAATTTCAAAAATATGTTTATACATTTATACTATACACCCACACATTATTTCATTTTTTTTTTTTGTTTTTTTTTGTTTTTTTTTGTTAGATTTGAACAAAATGTTTACTTAAGTCACGTAAAGAAATTAGTAAAAAGTTAATTTTTAAGTACTTTATTTTGTCTGTTTTAGGATAGAATAATGAACTAAATGATTAATGGAATAATAAACCATTGTGAAAGGTTTTCAATTTTTTATAAAATATTTTTATTTTGTTTTTAAGATTTCAACCATAATAGGATAATGTATTTTTACAATATAAGTGGGTTTTTTAATTTTAGTTGTGTACTTATGCGAGTAATTATGCTGTATTGTTTAGCGTTATGAAAATATTTGGTCACTAAACTAGCAACGACTAAAATAGCTAACGTGTAAAACCAACTCCTTCCTTAACCAATATCACTTTTTATAATTTTTATTAAGGAAAAAACGTAAATATTATTCTTTATCAAATATATATTTAATTGTATTAAAATTATTTTGAAACTAATTATCAATTATATATTGTTAATTTAATTAAATTTAAATTATAATATATTATATAAAGATAAACTGATTATCAGTTAAATATCTTGTTCTCGTTATACTGTTTATGAATCAATATAAAATTCATAGTAATTATAACCAAGATTTTTTATGATAAAAAATAACACAACAAATAATTATTAAAAATTATATAAATAATATTATTAAAAAGACTATGATAAAAAATTTAAACAATATAAAATAGTCATGATTCAATAAAATAAAATTTCATTAAATTTGATAAAATTAACATATGGGTAACATAATATAATATTAATACTGAACGATAACTCTTTACTCTGATTTATCTTCTCTATCTCTTTCATGCCCCTCTTTCAATCATTATTACTCTCACACACTTTCTCTTGTTCTCATTGTTTTTTTATCTTTTCCGTTTTTCTCATTTTTCCAAACAATAGTATTACTATTAATAACAATAGTATTATTAATAGGTAATTTACTATTAAAAACAAAAAATAAAAAAATAATGATGATAATTTATAGTATAGAGTAATGCAGAAACGGAATCAACAAACCAGTAATTCATGTTGTGTTTAACCATTGCTGTGATTTTGTAAGAAAGCATTATAAATTCCAGCCGAATTAGCGTAAATTCCAGTGACAGATCCGACCATTGCTGTTAGTATTGTAACTATATCTAAAAATGTTCTAAAAACGGAGCCTTTGTCTTTTGTTCGAAACGCCAAATTCGACAACGCTGGAAAAATCATGGTGAGCGCAACGCAAGTGACAGAACCCACTAACGACATGAACTGATCTAAATGTGGTACCGTACTAGCAGCTAGATCTATAATATATGAACAGATAGAAATATTTATGTTATTTGATTTTATGATTTATATGTAAGCTTCAAATCAAATTCAGAAGTAGGTAATAAGGATATTTAAGGATCAATCCATTAATAGTAAGAATATACAAAGTTCAAAAATAGTTAAAAATTTAAAATTATCTCAATAACTCATTTTGGATACATCTGATCTAAAAAAATAATTTTATTAAATTAACATGGTTTTATAAATGTCTACGCCTTTATTACACACAACAGCAATTAGGTATATAATAAAAATGACTATTATTGATTAACTTTTCATGTTTGTAGTGGATACTAAATAAACAAATGTGACATTGCGGAAGTTTAAAATTATCTAGTAAATTTAATGTTATTGTTATAACAATATTACACTGACACTATATACGAATTTATTGAAAATTTATGAATACTTTTTTTAAAATTGAGAACAATTGACAACAATTGAGAACAATTGAGAACAAATGAGAATAATTGTTTAGTCTGATGGAATATCAGGAATAGATGGGTTTTACTATTTAACAATAATTACCAGATTATTACTGATGTTTTTTAATTAATATATATATATCAAATTGTCTTTATATTCATTTAAAATTCTATATATATATAATGTTTTATGTCCTTTTTATATTAATGTTCAATTAATGTTTAATTTATGCTCATCCTTTTTCATTTTTTAGATTAGTAAATACTAGAATGTTTATAAAATATTATTGTTTATATAATATATTTTATTTTATCAAAATTTATATTTATAAAGATAATTGAAACAAGTATAAAAATATGGATTGCATTTAATTTTTGATAATTTATCTAATGAAATAATTAATATATAAATAGTAATTTTAGAACTCCGTTTTATATTACACGTAAGTACATATAAACAAAAATATAATTATTGTCTTAAAACAAGTTTAAATAAATTTTAATATTGTATTGTAATCTCATCTCAAGTAATATCTTAAACGTTAGATTATTTAATATTTTCTAAATCCCAGAATTGTGTTTTTTTATTAAAGAAAAAAAATTATTTGTTTAATTCTGTGTTTCATGAACCGTAAAGTTATCTTACCACTTACCCATATTCGATTTCATAGTTTAGAAACAAATATGTAAGTTTAGATAAATCCAAGCTCTAATTATAATTATTAATTAATTTTAGAATAGAAAGTTATCAAAATATATGTTGCGAAAAATGTTGATATCAATTTCGTATACCTAGTGGATAATAATTTAAACCATAGGTATAATGACAAATAACGATAAAAATTAAAGAATCGTAATTATAAATAAATCGTTTTTCTACTTACATGTGATTAGGCATACGCATATTCGAATACTATAGTCCCATACTGCAGGACGATTAAACGGGCCATAATTTTTTTCTAAATCACTATAGACGATTATGGCTGCAGGGTAGAATTGAAGTGCGTATGAACAAGATATACCCAATATCATCATCATGATTACAAATTGTGTTAGTCTGTGAGGCAATTGAAAAAAATATTTTTAAGTAACAATAATTAATAATTATTTAAAATTTTATTTTAAAAATTAACTTAAATGGTTTAAATTAATTATTCAATTTAGAATTAATTTTAACTTTTGGTTAGAAACGTTATTGCCTAATATAATTATAACAATGATTAATAATGATTTATTCAAAATGACATATTTTTCCTATTTAAGTATAAAAAACAATTATTTTGATTTGGTAGGTACCTATAACTTAAAAATTATTTTCCTATAATTAATGTTAATAGTATTTAATATTAAGTTATTATATATATATATATAAACTACTTATTAATAAACATAAAATTAATTAATATGTATTTCTCTTAAACTTAAACTTACTTATGATCATATGGTAAGTTCAATGTAAGACTACTCTCTACTTTCTCTCCCCATTTCAAGTATCCAGTCATACCCAAAGGAACATTTAACATCATTACAGCTACCATACCACAATTTAAGACTCCAAAACATGATGTAAACTTCTTGCTATCTTCTATTTCAGAAAAAAGAGGCAAAACCTACAAAAATAATAATTTATTTCCAAAACATATTATCAATTCACTCATATATGATAATTGATTAAATAAAAAATAAATAATTTTAACCCAACTTTATATCTAATTAAATATAATTAAAATACTTAGTTTAAACCATATATTTACCAATCCAATTCCTTCAAAACTAAACATGATTATACCAAACATCGTAGGTAAATCAGACCATTTGGCAAATGAATATCGACGATTATCCATTGATAGGCCAGAACTACTATAGTACATTATTGTAATAATTCCAGTAATTAATGCGAAATTAGCCAATGTTGATAACGGTGCGATAAGTCGCAATTTTCTTAAACTTGCACAAACCATTATCAGCGGCATTGTCAATAATAAAACAATTTGAAGATCAATTTGATATGCGTATTGATGCAATAACTATAAATAAGTAAAATAGAGTAATTTAAGGAAAAATTTAATCATTAAGAAAATGTAGATAAATGTGAAAAACAAAATTATAAATGTCATGGAAAGATTTCTCGATAAAATATAACGCAAATTATATTTTAGAGTTAAGTCAAGTACTTTTTGAACTTCCTGGTTGAGTTAAATAAAATCGTAAAATTATTAAATATTATTTCTAATTATTTAATTTCTTTATAAAATTCACTGCCTAACAGAGGCACCATTTCAGTATTTTTATAGGGGGAGCGAAAATTGAAGCACGCCAAGTTTTACGCCGATTGGGGCAATTTTGTTTGATACTAAAATTATGTTAGTGACTGACAACATCATTTTCGATGCATTTTTTAGGAATGCACAATAAAAAGCATTTTAATTATACCTAATTTTATTAAACATACCTATATCATTATTCACTGTTAAACAAACCACAACGACACAAAATACAAACGACAAAATGGTACAAATATACAAATTTACAATAAGTTCGTCGACAATGTTATTGTAGATTATGAAAATGGCGTATGGCGTTTGAATATTATGTATCGGTGCGATAAAATACGTGAAAAGAATAGAGGAGCCGTGGCTCACCCTGCTCCCCCTCAAATGGCGCCCCTGCTGCCTAAACTCAAAACTGCTCATTATATTTTTTTATTATATTGTAAAATAATTAATTTTGTATTGTATATAATGATTAATGATTATTTTTTTTTAAATTTATAAGTATAACAGTGCTTTATTAAAATAAAATTAATAACGAAAATAAAATAAATGAATAATTATATATGTATGTATAGAAATACATATACTTTATTATATTATTTAAAAATATTTACGTACCTTTTGTAATGAAGTAGCGATAAAAATAATATATACACTGCATAAACCAAGTTGGGTAATAAGTATATTATATAAAACAATCTGTCTATATATAAAACAAAAATATGATAAAAAATTTCGATTTTATGTTTTGTATGTAACATATATATACCTAATACTATTTGATATGCTTTGAAATATCCATTTGTCAGACATTTTGAATGAATTTTCTACGGTTTCGCCAAATGTTGGTGTCCGTTTTAACTGTAAACGGTTTTGTACTTTTTTACTTAAGATGGTCTGTCAAAAATTTAAAATTATTTATTATAAGATAATAATAGTTGTGAAAACATGCATTCAATTTGTTACACATTACAATTTATTTACAAATCAAAATATATATTCTATTATTATTAGGGCTTGGAATTTAATGCGTTTGTATTTTTTTTTTTTTTTTTTGAAACTCTTGGCATGATGCTTTCTAAGCTATAAATGTCTTTTAAGAAACCACTATTCTAATAACAAAATTATTTGGTTTTTTATAGTTTTGATTTTTTTATGGCATATTTTAACATTTTTAAATTTTTTAGATTATTTTTACCTATTTTTTGTGATATTATGAAACAAATAAAAAATTCTTACAATAATACTAAAATATACATATTCGTATAATTTTGTACAATAATAATGTCCTATAATGATATCAAGTCATCTAAATTATTATTTAAACGAATTTCAAATTTATCTAAGTATATCATAAATCGTTTAATCGAATACATATAAATACAATTTTATCAGTGTTTTTTTATTGTAAGATAAAAGATTACATTTTTCGCTTGTATACTTGACCATGCTGATAGTCAGCCGCTTTTCTAAAATGTTGACCAAATTAATATAATTTATGTTTTCATATTCTAAATTAAAAGTTTCTGTATATTAAATGGATATTGTAATACAAAAGTAAAAAATAAATATCTGTTAGAACATTTTTTTAACGTATTTTTTAGAGTTTTTATGTCATAAATGCATTTTTTAATTGGGCACTATTTGGTTTATTTAGAACATTAAAGTCGGAGACCTAAATATTATAAGATATCAAAACTTACCAATACATGCATGTTGTATACACTAATTAGCCATACATACAATAATATACATAAAGTAAAATATAAGCCTCCAAATTTAAACGCTTCTCCCATAGCCAACATTCCACAACCGATATTTCCTTTTATAAAGTGCATGAGCGTTACCAAATAACTAAAAAAAAAAAAATAAGAAAATCATTAAAATTACATTTAATTTTAAATTAACTATATAATAATCATTTTTTAGAGTATAATAAATGCATATGTATAGAGTATATCGATAAATAAATATAAATTAAACAAATTTAATTGTTATGTAATAAAATTAAATAAATATTTATTTAAGCTTTATATTTTTGCAATAAATGAGAATAATTGCTCATAATTATATAACTCATTTTTTAAAAATATTTTATACATTTCCGGTTACATAAATTAATAAACCAAGAATAATAAACTTTTTTTTAAATAAGTAAAATAGTGGGCTGAATAATAATTCTAATTACTTGAAATCGATATCAGTTGTGGATTTTATTTTATTTTATTTATTTAATTACAACGTTCATTCATTAGCAAATATCTATTCATATCTAAAATTATGTACCTACTACCTACGCAATCACGTATTAATTATTATTAGGTACCTACCAAACATCTATTTTATTGTAGAGATGATATTTAAATGGTCAAATGGTTATCATAGTTTTTAAGCATTTTTTTTTTTTATGTTGTATTAGCATCGCGTAATATTATGTATTAACTGTGTTACCCTTTTAAATTAGCATGGTATGTATTTATACATATCTCTCTATTTCTATTATTTTTCTTTCGTTTGTGTAGTTATTTTATTTTATTCATATGATTTCACCAAATGTATATTTTTAAACTGCAAAAATAATTTCATAAATAATAAACTTACTGAAAGTTCGATAATGAAATTTATTATTTAAATTAAAATAAATATTTGTTTTCTATATAAGCTACGAAAGTTATAGCTATTGGCTTTTGTAGTCAAAACCACATATAACAATTAAATAAACATATTTTAAATTTTATATATTTTTTTTTTCAATTCAGTAATTTTAACTAATAAATAATTAAATATTATATAATGTAAATAACTATATTATTGGTTATTTAAATATTATAATATTGGAAGATTAAACAAACTATAGATGATTTTATATTCTATACAAAATAATTGTAATAACTGTATTCTATCAATAATAATTATTTAACAAAATAAGGTGTTTAAAATTGTTATTAACTTACTTATTTTATAGCTGATTAGTCATACATATAAAATGTATTCTTTAAGTAAAAAATGAAAAAATAATATTGAATATATTTTCGGAAGACTAAATTGGTTTTGATAATATTGTAATTCAACTATAGCCATATTGAAAATTTCATAAAATGTAAATATATTGTATAAATTAAGTTAATTTAGTAATTTTCATAAAAAAAAAAAAAATGTTTTTTGTGTAATCATAACATTAATATAAATTAATATAATATTAATTATATTATTTAATTTTATAATTGTTATTAAATAATTGAACGATCATTCAATCAATCTATATAAATAATATAGAAAAAGGTTTAGTATATTATATAATTCCCCACTATATGAATATGAGTATGATTATAAGTCAATATTAATATAATTATATAATAACTTAATTAGATTTTTGTTTATAGTTTGCAACGTTACAATTGATACGACTAAAATCATACAACATAAGTTTCAATTATTTAAATATAATATTACTATAATATTATATAACAGAACATCACTTATCAAAATTTCAATCTTTTTCTTACCGTAATAATCTAATATGAAAAAAATAACAATATTTTTTTTATAATTGTATATTAAGTATTAATAAAAAAAATTATTTTTTAAGTAATAACAAATAATGTCTTCTAAGACAATGTGTAAATTATAAACTTTGCAAACAAACATACCATATTACATCCAATAAACAGCGTCAAAATTTTAAATATAACGTTATTAATATTATTTGCTAATGTTATATACTATATTATATCTTTGAAAATAACGAAAATCCATTACTGTTATTTTTAATGTGTAGGTTAGTTATTTAAGTAGTTTATATTTTGATAGCTCGTTTAAGAATAAAATATATATTTGTAAAATATATAATGTTTTAACACTTAAATTTATAATTTCAATATATTTAACATTATCAATTAGTATATGCGTTAAATCTGTTATCTATATTTTATATGTTATTTTAATTTCGAGTTACTTTTTATATTACACCAACAAAAATAAGAATCCATTTATTATATTTTATTATAAGTAAGTGTAGCATATAAGCATATTTAGGTTTTAGTAATAAATTATAATAATTGTTTTCACCTTTTGACTGATATTTTTTGACGATGTTTTTTTTGTCAAATAAAATATAATAATAATATTCCTATATTAAGTAATATTGTAGATAATAACATTGTATAAAAAAAAATTATATTTTATATTTACAGTTTCTTAGGTAAATTATGTAAAACAAATTTCGATGACATTGAATATTGGTGGTTATATTTTTAAAATTATTTATTAATTTTATAAGTTAACAATAATGATTAATTTTACATTATGGAAATAAGTAAATACTTACAAAAATTCGTTTCATTTTTCACATTTTAAATGTAATATTTACCGTTATTTATTAATATACAATACAGTTTGAAGTTTAAAAATTTAAAACAATATTAATTTAATTAAAATCTAGTATTGGGCAATAATTAAGAATCTGATACTATCGATTTCATTAATTAAATATATCACCCATAGTATAACAATTTGAAAAATAGTGCTAAAAATAAAATTTGTTGAATTTAGATAATTAGACTTAATTATAAAATATTTTTAATTCTTACCCGGATTTTTTACACTCTTCTGCCGTTGATGGTCTTACACAATGATCTCCCATTTCTACCATTGTTATCTGATTTTCATTATTCGTTTTAGTTCCCAAGTTATTTAATTTGTTAATCTCCATGTCTTGGATTTCAAAAACTATGTTACCTATTATTTATTTATTAATACTATTATAATTGTTATTGCAATTATTATTATCTAACATATAAATGTAAAATAATAGTGATCGGATATTCGTGTCAATAGGCATCACACGCGCACAATACGATTACTACGCACGTCCCTGTGGCAAGAACTGTTTGTAACTATCATCAATTTCACAGTGAAATATTTTCCCTACCAATTCTCCCCCACTATGTGTAACCTCCCTTTAAAGGTATAACTGATTAATTTAAATTACTACTTACACTAGTAAATTTGATTTAATATCAGAAAATAATTATTACACGGATATATTGCATATTAATCTCAATTATTGGTCTTATGCTATTTATAATAATTATCATCAGCTAAATTTTGTTATTCAATTAATAATAATAAATTGAATGTTATTTAATTAAAATAATAATATTTAATTTATATATTTATTATTGTGTTAAGTGAACGGAAATTTCAAATAAGATAATATATTTAATGGATAGGCTGATTCAAGTTTAGATGTAAATCCATAATACGACTTAATTTCATAATATGTTGTTTATTTATTTATTGTTTAATTGTATTTTCATGAATATTATATTAATACACTTAAAAGAAAATTTTATTAATTTTTACTTCTTCAAATTATTAGATAAGATAAATTGTAATCCGTAATAAAAAGATTTATAGATATCATTTTGATATGTTTATAATACCTAATCAAATTGAAAGGATTTAGTTAAATTAAATAATGTTACCCTGGTTGTTTAAATTTCTAGTTACATGCCAGCATTCCAACTTATATAAAAAAATAAAGAATCAACTATTAAAAGTGTTCAAATAAATTTAAATTGCATACAACTGATATATTAATTTAAATAGTTAGAAAATAACTATTTATTTTCGATTTTGTGTCTTCGTAATTTCAGTAAGAAATAAAAAAGCGTTTTAGATTTTTAGTTAAATACGAGTATACACATATAAAATAATACCAATATATTTATATTATTTAAAACATTTGTTTTATATGTTTTCTATATAATTAATAATATATATATATATATATATACTTTTTTAGATTAAATGCTATTTATTGTATTAAAATTTAAATATCTAATGAATATGATTTGATTATCGTTTTACATAAACAAATCGTATTATAATAATTAGACCAAAGTGCACTTGTTTCGTTTATCATACATGCTGAGCCGCTAAGGTCTAACATACAAATTGTAAAACATATGATTACCTATAGACCTATAGTAGAAATAGTCGAAAATTTAGCGGGGTTGAGAAAATAATGTTGTTTATGACTATATTACATATATTAATGTTCAGAAAACCTTAAATAAAATTTTAAAAGTTATCATAAAATATAATTATTATAGAAGGTAGTAAAATATATTTTTATTGGGTGGTATATTTATTCTATTGTAAACATTAAATAACCATCAAATTCAATTTATTTCAATTTTTAATTTTTTTTTTACAAAAACTAATTTAATTTAAAAATTTTTATACACTATTTTATAATTATCACACATTTATAACTGAATTATATTATAAAATAATTTTATATTGTTCTTGAAATCATAGAAATTAGATCAATTAAATTCGAAGACTATGTTATTTAATAATTAGCTTTTACTTTAATGTTACCTTAAATAATATAATTAAATCGAATAAATGTATTATAATTAAGTATGCAATTTATGATTCATTTACAAAGTTCATATTTTATTTACAAATTATAAGTTCATAGTTAATTGAGGTATCTTAAAAATAAATTTAATTATATAATCTAATTATACTCCACATATAACTATTATATTTGTATCTTTATTTTGAAAAACAATTTCGTATAAATAATAATCACATTTTATACATGATTCTTTAATTCAATAAATTGTTTTTATAAATATAATCATAAGTCATATATTTTTGATTTTCTCTTATTCACTTAAATCCTATCACTTAAATCAATACGGTGAATCCAGAATTAATAGTTAAATTGTAACATAAATTAAACGTATACTTTTTACGGTGAAACTTTTTTTCTTAAGAATACTCAATTATAATAATATTTATAGTAGGTACAAAAACAATATGTATGTACAATTAAACATTTTATTACAACTATAATATTGTATTATAAAATATATAGGTATTATATTTATATAAATAATACAAAAATGATGTAGTATTTCAGTTTTTAGTATATAGTTACAATTATTAATTAATTCGTGTTTAAATGTACATAAACTAGAAAAAAAATATATAATACACTTCATTGTAAAAATGAACGCAAGTACTGTATAATTATAATATTTTGTACATATTTTTATCATAAACGTGGTGTATGACTTTTCCACTACTTTCAACAGAATTAGCACTTTATCTGTATATTACGAACGTCACGATCATAATCACAAATCATAATCATCATTATGAAACATAATCGCTCTTCGCTAAGATAACGTTTGATATTTATTATTATTATTTGTAATATAAAATAACCGAAGGTTTATTGTTATGGCTTATTGAAATGGGCTAATTACTTACTTTAACCTACCAAAAGTATAAACTAACCTAGTGGCTATACCTACACTGAGGCGTATTTCCTTGTTTTATTGTTTATGGAAAAAAGGGGGAGGAAATTTTATCACTCTCAAATTTCTATAAATACATTTCTAATACTTGCTATATAATCTTTATATAATATCTTTTCAAAACGGTAAGGGTACACCATACCTACATATTGCTCATCACTTAATTGATGATTCGTATGATCTACATTATTATACTTAGTTATATCGAAAATATAGCAAATGACCAGAAAAAAATATTGATATAATACTACTGGTTAGACTGTTAGAATAATAATAATAAAACCCCCCGATCATTATTATTTGATTATTTGGCACACATCGCCTACAAAACTCGGCGCCGTCATGTCGTTCCGTAAATAAATTTTAACAAAAAAAAAAACAAAAAAAAAACACATCGCTCGACTTGTTGCAAAAAGACTCGCCATCAGAGAATTAATTGTTCGTGCGATGGCGTACATTTTCTAAATAAAATACATATAATATAATTAATTATGTGTGTTTATTGTTTAATGGTAATAATATTACGATTCATATTAACACATTTGTACACTGTAACCTGCACCGAGTGAACCCTCAAAGTTCAAACAACAGTGAAATTCGTACGACTTTTTATATTTGTAATGAATGACCACTTCAAAAATCGTCATATTATTTCGAATAGTAAAATAAAAAAAGTATGGCCTATCGATAGGTAAGGTTTTATTGTATTAATCGCCAACGGGAATTAATATTATTTTAATTAATATTAATTATCATCGTCCAAAAGGCAATGAACTTACCTACTTAATACATAACAATTTTCGAGCGTTCGTGATCATGATGTTTAATATAAGTAATTTGGCATGTGTAAAAATTAATAGTTTTTCCAATTTGTTGTTACCTAATGATAAAATGCCTTCATTTAATCGACACATTTCGAACACGTGTTCAGCGAATTTACTTAATGTACACGTGTCTAATGAAAGGCAGACGTTTAATAACCTTTGGAAATTAATGTTATTCAATCCCATACAACACATATCCGTTTTTATTCAAGCTTATAATTATTATCTAGCAAATATATGTTGATAAAAGTTTCATCGTTTATGGTACCTATAAAAACATTTAAATATTAAATGCAAATTTATCTTGATTGAACCACAGATATCATTATTATCTATTGGTTATCCCCCAAACATTTCTAGTATACAATTTTATTAATAAATAATACATCTGTTCGAATAAAAACATACTAAGATTTAATCAAATATGTACGTATTATTATATTGTAATATCCATTGGCGCCGAACAAATTTTTAGAACAAGCAGTTTAATTTGTTTTATTTGATACCCACCCACTCTTATTTTCACCCATTATGTAATATTAGAATCAAGTTTTTAAACAGTATCGGAACATTTTAAGGGGAAATTTTTCTAAGAATCCACCTACGATCCACACCTTTTTTAAGGCAGTTCAAATTGAACGAAAATTGGCGCTATATACACAGTATGTCTTTTCGTCCATGATATTGATAAATAATTTAGTCCATAATTAATATATACTGATATACTAATTATAGAATACACATAATATATAAATTAATAATAATATCAATATATGTTTATTTAGAATATATTATATTATTAATTACTGATGTGTCAAATTATTCAAAAGCTAAACTAATTATTACAAATTTTATAACTGAACTATCGTCCTAATAATTTATTTCAAACGTATCTCTGTTTTTTTTCTTCAGATCACTAATATTAATATATAACTTTTAATAGGTATATATTAAAATTTAAATAGGCATGATGCATGAATACCAAATTGTCTAGTTTTTGTCGTACCGGGTAGAATAAAAATAAAATTGATACTGTGTTAGAATAAATAAACATTGGTTTTTATTAAATTCATTACCTACCATAAATATTTAACTCATTTTTAATTAGCATTCTTGGATCTTTCCAATATGCTTTTTGTCATTAAATAAAACAATAATAATATGATAACATAAATATGTTACAATACAATAATAATAAAAAAAAAAATAGTATCTTAAGTATGAACAATAGTTTATTATTGAAAAATAATAGGTATTATATAATTTTATTAATACTTATTTATATGATGATAATTTATAATTAATATTTAAAAATGAGAAATCGTATCATGTAAATTAAATAAATAATAAAATACATAGATTTAATGGATTATAGGATTACTAATCATAAAATTTTAATTGAAAATAAAAAAAAATTGAATTGCTTACCTAAAATATGTCAATTTCTAAAGTATTAATTATTTTAAATATCGATATGTATAGGTACTAACCTATTATTTTAACATGGTATCTAACAATATTTATAATTAATATTACGGTAGAAACGTGTAAATAGAAATAAATAACAATAATAATCATAAAAAAAACATAATATTATAAATAATGTAAATGAAAAAAATATATATTTGAAATTAAAATGAATAATATTATAATAGTAATACTATATTTGTATAATATGGGCAAGATAGTAGTTGTTAATTTACATAATTGGAAAATAATAATACAAAAATAAATTACATGTATTGTGCGATTTTTTAGATATTGCAGTAAAACTATCGAATATAAAATGGGTACATACCCAATGATGGATACCCAAAATGGTACCTACCTATCACTCCAACTACTCATATAAACTACATAATACAAATATCGGTTATAAATTATTATCGTTTAACATATTATATTGGGGAAAGAACAAATCTAAAAATTCCGATGAGCATGTAGCATGGTAACGATATACAAATATATTGTAGTTATTTTTTGTTAAAATTATAAGATAAACGCCGTCACAGTTAATCACGAAAATATAATACGACTGTAAAAAATAATGTTATGACACATTACCTTACTGAAGTATAGGTGTAATAGATATTTGGCGTTATGAAAGATACAGATAAGACAATAGAAATATTTTTAAAATTAAAAAAAAAATGCATTGTATTGTTTTTTTTTATAAAATAATGTCTAGAATTAAATGCAAATTTTTTTGTATAATTTGTGCAACTTTTTTTATAATTGTATATTATGGATTCGAAACCTGATAATATGTCGGGAGAGAAAACGTTAAACGATTAGTACGCACGTAATTGGATATTAAATATATAGTATAATTGTTGATGAGTAATTATTATTATTATTATTATTATTTTATTTTGATTTTACGTAAATTAATGATAATAATAATAAAATCTTTGTTTTACATTTTCGATAATTTTTCGCCAATAATGACCAAATATCAACTTATCCTTCCGTCTCATTAGAACGTCACAGAAATATTATGTCCGACGGCGGTGGTGGAGATAAACATCAGTGCGCCACCTGCGCTGTGTTATTGTTATTATTTCCATTTACGATCGTTAAGACAGTAACTTCCGGTTTCTGGAAAACGCCGAATATCTCGTAAACGCTAGCGTAAGTACCAGTTACGAAGCCGAGTGCACCCAAAGCTATCGTGACGAAGTTCATCACCAATCGCCAACGATACCGCCCATAACCAACGTCGCTGTATCCGGTAACAGCCATGTGACAGAGCGGCGGGAATATCAACGCCAAAAACGTGCTAGCTACAGCTCCCATCATCGATATGAACAAGCTCAAATGCGGTATTATGTCAGCTGCCACGACTATAACACGCCAATGTTCGATAAAAAAGTCAAAAGTAATTATTTAAGATGAGATTAAGTTACGTTAAGTTAGGTTAGGCTAGATTAGATTCTTTTGTCGTCTGTCAAAAGCGCGAGGAAAACAAATTGGGATGAGTTTACTCGCTATGTGTGCAGTAGTTACATAGTAAGTATATATCAAAAAATCAAAATAAAAAAATGATAACCTCTTAGTTTTAAATCAATTATCATCGATTTTCTATTAAACTGTTTTATGCGTAAATAAATAAACAATATACAATTAGCAGATTCTTTACATTCCTCATTTGTCAATAAATTGTGTACACGAAATTGTTAAATTTATTAAATTTAAAAATGTATCTTATTGCGGGTAGTATACTAGTATCAAGTATGTATAAATATTAATTTTATAATATTATCAACAAAAATATAAAACTATTTAATTTTTAACATTAATTTATGTTATTTTTAAAGTTCAATGAATTATTCTAAATTAAATTATATTTTATTCGTAAAAAAAAAGTATAAATATTTGATAGAAGAATTACGTATATGTATTTAATTTAAAATTATAAAATATAACTTTGAGTAATAAATTATAGTATATTAAAAAAAAAAATTTTTAAATTCTAACATGGCGGGGCTGGGGAAATAGACCTATAAAAATCACATATCCGTATATAGTAATACCAATACGTAAAGTTGGCATCTCGACTTTATCGTATCGACTTCAAACATGTGTCAATATTTTGCAACTTTTTTTCAACAATTTGCAACACCTATTAAAATCTGTGGTAAAAATTAAGTTGAAAAAATGTTCATTGGTGTTTCAAATTGTTGCAAAAAAGTTGCAAAATGTTGACATCGGTTTGAAGTCGATACGACAAGGTCACGGTGATATGTAAAGTCGACACTACAAAATTTCAAACCAATAATCTTCAATGTCTGGGGTAGAAATGAAATTTCAAAAATTTTAATCTGTGTTAAAAAGCGTTGCAAAAAAGTTGAAAAATTTTGATATCGGACAAAAGACTAAACGACAAAGTCAGAGTGCCATCTTAATGAACATCTTATAGTAAATGTATAATTAATGGCATATTAGTGTTAACGATACATAATAACTTACATGTGACTAGTACTAGTATTACGCGGAGACCTATTTCCCAAATTAAAGGTGATTTGAAAGGTCCAAACATATTCAGAACTTTTGGCCAAATTATTTCAATTGGTACATAAAATTGCAATGTATATGTGCATATAATACCAAACATCATACTCGATATAACAACTTTAGATAATCTGTGAAACATAATGGTACAAACTATTGTATTTGGTATTTTAATTTTAATAAGATAAAAAAAACTTACAAAAATTCTTCTGGTAAGTTTAAAGTAAGACTACCACGTACTGCATCTCCAAATCTTAAATAACCCATAAAACCAGTAAGCATTATAAAGCTTGTAACAATTACCATACCCACATTTAACACTCCAAATACTGTTGAAAATTGTTTGGGATTTTTCATTTCTTGTTCTAAAGGTAAAACCTATGAAAGCCAGAGATAATAAAATATGATGTGTATTATAAATAACAAATTATATTATATAAGTACAACTTACCAAACTAATACCTTCAAATGAAAAAATACTAGTACCAAAATATAAAGGTATTGTTGACCAATGAGCAATAGCTGCTCTCGAGGATAAAGGTGGCAAATCAATAGTACAATAATATAAAATTACTATCAAACCCACAAGCATACACATATTAGCGATTGCGGACAACCGAGCAATAAATTTTAAATTTCTGATGAGCGAAGAAATCAAAATAGGTACCATTGATATTAATATGCTCATATGCACATCTAATTGTATATCATACCAATTCATAACCTAATGAAATAATACGTATGTTATCATTTGTTAAGTTGATATTATAGTAAGGTATAAAGTTAAAAAAAAAACTATTAATTATTTTATTAAAATTAATCGAGTTTATATATAAATGTACAGGTATAATAATACAATTATATATTGTGTGTAGAGTATATATATTAGATTTTCTAGTTCAATTTTGGTTATTATTTTGATTAAAAGGTATTAAACATAATAAAATAATTACTGACTGCAGTTTAATTATCTGTCATTTAAAATACAGAATACTACCATATCAAAGCATAATTGTTTTAATAATCATTTTCAATAAACCAATTGACACAACCATAGAATATATTTTCTTTTGAAGAAGTATTGAATTATGAAATGTCTCTTTCATCTCGGGCTAATTATTTTATTCTCTTGTTATAAATTAAACACATATATTGATAATTTAACTGATTTTATAATACCTGTACTAACGAAGAGATACAATTGAAAATATTTTTTATAAAGTCTTAATTACAAATAAACTACTTTATATTTATAATAATATTTGAAAAAAAATTTTAAATTTTATATTGTATAACAAAAAGTATTTGAAAAATACTTAATATGTATTATAAACTATTATGTAAATAGTATTAACTATTAAGTATTAAGTATATAGTAACACACATAGTACCTACTAATTAATTAACAAGTATTTATACTTATAAATATATAATAATGGTGACAACTTAAGAATAAAAATTGAAAGATGAGAGCTCTCATTTACAGTATCTATACATTATAACCTGGACATGGAAAATTAAAATGATAATTCGACGAAGGAATCCAAAAATGAGTGCTGAACTGTGCGTGTTGTATAAAACCATGAAATGAATTTGAAACCGGTATGATTCGAAAGAAGACTAGTTAATTATTTTTTTTAGAATACATGATAGAAAATAAATAAATTATATAATACAATAATAATATATATATTTATAAAATACAATAAATATGTATAGTTAATTTTATGTTTAAAATAATACTAGTTTTGTGATTTATGAAAATGAATAGTTTTTTGTAATTCACAGAAAAAATTGTACACATACAACAATTATATTATACCTATTCTAAAGTTATATTAAATTATAATATACAACAATTTAAATTTTCTATCTTAAAGAAAAATTAAAGTCTTACATTAAGTGATTTATTTGAATTTGGTTATATTAAACCAAAATACTTATATTTTTAAAATACATACATATATTATTAAACTATTAAAATTAGTTAAGAAATCTAATTATCTAATAAATATATAAATATCTCTTGACCATAAGTAAAAGATTATGCTATAATGTAGTAGTATTGCAAGCATTAATAGATTTATAGTTTATCGTTGTGAATGAATAAATCCTTCTCAGTTCTCCCTGTGCAATCTATGAAATATGTATAGTAAAACTCTCGAAAAGAAAAATGTATATTGAGAGATGTGTATTTCCCCTACAATATTAAGTTTTTCGATTAAATTCAACTTAATATTTTCTAACAATGAATAAATTAATATTGAAAATAGTTTATGACAAACTACATATTATTATACAACTATCACAATAATTACTTAATTATTTTAATATAGATAATGTTTATTTAATAAGATAAAATTAAAAAATAAACATATACATTATTTAATTAGAATATATTTATAAAATAATAATTAACTAGATAACGAACCTGTTGAATAGATTTGGATACGAAAAGAATATAAACACAACAAAATCCCAACTGAGTGATAACTATAAAACTATTTACACTATTACTGTAAACATAAAAAAAATTATAATTATTAGATATATAATACAGATTAATAAAAGTTCATTTAAATTAAATTAAATCTAAACGTCTATCGAATTAACTTTTTTTTTTTAATAAGATTTTTTTTTTTAGACAATTATTAGAGACTACAAAATAATCTTGATTTGTTAATTTATAATTGTATAGAAATAAACTTTAAAATGTATGCATAATGTACATTTTATATACTAATCGTATATGATATACGTATTGTTATGAAGTCACCATTAAAGCGCATTTTATTGTCTAACCGTAGTCCGTAAGTATATTATAAACGATATAAATATTAATTTAAGAGATAATAAGAAATACCCCAACTTTAATAAACTAAAGTTAAAATTATTATCAGTTGGCTTATACCCACTTACCGAAAAAATACAGAATAACTTTGAAATCGTTGTGGTCCTGTTTGAAAAGATAGTTCTACAGTCTCTGCGAATTCCGGATTCTGTTTTAATTTAAGTTTTTCTTTAATACTTTTTGAACATCCAACCTAAAAAATATTATATAAAATTACAATGTTATGAATACTAAACTTTTTAAACAATTTCTTAAAAATTTAATTATTTTTAATTATTTTAACTCTTATTTTAATAAATACGTTTAGTTTAGTTTTAGTTATAAATACAAAGTATGGACCAGGATAAAAAGTAGGTCACATAAAGTTTTTTAATAGATTAAATACCTGGTAGTTATACAGTTGCAATTAAAATATATTATATTGTTATTTTTTAATCAAATATATACTATGGAGTTAAGTAATTGCGATTAAATAAAGATTGTTATTTTATCAAATTAATAATAATTTCCATAATCTAATATTTGCGTTGTGAAATATTCTTAATAAAAATTGTTGATAAATAATTAATTTAAATAAAACGCAACGATAAAAGATAATAGTATAAACGATTTTAATATATAGCGATAATATAATATAAATGTATTATTATTTATGTTAATTTAATATTTTTACATAATAGTAATAATATATTCATACATAAAATAATTTAGTTTTAATTAATATATGACAAAAATATATACAAATATTAAACATAATAAAATTTAATTCTTTTCAATTATTAATATTTTAAAATTAATTATAAGTACTTACTTAATAAATTATATGTATAAGTTTTTTTTTTAGTTTTTTAACTACCTAGAATAACTACCTACCAATTTTATGATTTATAATTATATTCTATATTTTTTTAATTTATAGTTATAATTTTATGAACTTAAACATATAATAGACTAAAAATGTCTATTATGTATAAATAAATGTATATTAGGTACAAATAAAAAAGTTATAGGTAAATATTTAATTATGATATATTATTACCAAATTGAAATGGTATACATTAAATTTAAAAAATATAAACTACAAATTATTATTTTTTTCTTTTTAAAAAAATAACTTAAATAAATTACATTGAAAATCTGTGGGTTAGCCTAACCTTATAACCTAGAGTTTTTATTTTTGGAAAAAAAAAATATTCGCTTAAAAAATGTTTAAAAATTGGCAATCCTTGTTAATAATCTATCTCTAATACTAATAGAAATGGGAATATTTTGGTCTAATCCTTATATTTATTATTTATTATAACAAAAATTTAAATAATTTAACAATTATATAGTTTAAAATTTACTTCCAGTGTAATAATAGATGTACTTAGAAGGACAATTGTATCTGTATATTTCATATATATGTATATAGAAGTACAACGATAATTTAATTTAATTATTACAATTTCTTCTTACTAATAAATGTTGATTGTAAACACAAATTATACCAATGAAAACTGTTAAAATTGGTGATAAAAATAATCCTCCATTTTTGAATGCGTCTCCCATAGCCAAAATTCCACACCCTACGTTCCCTTTCAACATGTTTATCAGTGTTTCAAGATAACTAAAATATGATTTAAAGTATTTATATAAAATTATATTTTCAATGATAGACGCTTTATAGCTTACGAAGTTGGATGTTCTGTAGGAACATAGCCCAGAGATAGTACACTAAGTCTATGTTCTGGTAAAATATCGATTTTCCTTTGACTATTTGACTGGTTGTTAGCCAAATCTGATTTCCATTTGTCTTTGGCCATATCACTATTCTCTATCATCAAAAGAGAAGATGTTTCTTCGTCTGACTGCTTAACAGATCTAAACTGTTCGGATAAATTATTACCACTTACCTGAGAATGATTTATCTATAAATCAAATCAAATAATAGATTATTATTGATTTTAACAATTTATAAGAAATAAAATTGATACTTATGTGATGTACGAGTAAGTATACGTGTAATGTGTAAATAGTTAAAATTTAAATAATTGTTAAAATAGTTTAGGTTGCTTTCATTCCTTATCATGTCGTATAAAACTAAGCATTTATACATAACATATATTAATTTAGTTTTTATATTATGACTGGCATTCAAATAGAAATTTAAAAATTCTACTTTAAATATTAACCATGCACATTGCATATTTATAATAAGAGCAAAAGACACATTTCTTAATTATATATTTGCAAATAATTGGATTGTAATTAAAATTAATTTTTAATTTTATTTTTCTATTTCAATATAGATATAATGGATAATACATATTAAATTTAAATATTATGTATAATAATATTTTATTATATTAATATGTTAAGCCAATTTTATACACTTCAAAATTAAAACTATATTTGTTTTCTTATCTTAATTCTAACACGTGTTATGTACACCTTTATACTGTTTATAGTATAGTAAAATAAAATCTGTTCAATCAAAATCTAGTGCAATATTAATTATCGTTAAGTGTTAATACTATTAGATAAAACGGGACACATTTCTGGAGTGTATTCATAAAACATTATCAACCAGTGACTAATAACATTATTATAATATAGAAGTTTATTGAAATATTAGTCAACTGTCAAGAATCTCTAAGAATGAAAGTTTAGATAAAGATTTATCTTACTTGCATAAATATTAGATTAAAAGTTAATCAAATAAATAAATAAAATCACTAATCAGTGCATAAAATTCTGAGGCCATAATTAAGGTTAATAAGGTTCATCTTTAAGTCCTTCGCATTAAAATTATCTACCTAATTAATAATATCATTATTACCTAGGTTGTAACTTACATGTTTCGTTGACATAAATGTAAATAGTAAATTTAAAAAAAATTCCAGCACAAATGTTTATTTGTGAATATTGAATACCTATCTTACACAGTTAATTCTTACAGTTACAGCTTACATACCTATTATATATATTGAAAGTATATTTGTTAAACTAATACAGACTAAGTAATAATATGTATTTAATAATATATAATTTAAGTATTAAAAACCTAAACTTTATTTAATATGCCAATATAATTTAAAACGAATTATCTATGTATGTTATTGTGTTTAATTATTTAATAAAAAAAATAATGTAATTTTCATTATACTTGCATCTAGACAAAAATTAAAATACAATAATAATTATAAAATAATTGAAAATCGTATATTTACAACTATACCTATTATTTCTTTATCAAATTTATTCTAACCTTAAGTGTATATTACAGTTTATAATTTAAATTTCTTACTACGTTAAAATCAATAGAATTATCCATATTTAAAGCGTCATTTCCATTTGTTGTTGAGGAAATCTCTTCTACCGGTAACATAACTGTTTCCAAGTTAAATATTTCCTGTTAAATACCTATTTGGATAACCAAATCACTTCACCAAACTACCGAAGCAAATAACGACTAGTTATAAACTAACATGACCCTCCATATAGATATAAAGCAAACATTCGACTATAATATAGAAACAGTAGGTAAAAAATACTGTTTACGTACAACTATACTACATATTCATTATAATCACCTTGATGATTGATGAAACATATTACATACCTCTTTAATTTTTCGTGCCTATAGTACCTACCTACAATCTAAACGAAATTATTATTATTTTTATAAAAGACTACTTGAACATGAACAATTAGTTTTTATAGATAACTCGTGAATACAATGAATACATTGATTTATTTGTTTTAAATTAAGACGTATTCTGTATAACTAGGTACCTATTATATTTTGTTGTTATTATTTGAAAACTTAACAATTGTGTTTATTTTGATATAATTTAGTTAAGTTAGGCCTACTTATTATATTATTGCATCCCTAAAGTAATTGGAAATTTACCTAAATGTATCTATAATACGTTAAACATATATATGGACTTACGATAAGTATATAATATAGGTACATATACATACGGTTTGGGTATCGTAAAATATATCCGAGAAAAAATAACCAGTTGAAAAAATATTAAAAAGATAATAATTATACGAGGAATAAATACCCAAAGAAAGGTATATAACCAGTGAAAGAATTACGTATGTGTATGCGTTTAAATCACATATGACAAAAAGTTGATATTGATGAAATATAGCTTTATTTTCAACGAGATATTGACAGAAAATTAATTAAAAGAAAAATAATAGCTGTTGAAAAACATCAGAATATATTAAAACAACTGCGCGAGGACTATACAAATCAATCAATTGAAAACTATCTTAAAGATATTATTAATGCTTTAAAGTTTGCAATTTTACATATATATAATATATAATAATAATTGTATATTTAAAAATAAACTTAATAATTTCAATTTTATATATATATATATTTTTTATTAACAGTAATTTCTTCGTATTTTTTCGGATATTGTTTCCCTGGCTATTTTCCCCTAGATTCAAACAATGTACCTATGTATCAATTAATATATTAAATTCTTAACTTTTTCCTTTAATATTAGTTAAAATTACAAAATTAACACAGTAGTTTCACTTTTCTAATAACTTAATATGATTCGGTTAAATTTAAAAACAATAACCAATTAAAACTTATTACATTAAGACTCTTATTAATTATTATCATTCGTAAATATTTATTTGTATATTTATTTACACAATAAAAATCATAATTTATTTATAACCTTATATTTTTATATTATAGATCTAACACATTTGGACTTAAAATATACAATTTAAATATTAAATAAACAATAATTATTAAAATCGAAATACAGACATTAGCATTATAATGTTCTAACACACCTAACAATATTTATGTTGTTAATAAGTTTTTATAAAAAAAAGCTTTTCAACTATTAACCATATTAAATTCTTAAGAATTGAACTTAAATTCAAATAAAACTTGTATTAAAAATTATTAATAAAATGATAATAGTAAATACAATTATTTAAATAAATTGAGATGGCTTTAATATATTATTATAAATTTATGGGAGGAAGTAATGCGAAAGCGGTTGCCTTCCGGTTCTCAGATCAAACATTAAAAAGGAATATATTATATCCTTCTAATATATTTTTGAGAAAGATTAAGAAAAGCTTAGTAGTGACAAAAAAAAAAAAAATAGAACTAACCAATTTTTATTTATAAAATATATAATAAGTATAAGTATGTTTTAAGTATACATATTTTATATTATACCTAATATTAGGTTAATTTATTCTTCTTACCTTACTCAATTCTGAATGAATATATTATTCAATTATATACATAATTCTGAATAACACTAAGGAAACTTGTAATAATATGTTATAAAAAGTAAAATCTCAATAATAATGTTTCTTTATTATTGTCTCTTGGACCTACACAGCTATGCACTATGCTGTAAACAATACAAATTCTTGTTTTTTGTTGAATTAAAATACTTATTCTTAATGATAAATAATCGCAATTCTAAAATTAAATTAGTCTTATCTGATGTGTACAAAGGTTATATAATATTAATTTATTTCACTAGATATATTAATGGTGAAAAATTGACACGACATATAAATATCTTTTTATATTTTAATGTAGGTTTACACCTAAATACTATTATCCTAAATTATCAAATAAATAATAATACCTATATTAATTTAATTTGTTTAATAACCTACATTATAAATTTTAATAAACATCTGTAATAGTATAATAGAATAACTCAGATAATAATTATTATTACGACATCATTATCATTATTCATTATTACACAAATATAACACTATACAAGTGTGTTATATTTTATTTATATATATTATTTCTATTAATTCTATTGTAATTTAAAAATAAATATTTATGTTTTAAATTAGTAAGAAAAAAATAATCACTACTTAATAGGTATATTGAGTTAAATAAAACGTATGTAACAACATTAGGTATACAATTTTATTGGGTATTATTATCAGTAGTCGAAGACTCAAAATGGTTCATAATGTTTTGAGGGATGAAAAATTAGAACTATAAAAAGTGAAGGAATTCCATCCTCGTATATTTCTCTCCAAATTCAATCAAATTACTATTATTATTAATACATTACATCATACAGGATACAGTAAAAAATTGTATTATCAGTATAATACAAGTATACAGATTGATCAGTATTCAGAATTTCGTGTTAAAAAAATAATAAATATAACATTGAAAATGTTCATTGTGCAATATTTAAACTAATGATTTTTTAAATATTTTATATATGGTTAATGTGGACATAAAATAAGCTTAATACAAAAATATAATTAAAAATACAATTATTATGTATAATTGTAAAATAAGTAATAGAATAAGCTCAAAAATGTATGATTATATATTTATATATAGGTAGTGGGTATGTATGGGTTGTATTATTATATGTATATATGAAATAAACTAAAAAATCAAATAAATCAAATAGGTATCCTAATAATGAAAATTTGACTATGATATTTTCCATAGGTACCTATATAATTAACTCAACACATTAGTAACACATTGTACATCATCGTATATCCGAATTTAACGTAAAATCATAACAGTGTTATATTAAACTAAATTTAATACATTTTAATGTTTCCTATTTTGTCAAACAACACTTGTATTTGCTTGAATTTATAAAATATATCTAAATAGCTTAATTATATATATATATATATATAGTAACTATATACGAATTGCCATAAATAAACAACATGTATAGAAATGGTGATGTTAATTAAAATACCTACCTAAAATTGTAGTGTCATTCAAAATAATTATATGTCAACGTCGAAATTAATTATAATGTATAAAACAAATATAATATATTTTTCATAATCTAAATTTGATTAAAAATTAAAAGTAACTCGTCCAATTTGTCTACTAATCAATTAAGCCTATTTAGTAGGCTAATAAAAAATACATAGATAAAATATTTAATGATTTGTGTTTGTTCAATTTACAACAATAATGTAATAATTAAAATGTAACGTTAAAATGTTATGTTATTTAAAATTAATAAAAATTATTATATTAAATATTAATTTAAATTCTAAATATTTCAATCTATCCTTACTGTTCTATTGTAAAATTTAAACAAGTTTTTTTATTATTGCGAAAGATAAACGAGTAGACAATTTTTTTATTGATGAATAATAGAATCAAATGAATACATATTATTGGTTCATCCTGTTTAATTTAATTTTTGATCCTAGATGATTTTGTATGACAAAGTAAAATATAAAATACACTAAACACCTAGTTTAGCTTTAATATTTTATTTTAGTGTTAATAATGTAATATAATATTTTAAACTGTCTAAATAGATATTCAACACATAAGAAAAACTAGATAAAATTATTGTAAACGCTCGAATTTACATGAATTAAACTTGATATTATAATACATAACAGATATTATTAATGTATACAAATAAAAATGATAATAATGAGTTTTAACGTTTGAAATATTGTGGTCAGGGCCGACAATCAGTTCAACTCTTGGCTCTCCTTCACCATTTCATATAATTAGAATAATGTTGACTCATTTTATTAGGTAATTTATAGTGTTAGTAGTTCATCGATTTTTTTTTTGTTATTTTATAGTATTTTTTCACCTCGTGAATATATATCACCTGATAAAGTACCTACACCTTAACACCTACTTATTTCAAAATTAAAATCTTTATGATTAAACCATTCAAAAAAATTTCAAGTAGTATAAAATGTATAATACGGAGTTTCTACTACATACTTATTTGTTTACGTTTTTAGTTGGTACCTACTTTAATCTTGAAAAATTAAAAGTATAGAAATACATTTTAAATATAACGTATATTAGTATAATAATTAAGCAAAATATTGTTAGACACATTATTATTGTTATATTATTATATATCATATATACCTAATTGAAATATGTTTTTAAATTTAATAATATAGTTTATATTAATCTTTGATTTTATTTTTTAACAATTGGAAAAAAGCGAAATCTATTCTTTGAACTTTTTTACGAAAATAACTTTTAGTAACAAAAATACCAATTTTAAAATCAAATAAAAGTTATATATATAAATTTTATACTTATCATAAGATAATACAGGTAGGTAATTGTTGAGTTAACTACCTAAGTAAATATATAATATAATTATTAAATTTTACATCAAATTAAACATAAACATAAATAAAATTGAAAATATTTTTCACTTAAAAAAATTAATTGCAATGTAGGTACATAAACATAATAAATATGTTATCGTCTAAATCCAATTTCAGGATAAATCGATAAACTTAACTAGTTCATCTAGAACGCATTAAGATCAACTAGTTTAGACTAAAATAATCTAGTTTATACTTAAATTAAAGTTTACACTGAAGGGCAAAATCAGAACATATAGAAAATTTAATAATTATTATTTTGTATGTTATTGACTTTATTTGATTGTTACAGATAAAAAGTGATTATTATTTATTAATTATTATTGAAATATTAACAAAATAAAAATAACAAAAGTCATCAGTTTATTACTTAGGTATTATAGGTATTCCTTAAGAAAATTATGATTAGTATAAACTATTATCTTAAACGTTTTATCTTTCATTTTAGCAAGATGTACTATGGTCTACGGTGGAATTTTAAATTGCAAAGATTTATTTTTTTTTGTACACAGACATCTATTGTTCAAACAATTATTGTTACACACATCTCAAATATGAACTTTTGTTTTAGAATAAACTAGATTAGCCTAGTCTAAACGTGTAGATCCTAATGCGTGACGGACAAATTAATTTATCCTAAATTCTGGTTTGGTCGGTAACATAAGTAAATCTAATTGAATAGGTACCTATAGTTACCTTACTAATTTTTATTTTATAACAATAAACTTCCGCCCATGAAAAATTAACTTTAATTTGTTATGAATAACAATAACATCGTTTTCACTTAATAAGTATGATGTAGTTTAATTAGTGAATAAACATATTCATTTAAACCAGTAAATAATTTATCAATATTATAATATAATTACATAAATAATATGAAATTTAAGTATCTATATTAATATATAAATTAGAGGTGAAATGTGCCAATTTTATACACTAAAACTACTCTTGGCATAGTTTCATTTATTATTTCGTTTTTTTAATTTACATGTTTTCACATTATTAGAATGAGATTTATTTATTATATAGGTCAATTATACTTGGGCCTAAGTGCATAAATTTTAATGATTGTACATGATTGTATGAACAAGGCCGTATTTAGGGGGGGGAATGGTCCTATATAGCCCCCAACGTCAATATTTGAAAAGGCGGCAAATTTTTCTAGACCAACAAATTTTATCTAAAAATTTTTTTTATGTAAAACTAAGGCAGCTATCGTGCCATTGTAATTAAATGTTGACTAACATTTAATTACAAAAAAATTATTGATGGTTTTAAGTATAATATTTTTATATATTTATTAAATCCTTTGTGCAAATCATAATTTTGTTATGTAGGTATTTTTAACCTATATCTGAATAAAAATAAGGATACATTTTTATTCTATTTGATTATTTCTGTTTTATTTAAAAAAATATAGGTTTTTTTTAGGAGGGGTAAGGTGACAAAATTATGATGCCCAGGAGCGACAAAAGTCTAAATACTGCTTTGTATATGAATAGTTTATAGTGAAAGACCTCATAAATATTTTCATACCTAATCATAGTCTACAATAATATAAGAGTATAAAACACATTTTGTCACTAACTAAAATTATCAAACCTTATCTGTTTAAGTACCCACACATATATTATAATTATATCATAGGTAGTCGATTATTTTATTAATCAAATTGTTTTGGTAAAATATGTATCTAATTATATTATTTATTCATTTTATTCCACGAGGAAAACTCTATTTACAAAATAAAAATTAACAATAGGATTATATTATCGAACGTTATAATAGTAGGTTTAAGTATAACACAAGCGTCAATCCATCCTGCATTAACTAAAAGGGTGGATTTCCTATCAGAATTTTATAAAAATAGTATTATTAAAATGATAGACGACGACTTCATGAGTTATAACACAATCAACAATATAATAATAATTAAAAATATAGGCAATATAAGTATAAATTGATACAAAAAATATTATTACTACATTATATAATAAGTACGAACCAACAGCGCCTGGTATAATAAATGTATATACAGGTTTGTTGTTACATTCACATCCAGTACTAAACTCAAGCAACAATTTACTATAATTTTATATAGGTACAGGTAATTTAATTTAATTAGTTAAACATCTGATTTACTCTAATCGTGTAAATATTGACATATTTCCAGACTCCATAATATTGTTATATAGTTGTGATTTAATTTTGTCGAACGTTATGGTGTATATTTTTTTATATCAATTTAAATTTTCATCATTCAAACAAAAATTATATTGCATGTAATTATATTCAGTGACGTATTTATGGGAAGGAAGTTCTGGGTCTCGAGCCCCACGAGGACCAAAAAATAGTAAAAATAGTTTTTTATTTTATATATTATTTATAATATTATTAACTTAAAAAATTGTTGAACCCTTCTAGAAAATTTGAAAATATGCCACTAAGCATAATTTTATTTAATTTAGTGTATACTTTTTAATTTATCTATCTTATATTATCTTATATGTAGTATTAAATTATTAAATTAATTAAATATAATTATTAAATTCTAAAATCTGAACATACGAGCATAATACAAGTATAATACAAGCATTATAATTAACCTATCCTACAGTAGGTGTTAAAGGTAAGTAAAAAGTAAAGTAAAGTTAACTATTTTTTTAATAGTATATAAAAATAAAAATAAATTGTTAGTTTTTATTTAACTCATAAAATATTTTTCAAATAAAACATTTTTTAAGCTTTCAGCCTTTTTTTAAGTCATTCATAGAAACGTATATTTAAAATTATGAAACTTGTAGGTGCATGTTATTATATAGTACAATTTATTAATTTATTAGGTCTAAATATTGATTTATATAACTAACCAGATCAGATTTTATTCTGTGAGTATGCTTGATGATAATGTATCAACTAAATTTTTGAAAAATCTTAACAATTACAACTCATAATTTATATACGATATTTTGGATGAATACATTTGTTATATAAGTACTATAATATTTTAAATTTTAATAATAATTATTATTATTATATTATAATTTATACCTATATATATATATATATATATAAACCATAATCTCTGTCATGCAATATTGGGATTCGAGAACTATTTGAAAATTTAATTTAAATTATAATATTAAAATAGTAATAATAATAATAATTATTATTTACAAATGCGACGATTGAATGGAGTACCCACATAGACCGATATTGTACACAGAATTGAACCATCAATCTATGAGACTAGTCTAAATCAATAATAACTATCCATATGTCGGATATCCTGTCCAGTTTTATGAAAAACATTTCATACAATAATAATGCCAATTAGCTAAATATAAAAATAAAAATTGTAATGTCAAACGTTATTAATTGTTTGTTTTAGATTATGATTGTGTTGTAACAGTTAATACATAAATTTAAATTAGGTAAAAGTTAATCCAGACTAAAATTGCTTATTATTATATGCTATAGTGTATTGTTTAATTAGACCCTTGCCCAACCAACCAAAAGAATCTATAGTGCCATAGTGTACGTTCATTTAATCAAGTATTTGTATTTTAAAATAAAAGTAAAAAATAATAAATCATAACTAACCTAATACATGAATTGGACTGCAGCAGATAAAAAAACTTGTGCCTTTAGTCGATTTACTGATTTTTTTTCCACTGTAGCAGCTGCTGTTATATAGTTGTCGTTAGATTTGCCGAGCAATAATAGAGTGCACTCACTAATACACATCATGACACAATATTAATTTATAATACGATGTATACGATATATATATTTATACTTTTATAGGTACCTCTACTACTTAATTCAAACGTTTGGTCTTGAAAATTGATTACGCCGTCCGACGTCAATATAGCCAAATGATCCTATTATATAATTATATAGTACGAAATATACGAGATCTTTCTATAATTTCGATATTTCCTAAAAAAAAAATACAATGTTTTATTTATCAATAATAAAAAATATAACCTATTACGTTATCCTTATACACGTTAATGCACATAAGAATTATCTATAATAATATTATAAACTTAAATATATATCATATTATAATAGTTATTATTTTAATTCTTTCCTATTGTTTATAATATCATATTCAGATACGTAAAATTTCATATTTCCAACCATTTACCTACTGAAACTTTTTATGAAAATATAAAACTTATCAACAGTAAAAAAAATTTAAACTTAATATTTAATATTATTACGATATATTTTATTCTAGATCACAAGAATAACGTAAAATATTAAAAAATTATTTATATGAAATTAAAGAATTTATTGTTTGTATGCTTTTGATTTATAGAAGACCAATCTTCATTCATTCTATACAACGACGAGTTTAAAAACGAAAATTAAAAGTGCATATTTTGTCAATTAACACATTTATAGATATTTATAATTTATATATTTTTATGCATATTGAATATTTTTTTTTTTAATTAACCTTTTTTAATTTTTTTAACTATGTATTTCGTATTTAATTTTGTAATGTAGGTATTTAATGTCATCGTTGACCTTGGATATTAACATAACTACACGGTGCGTATTTAATCTAATCTTATTTTTAAAATACGTAAATGCCGTAAATATTTTTTTGTTAATCGCAATTGTAAATTATTGTTGATCATTATCGGTTGTACACGAATGAGTTTATTCTAGACACTATATCGTAATAAATCACATATCTAAAAAAAATTTCTAATCTCTCTATTTTTACATTACTTTTTTGCATATTTAACATTTTTGTTTACATATTTTAGATTTGTATATGCATATTTGCATGCATATTTTGTCTATTTTAGCTCCTACAACTTCCTAGCCCTAATTATGACATATACTCATATTGGGAGTATAATATTGCAGGAATATTCACAAAATTCATTCCACACAACTGTTACTCTACAGGTAAAAATGAATTCATATTGTGCACTTACAGGATGTTTCATGAAGATTTGACATTATATACGCAATAACTCTGTTTTCAATGCAATATTTTTAATTTTTTTTTTAATTAATTATTTCTATACTGCGGCGATATAATTACCTATATACACTTGTTATTATTTTTATTTTGAAATTTGACATTTAAAATATATTATTTATTTTTTAGTTAAAAATAAAAACGATTGAACCTTAAAAACTATATAGTTATATAGCATTAGTTTTTTAAAAAATAAAAAATAATTATAAAATATTGCATAGAACCAGAGAATTGTATTTGCTGTCAGATCTTTGTATTTGTATCATTTTCGTGTATTTCGTGTTAGAACAATGATTACTGGAATCCTGAATATACGAATTAATTGTTAAAAAACTAAAATGTTCCAGTTAATTAATATACCTATAGTTGCCTAGTTAGTTAAGTTATAGTACCTATATGTTTTATATTGTGTGGTAGGTATATATGTATGCTATATGTATGTGTATCTTGTTCCTACTGCTGCAGTAGTCAATTATATATATAAACAAAAAGTGGGAATGCCGATTGTGGACGTTCCTCCTTCGTCCCTTTGGTCCTTGGAGAAATTATCGGTTTATTATATTTAAGATGATACTTACAATGATATTGCATTAGAAATACAATTCTGAGTGAAACTCAATATATTACAATATACTATACTAATAATTCATTCCAAAATTTTACCTCACTTGTATACTACCTATATTAATACTCAAAAAAATGTTCAAGTCCCTACGATCAAAACTTAACTAGTTATCACGAAATTTAAAAATTTTAAATAACAAATCGTAATTTTGCCGATTTTCCGCCATTTTTTAGTAGTTTTTCTTCTTCCAAGAGAAAACTTTTTAGAAATTTGAAAAATTAACTAATTAAAGTACTAACTAAATGCAATTTGCTACCGAAAGCATACCAGATTTATGGTATTGAGACCATTATTTTTACCCAAAAAAATATTTTCATTTATCAAAAAAATAAATATATATACCTATATATAATATTCAATTCTACTTAAAATATTCAAATTTTAGAAGCATATAAAAAAAAAGTTGTGAATTACGATTTTTATAATATTTGGTAAAAAGATTAAGTTGTATATGATTAGACTCTGATAAAATTTTCAAATAGAAAAACAAAAAAATTACAGGAAATATTAAACATTTTTAAACATATATATATATATATAAGTTCAATACTTAGTCAGAAAATCAACCAATCGTTTAAAATTTTTATATAATGTAGAACACTTATGTTGATACTCAAACAAAGATTCAATTTCTTATGACCAAAACTCAATTAGTTATTATTAACTTGAAATTTTAACTTTAAAAGGCTATAAAAAAAAATTTTCAGTCACGATTTTCAAAATATTAAGTAGTATATGATTAGACTTCGATAAAATTTTCAAAACGATAAAAATTGCCGAAAATATTAAACATTTTTGGAAAAAAGTTTAAAGTTCTATACTTGACCAAATAATCAACCAATCCGTTCCAAAATTGTACCACACTTGTATATTACCTTTGTTAATACTCAAAAAAAATGTTAAGTCCTTACGATCAAAACTCAATTAGTTAATATAAAATAATATAATAATTAACTTTCTAACATTTCTATAGTGAATAGCCAACTTTTATTCTGTATTATCTACATACCATTTATTCACTACATAAGTATTTCGTTAATAAATTTTACAATATTATGTCAAATACGCACTACACAATACTATACACGCACACGCGACATAAGTGTTGTGTCTTTTTGCCTTTTGATACCTTTCTGTATACGAAAGTAACCGCTGTACAAATCGTAACGCCTCGTGGGGGACACATTAAACATTTTTGGAAGTCTTCCAATGACTACAATTAGGCGATGACGATGGCAACGAAAAGCGGCTGGTAGTACTATAGTGCACACGACTGGCTGTGAAAGTTATATTTTCTTTTTTTTTTACACCAACTTATACGACATAGGTACGTTAAGTTAGCTTAAATTTAAAAATAATTAATTAATTAAAACTTAATTGAACATTTGAACATACGAGTATATAGATAACAAATGGGAGATTAAACACAAAAAACGAAAAAAATTTTATGTGACAGAAGACTTAAATTTTAGGCTTATTAATTATTATGAAATTAATATAATATATGACACTGAAGAAGAGCGAAAATGTGCAGATAAAATAAACAAAAAAAGTAAAAAAGTAGAGTTTTTTGCTAAAAAAAAAAAAAATAAGAGAATTGGATAAATAGGATATATTGCTTATAAAATATATAGGACAGTCGAAAAGACTATGGAAAATGTCACAATCATCTAAGAAAGAATGTATGGACCAGTAAAGAGAAGAATATTTAGAGCCAGTCGATATAGAAACAGAAGAAGCTGAAAATAGCCAGAAGATGAAAATAGCCAAAGTATATAAATATGTAGGTAAATTTGAAACGATAAAAAAATTAACCATCTTATTGAAATGTCGTTAAAATAATTGTTATACATACCATGGATTATATGTTTATATTGTTTCAATATTTTCTAATACTGTAAATAAACACTGTACTGAGAAGTTAATCATTAAGTTAGTGAGTATTACTTGTTTAGTTTAATACCAACTTATATGTATCATAACAAATCTAAAAAGTTCTCATAAAAATCCTACTAAAATAAATTTAACTTATATGATTTCTTAAAATTCAAAATTACTTTATATCTTGATATTTTTATCTTATTTGTACAAAATTTTCCGTCTGAAAAATAGAAACAACAATTAATGCAGATAAGTATGACATCCAAATGACAGTTACAACTTTACAAGTGATTCAAATAATAAACATACATAAATAAATAAAAAAATAACTACATTAAAATAAATGAGCAATTCCATCGAACAATATAAAAAAAAAAATTTATTTTACGACTACTATTTTTTTTTTCAATTCTCTTGACATTAACATTCAAATAATATAAACAATTACGAAATGAGATAGGTAATACAAAATTATCAGTCGGACCACTATACACTTAAAACCAATGTAGATTACACTAATCCAAAGTATATAGTAATAAACTAGTAATTTATAATATATTTATTAATTAATAAACTAAGTAAGTAAACACGATTATACTAAAATGATATTACATTTGTGAAGTGTTTTTTACAAAATAAAAAAAAATGAAGAAATAAATAAATACATATTAACATAAATTTAAGTAAAATAGTTGATATTTTTAATTTAGGAGTTATCACTCCAAAATCTCGAAACTTTAATATAGTAAATTCTAATTGAAATACATTGTGGCATTGTGACATTGAGTATACCCTATTATAAATTTGTATATTATGTAAATGTTTTTATTTACAAAATTTCAATTTATTTGAATTACTTTTGTTTATATTTTTCAACTGTTAATTTTTTTAGTTTATACTGATATTTTAACATGTATCTAATATTCTAATTATTATATCAAAATTTAATTAACTTTATTAAATTTTTATAAATTGTATTTTATTGTTATTCTACATTATAATAGTAATAATTATGACTGAGGACGTCTAGTACTTAAATATATCAAAATACGTATACCTATGCAATTATGCAATTAAAAACAAGAAACATGCGCTTAAAATATGTTCTAAAAAAATATATTAAAAAATGTTCATAATTTAATTTACAAAAATATTATATAAAAATTATATTTTGAAATATTGAATCCATAATATTATTTCTAATACACAAACTATGACGGACGATATAAAAATCCGTTTTTTTCACACGTTACATATATAAATATACGGTGCGGTGTTACATAACAATTTTGTAATAAATTTAAATTTAATTAATACGAGGGATATATAATACGAAATATACTTGACGCAATTTATAACTAATTCTGTGATGGGTGCGGGTAAACTGGTGCTCCATATGGTTTACTCCTAAAGCTGTCAGTTCATATCCTTATTACTAAGTTTTTGATCGAACGGGTTTAACTCACACCTCACAGTAGACGCTTCGGTGATGTAGACCTTGACTATTAAATATGCAAGTCTTAGGACTTGCTGACAATAGAACTGTGGGCAACTATATGTTCACACTCTATCTAGAATGATGTTGACTCACAGTCACACAGGGACTTTGTGCTTGTGATATACCATCAGGATTCGTGTTTACACATACGTGCATGTCCCTATGAGAGATGGTAGTGTGTGTAGCACTTACCGGGTATCTGGTCGCCGTCAAGCCAGCTCCTCGGATGCTCATGTCATAATATTGTTTAAAATTCTTCGACGAATGGTAAAACTCGAGTGACACGAGTGAGGAGACTATCCTACGAACGCACGATTAACGCGTAAAATTAATAACCATGTGAACAGTGTCAATTATGTTAAGGCGCATTCAACGCTCTTCGTGTGAACTTACTCTAAAGGCGAATTCATGCCTTAAGCGTTTATAAAAATAATCTAACGTTTTCGAATTCCAATCTAAAAGGTATGAATCAAGTTCTGGGTTACAGGTTATCAATTTTTAATAATATATTGTTTGACGATCATTGAAATTTAAAACGCTCAATGTTATCTCTAAAAGTTGAATCATTTCAACTTTTGAATTCATAGTCAGCGTTTTATAATCTATTTATTTATTTTTTTTTTTTTATCAATATTTGTTATTCCTCGTCTGTGGTTGTTTAACGCTTAAACGCTACACGTTAAAAGCTGAAGTGTGAATCCGTCTTAATAATGGTGTAAATTGAGTAGTTAGTGACGTATATTGCGAAGTCCCTAATGCGGAGTATAGACATAGTCCTGCAGATCAGTGAGAACTTCTCTCGGGTTTTAAGAAGGAAATACCTTCTGGTTGGCGTTGCAGAAGCGCCTTGAGATCATTCTCAGACTACTCGTAAATCACTAAGTTGTAACCCCCCTCTACTCGGACGACACTAGTAACTGATCCAAGATATAATTAATTCTTTAGGTACACTATTTTGACAACACGTATACAAATCTAGTTCTTAATATTATTTAAATTTAAATTCAATTTCTTTATTAATTTACGGCCAAATTACACTATTATTATTTGCATATAATATTTGAAATTTGATTTAATTAGAACTATTATAATTTATACTAGAGTATATTGAAGAATGTTGTACTAGAATTATAATAATATGTTAGACGAATTAACGTAAATTTCTTTACTTAAAAATTATTTTAAAACCTAATCAAAATTTATATTATTTTTATTTTATTTATATATTTTGGTTTTTTGGAAAATCAAGAAAAACATCAAAAGTTATAATTAACAATGCAGTAATAATAATCGCATAACCATCACCATTACCACCTGCAGATTTACCTGCAGAACAGAAAAAATCACCATTAATGATACTAAAGGATTATGCAATGAAAAAAAATATGCCACTAAGTTATTACTTGGTGCCTAGATCTTATAATAGTATATGATGTTTTTTTTTCCATTTGTATACACAACACCTTACTTTAATGTTATTATTCCCTAATATTTTTTTTTAAATAGATATATACTCGTATACATATATTTAAAAAAAAATTAATTGTGATATTATATTACATCATATACCATATTATATAGTATATGATGTTTTATTTTTGTTTATAAATACTGTATATAAAATTTTTAATATTATATTATTATGATAATTTATTAATACAATATAATATTGTAACGAGGTCAGGGACCCTGTTAAATATAAGTTATCCAGGGAAGGTGATTGGGCTTTTGGATAAATTGTAACCATAGCTGGGAGCAAGGTATTAAGAATTGATCGTAATAACACAAGATTAATTCAAGTAATTATTAATAAATATAAATGTTTATCAAATACAAATACAATATAACTTACAAAAAGAGTCTGTGATTAGTTTTACAGTGATAAGTAGCATATCGTAGCTATACGGAGTCTCATGTGTTACGCTGGATGTTATTCTCGGAGAACTGAAGTCTCGTACAAAATGCACAATGAGAATAATTACAATGTTATTAAATCCCGTGGGAGACTATGTATATATTTCACGGCAACCTTGAGTGTTTACTGTTTATGTCAGTAAATATACGTACACATACACACACTTACAGGTAGCAAGCGAAACAATAAAAAGAATGCTATACACACCAACTAATATACACCTATATTTTAAGACAATATACATCTAGTGTTAGGATTTTAAACTATCAGTTATTTTGAGAACGTCAAACATATGTCGTTCTTTTATTGACAGAAATTCAGTATATTATATACGGTGTACAAAATGGATCACTATTCGCTTGAACAAAAGTGGGAAATATTAAAATTTTATTTTCAAAGTGGTTGTTCGGTAGCAGAAACTTTGCGAAAATTCCGTTCATATTTCGATCGATATAATGCACCTGCACATCAAACATTAACCAACTTTTTTACACGAGTTCGCGAAACTGGAATGTTGATACCACCAACAACACGTGTTCGTTCATTTCCAGTAAGCACACCCAAAAATATCGCCGCTGTTGCCGAGAGCGTGCGTTAAAACCCAAGAACATCGATTCGCCATCGTTCTCAGCAAATGAACATCAGCCGCACCTCCATGCGGCGAATTTTGCATAAAGATCTCGGCATGACACCGTAAAAAGTTCAATTGTGCCAGGAATCTAAGCCACGTGATTCGATCATCTGATGCGATTTGAGTTCGCTGTTCGGGCCGCCGATCGATTAACCAAAGAACGCGATTTTCACCGAAAAATCATCTTTTCGGATGAAGCGCATTTCCACCTCGGTGGATATGTTGATAAACAAAATTTCCGTATCTGGGGCACGGAAAACCCGCACGTGGTAGTTGAGCAGCCAATGCATCCCGAACGAGTGACTGTTTGGTGTGGTTTTTGGTCGGGCGGCATCATTGGGCCATTTATCTTCGAAAACGAAGACGGCGCCAACGTTACCGTTAATGGCGAGCGCTATTGGTCGACGATAACTGATTTTTTTTGGCCGGAAATTGAAGATTTGGACTTGGACGATATTTTTTCTAGCAGGATGGCGCTCCGTGCCATACCAACCGTCCCACAATCACTCTTCTGCGCACAAACTTTGAAAATCGTCCAATCAGTCGTTTTGGTGATGTCAATTGGCCGCCTCGCAGCTGTGATTTGACACTGCTGAACTATTATTTGTGGGGCGCAGTGAAAGACCAGTGTTACAAGGATAATCCAACAACAATATTGAGCACCTTAAGCGTAATATTGAAGCAGCCATTACCGAAATACAGCCTCATACAATCGAGAATGTACTCGAAAATTGGGTAAAGCGTATGGCCAGTCGCGGCAGTCACATGAATGAAATAATTTTTCAGAATTAATCGGAAGGAATGTTTTTTCGGATATAAATAAAATTTTGGCAAAAAAATTAATTTTTCTTGTTTTTTTTTTAAATTTATAATCCTAATTTTAAATGGCCCACCCTATATATATTTTTTTCATGACTGTATTTTTACTATCATCGGAGTATCAACCGCCAAGTATATACAGTTAACACGGTAGTGTTCTCAGATGTTATCAACGTTTAAAAATTTATATTAAAAATGGAACTATCTAAAATTCTATATTACAATATAGTATACACCTATGAGGCGTTCAGCAATAATGAGCGCCACAAATTTTGAGTCCCTACGATCAAAACTCAATTAGTTATCACGAAATAAAAAAATTTTAAATAACAGAAACCGTAATTTTGCTGTTTTCCGCCATTTTTTGGTAGTTTTTCTTCTCCCAAAGAAAAACTTTAGAGAAATTCGAAAAATTAGCTAAATAAAGTACCCTATTTGTTGTAATCAGACAATTATTTCTACCCGAAAAAATATCTTCAGGCATATAGAAAAAACACTTTAAAATCAATTTTAAGGGTAGTCTCGTTTGTTTTTAATGAGCATGTTTTTGACAATTGAAATGTTTGTAATTATTTTTTCATTGGTAATATGCTGCCATCTAAATAGATTAATGTAATCGATAATCATCGAGATAGATAAGAATACGTATAAGATAAGAATAAGTTTTAACATTGATTAATTATACAATGTATCAATCAATGGTATTAAGTAATAACATAGAACATTATATAATGTTCTATGGTAATAAGTATTCTTATCTATCTCGATGTCGATTATAGATACAATCAACCGTATTCCATAAAATTCATTGTAAAACGTTGACTTACAATATATTATAAGTCTATGGTGAAAACTGTCTAAGCCACCATTGATTCCAAAACCCTAGATGGCAGCACCTAAATCGTTATTGTATTTTAATATTCTGAATATTTTTAGATGGTCACTGATAAGAATGGACATAGGATTAGATAATAAACCATAAACAATATTAAATATACCTACCAAAATTTTATATGAGTAAATGTCGAATTATATTAATATTGTCATATATTATATTTTTGTTTTTTTTAATTTAATTTGATACAATTTAAAGTTAATTTATTAATAAATGTATTAATATGTGATAATGTACTTTTATTATCCTTATTTTTTAGTTAAATTGAAATAAGGTTAAACGGTTCATTTAATGTATATTATTGTGTTTTGTATCCAAAAAATTTGTTGATAATGTTTTAAAATAAAATATTTTCTTTTATCTTAAAAAAAAAAAAAACAAAATTGTAATATTATTTTAGAAAAATTTGAAATAAATAAAATGTCAATGTAATGGACTTACTTGAATTGAACTTACAAATAATGTAAATGAACTTACATTAAATTAAAAATACCAAGCGATGATATCCAAAATAATAAATCTAGTATCAATAAGTACACTTTTATCCAAAAGTAACATGCTAAAATAAAAAATTGTTATATTTTTCATTCTTGAGAAAAATAGTATTTTATTTTTTGGTTATAATATATAATATTTAGGTGTTTATCTGTTATTGCGCTTATTACCTCACATATTAACATTCGCGTGTCACGTGTAAATCATGTAAGCACCAAAATAATTACGATAATGATTCAAGAACAATTTTTCTTTTTTATTTGCATATTCTGAATGTATTAATAACAGCGTATAAAAACCGCCAGGGCATTACCCCCGTAAAGGGGCCTTTTTAAGTTTAGCTGGGGCTTCTACCTCTATCTGGGTCATTGCATTATGTTCTCATTATAAATAAATATTGAATATAATTTATTATTAATATTATAATTACAATATAATTTAAATATATAATATATATATATTTATCTGATTTTTGTTTAATAATACTTTTTCCATTAACATAAAGTATTCAAAAAACTTATTAGGTCTTAGATATATTTTTATAATAACACACTGGATTAATATTTTTTTTCCATAAGTCTTTTTTACATCCAAATAACAAATTATATGCATAATGTGTGAATTGACATAAAAATATAATTTTTTTTTTAATATTCTTAGTAGTTGATTTTAGAAAAACAAATAAAAACTTTCCAAATTTAATTAGGACCAAATACACACTTTTTGAACATCTTTATTCTAATAAATTGACAATGGGTTCCAAATAATAAAATAAGGCAATATTTAGTTAAAATATGTTTGTAATTAATAATTACTATTATAATAATAAATATGGTAGTATAAAATAATGTCAAACACAAAATATTTTTGTTATATAATAATAAAAAAACTGAAATATCAGTAAAAAATACATTTTTTAAAAAGTGAATAATCTAAATACGATATAATTAAAAAAAAAAAAAAAAAAATAGTTATAATTCATTTCAATACTAAATAGTATTTAAGATAATTAATATTTAATTAATCTAATATTACAGGTACATTTTTTTTTATTTCTTAATATAAAGGTACTATTTTAACTACATAAATATTTGGTTAATAACTTATTAATGAACATTATGTATTATATTATGATAATTGTATTTTGAATATGAAATATAAATAAATATATTTGAAAATAATAAAAATATTATCACTAAATTATTAGTTTTTATTTGACCAGTAATCGTATAAATAATATTATGTTTATTTCATATGAATGGTAATCATTAATTAATAATCCATCCATAATTATAATAAAAATGAAATATATATAAAGGCTATTCTAGAATATCCAATTATTCGGAATGTCAAGTTTATCGATGGAAATAATTATGTTTAATCCCTATTTCCTAGTTCAAAATATTTACAATATAATATATTCAACTATTAAAGATTAAATTAAATTAAATAATACTTGTTTATTTTTGCAAATCATATTAATTAAATTTTAAATTATACAAATTGTATGGCTTGTCGTACATAATAAGTACTTACCTACATGAGACAAAAATTAGTAACTGATCCCGAATAACTAAGTTTTACTTAATTATCAGTATCAAGATAAATTAATACAACATAGATTTGGTATATTAAATAAAGGGGAGGGATTGAATTGAAAAAAAAACACATAGCATAAGCATAATATTGTTAGGAACGTTGTTGATATCTTTGAATAGTTTGTTTTCCCCACCAAGCTTCTAGATCAAAGGGCTTAAATCCTGAAAAATTTTAATATACATTAAAATAATTTAATACTATATTTTATAATTTGCTTAAAACATTTGAAGTAATAGGTAATAAATTGTAGTATCATTGATTTTAATATAACCACAAATCATCAAATAAAAAAAAAATGTAGAAAATAACTTAATGCTTTTAATATAAATAGTGTAATTTTCTCTATCTTATGATTTAATTATACTATTAAGTAGCAAATACTATGTACATAATATACTGTATGTATGACGTAAGTGATTCAGTGATTAGGTTAAGAAATTAAAACCTCCCTTTCCCATTATGTTTTTTATACTCTTAGACTAAAATTAGAATAATTGGACCAATTACTAATTAATGTGTATTTTTAATAATTATGAATACATGTTAATAGTTTTAAATAATTATTGTTAAAAACTAAACTATAAATCAAAAAGGCACATATATTAAAAAATTAATGCATATATTTAATACCTTTTAATTTGTCACTAAGTCCATCTTCATAAAATTGTATATGAAAACGACCTAAAGAATAAAAAAAACAAATTACAAAAGATTTATGTACAGAGTAAATATGTCATTATAGTTAATAACGGTTCATTAACAATATTGTGAAAATAACATGTGTTCATACAATATTCACAGAATACATCATAATAACTTCACAATATATTGATTAAATTTCAAAAAAATCATAATCTACCTACCATTATTTCCTTGGGATCTATTTTGATATTCTTGATATATCACATTCCATGCTAGAAAAAATTTTTGAATAGAAATTAACAAAATAATGAGTTTAGGTATAAGTTCAATATAATACTTACAATCACCGACAAAATTAATAAGTTCATCATGTTGTGATACACTATTTCGATCATTTGTTGACGATGAATTATGTTGATTTGATAAAGGTAGGGGTTGTGAATCACGTGATCTGGCCGAAGGTCCAGTTAAACGGCGTCCCATAATTAATGTATTATTTACTCTATAATTAAATTATGAAATTGAACACAATAATAATATATTCAAATTTCAATATTTAAAAATAATAAACAATAAAAAGTAAACATAATACTTTTTATGATTTTAAGAATTATGTACAATAGACTCGGTATAGTAAAATTATAAAATAGTAAGACCGAAGAAGAGATGGATAGACAGAATAGAGAATGATATGAAGATAACTTGTGTAATGGACAAGAGATGCAAGATCGAAATCTATAGATGTGTAGTACTAGGGTGGACGACACCATCAATATAGTTGAGTGTGTCAGTGTGAAACAAAGAAGAGTATTAAAAAATACATACAGATTGAAATTAATAGATGCAACAATTATCAATTCGTTGTTTAAATCAGGATCTTCAAAGTTTGTACAGTGCACGTGTAAATTAAAATTGAAATAGATATTTATGAAAATATTGTTAAGATAATTTATATTTATATAATATTTCCTAATAGGAATAAATAAATATTTGGAACGAATTCGCAACTCACAAGCAAATCAATCAAAATAATTCAAAACATTAAAACAGTATTGTTATCAAACATTCAAACAACTAACACGTACAAAGGAATTATTATCAAAAATGTTCATATGATTACACACCACAAATGTAAATACGTAATGACGGATTAACAAAAGGACGACAAATTTTACACGAACATTAACTGCAAGGTCACAGCCGTTTTATTATTAAAATATAATTGAGAAATGAACTACTACGTTACCGAGAGAAACAACAATATTGTCGTGTATTAATATGCGCCTCGAACGTTTTCGTGCGAATTCCGTCGAATTTATTATTGTACCGTAGCGTTAAAACAATCCGGAGCGAAATATTTCGTAGAATAGATACTCCGCGATAATGCTACTGCAAAATAAACGATTTGCCACGCATTCACATTCTATTCGACAAAACCGAATAATAATAAGATTTAACGCATTTTGTAAAGGAGTGCGTAATATTATTATAATTTTTGAATCGATTCGCGTACACGTCCTACATTACTTCAATAGTAAAGTATTGCATTCTGTATAATCAATATTATTATTATTTTTCTCGTCACCATTAACTAAAAAAATAAAAACCATCGATGTACCGCATGACCATTCGCTATAGATACCTAATTTAGCACTCTGTTGAGAAAAAAAATCTTACCCGGTGATCTGTGTCATTGGCAATGAATGTGCGACGGCTTTGAAATGCCACAAATTCGTTTTTTTTTTTTCTACTATAGGTATATTTATTTTACGCAATTGATGTATACAGTGTAAAATGTAAAACTATTTTAAAAATATTTAACTATATAAATTATTATTATTTTTTTTTTTTAATACGAACGTTAAGTACGAAGTATCAATTATAACTTGTATTTTGTATAATTTGTGTATAATGCAATAGCACTACTCTCAAGACTCTGCAGTCGGCGCTGTGCGTTATCGTTCTAAGTTTATACAGAAAACAACACTGCAATAATCCATGCCGAAATAGATATATTTTAAAATAGTTGTTAAAGATAAGAAATGTGGTCCGAAAAAACTGTATGGAAGAATTTTTAATTTTGGTGACAAGAGTAAAAATGAATTTTCATTTAGGTAAACTTATTAATTTAATATAATATTGATTTAAAAGCGTCCACAGTCTAGAATAAAAATATTTATTTTTTGGAACCTAAGGATCCCATTTCAATATTTGTTGATAGGAAACTCGTTGAAACCTATTTGAGTGTCCTTCATAGTTATATACCTATTAAACAATACAATTATTTTTTTTCTATTCAAATATTCAATATGGCAATGATTTTATGTCGCATTTTAGACGTTTTTAGTTTCATTGAATGAAAGTTAGAAAATTATTTATAATAGATTTTAACCAAGTATCATCAAAACCTAATAATACCCAAAAATTACAAATTGTATTCATATTGTTCATGTATCATCCTTACGATATAGACAAACAGATTTGAATATAAATATGTACAATTAACATTTTGTACCTATCTAAATAATATTTAATCGATAATTTTAAAAATATAATATACTACATTTGGAAAGTTATAATTATTGTTAATATTAATTCATAAAAATAATGATATGACCTATGAATAAATAATAAAAAACGCGTTTTATCTGCTCTTGCACTAATCATGATCAGTGATCTGTTCAAGTGCATCCTTAGTGCAATAGTGTAAATTAGTAGAAAAAGCTATGAAGTCCTTGATTACAATAACTTTATACGAGGTACAAAGACAATTCGTGGTATATTGATTTGTATAAACAAACAAATAAAACATTTATTCTGGATGTTTTTCATCAGAGAAATTAGTGGTAGAAACTAGAAAGTAATTTGTTATATAATATACTATTTTCAGTTCAGTTGAATATAGGTAGATTGCAAATTAGGTTCATATTTTGATAAATTTAATAATTATACCTATATTTAAACATTGGTATTTACAATTTTTTTAAATCATTGAAGCTCTGTACATATATAAATAAAATATACCTTATTACTAGACTCTTGTGTTAGCTATGAAAGTATATTTTTGTAAATAATAATAAAGTTAAATCGTAACAAACATCATATTTCTTCATTTCACTCAGAATTTAAATTTTAAATGTTTATTAAAAAAAAATTAACTGAATTTAGTTATAATTTTATAAATGAGTTAGAAGTATATGATATCGATTCCATTTAATACTTTTAGACCATAAAATTCAAATATGTAAATCAAATTATTGGAGAAAAATTAGTTCTATATTTGGACATAAAATTATTTGTAACAGTTCCAAAATGTCTTATACAACAAAAGTATTGCAGAATATCTGTCAATACTCAAAAAAATTCCAAGTCACTTCATTCTAAATTACATTAGTTATCATAAAATATTTAAAATTGTGATACTTGGTCAAAAAAAATTTTGTAGTTTTTTAGAAGTTTTCTTTATCTCAAAAAAAAGCTTTAGCTTTTAAATAATTTTAAAAATTACCTCTAGAAAACTACTAAATATAAGCAACTCTGTGGAAAGCATACTAATCTGATGTAGTAATCGGAGCACATTAGTGCTACCCAACAGTCTTCAGACATTTAAAAAAAAGCACACATCATTGTAAAACCAATAAATTTCTTGCTTCGCTCATCATTGAATCTAAAAGCAATAGGTAAAAATAATAATAATAATAATAAAACACACAATTGTACAATTACCATATAATTGTTGTTACATTTCTATGATAAAATACAATAAAACAATGTCTTCTATTTGTTTTTCTTTATATATAATGTATTTATAAGATTAATAATCAAATATCACAAAAATTCCAAATCAAACAAGACTCCATGAACATAAACACATAAATTCGTACGTCATCCATCGGCATGAATCGCACGCCGTTTTGATAGGAGAAAAACACAACTAAATCAAGCTTTAATTATTAACTTATTATTAACTTTTTTTTTTTACTAGTTGGTCATGAAATCCAGTTTGAAAGAAAATATTAATTATTTACACCTTAAACAATTACATAACCACATTTATTATTTTTAAATATTCATATCATTATAATAGTTTTTTTTTTACGAATTTTTAAAAAATATAAATATAAATAAGTTAAAATAGTTTTCGATTAAAACAGAATAAATGGATCAGTCAACTGGTTTCAAACGTTAATGCAATTTGAAATTACAATTATTATAATAATCAAACAGCGTGTTCCCGCTTGAATTAACATATTGTAACAATTCATTAATAATATATATTATGATCAATAAACACACAGTTTTTAAGATTATTATTATTATTATTATTATATATAATATTGTAACAAAAACAGTGGAATTAGGCACAACAGTACAAGTTTAGGGAAATTTGGGAAAGGTAGTTTTACAATAAAATATAGTATTAATAAATAGTTATATACCTAACACTATGGAATACTAAGACTGGATGTAACTTTGTATATTATTAAAACCTGAAAGACCTACAACATAAATACTAAATAGGTAATGTCAATGTTAGTTTATAACAATAGACGTTAAAATGATATAATGTTCAATTATTTAGCAAAAAAATTATTTTTGTAGTAGAATTCTAGATTTATGATTATAATAGTAGGTAGGCTCCATAGCTTAATTATTGAAGTCATAATACTACTTGGAAAAAATTAATATTTTTGATTACCACATATGATAATAAAGTAGAGTATACATTTTAAAATGTTTATATATAATATAGATATAGATATTATATATATACACTATATTAGTAAATTTGACTTAAATTACAAAACTAAACATTTACAACAAATAATGGAACTAAACAATTACCGAACAATGTATCATATCAAAGGCAAGTTAAAGAAAAATAATTTTAAATTATTGAGCTTCAATATTTTTTTCCTTTTGCAAATTAATTCAATGACTACAATATAATATACATTTTACACCTAAAAAAAAAAAAAATCAACAAAACAAATAACTATGTAAATATAAAGTAATATGTAAAATATTGTAACTTGTCAATTAAATTAAAATATAAACAAATTATTTATATATATATTTTGCCATATAATTCAGTTAATATACATTAATACATATCTTCTTATACAAATTGTGTCAGGATATGGCTAATAATAATTAAATTATGCTAATAGGCTACAAAACATTTTTAATAATTTTCAAATCAAGCAAACCCAGATAATTTTTGAATAGTGTAACTATTTAGTACTGTGCACTTATAATTTATATTTTTTATTAAAGGACCTTAAGTAATGATTAATAACAGTACACTAATATATTAATGATTAAGTCCTTATGACTTGTAAAGAAAAATAATAACTTTATTACCAAAGTAGTTAATCCAAATACACATATAAAATATATAATTTTTACAGGGCATAAATAATTACATTAAACAAAACATGGTATGTACATGTGCATATAATAAATCAATTATACATTATTAGATTTATAATTTATAATTGTATGAGTAAAAGCTGATTGAAATAATTTCCATAATAATGTATGCTCTCATATGAATAGATTAAAATAGTAGACATCAGATAAGTAATTAGTGGAAATTTAGTTAAGAAATTATCCATAAGCTAACACACAATGTATAGATATTAATGTATGAATATATATATTTATTAATATTAGCCTTCCATGACTAGTACTAAGGGAAATATTTTCCTAATTCCACTTAAATATCTATTTATGTTAATTTAGCTATTTAAATATTGAATAAAAATAAATAAATAACAAGTATATACACAATTAATAAAAAAATATACATTTTGTCAAAAGAAAAAACATGTCATCCCAGTATCCTTCCAACTACTAATTACATTTTATGTTCTTGAAATGTAAAATTTAAAAATATCTAATATTAATACATTCAAAATGAAGATTATAAATAATATAATATAACCCAAAAAAATTAAATAACTAAAAACAAAAAACAAATTGATTAAACAAACAAACAATACCTTTTGGGCTTCCATTATGAAACTAATTATATTTTTTTGTTATATATATATAATATATAAAATATATTATATATATAGCCATATACCTACTCTATTTTTAAAACAATAAACAACAAACATAACACATTTATGGCCATTACAATACACTTAAAAATGTATCAACCACAATGTAACATTAAACAAAATTTGAATATATAAAATAATAATGTACTATTTATCTTCAAACTATAAAAATGAAAATAAATATTCAGCTGTCATTAATAAAAGTATAAATATATTTTCATCTGACATTCCAACAAGATTTTTCTTGTAACTTTTTTTCAAGCCTAAGTAGCAGAAGGAAAATTCTTAAATGGTAATTAACAAAAACATAGGGCTTAATATTTTTTATTTTTAAGTGATTAAGAGAAAAAAAATATATATATATATATTGTGTATATATTATATTGATATATTATAAATAAGATCCAATATAAAATATTTTAAATTTTGAGATAAAAAAATTAATAGGGTTATTGAAAAATTAAAAAAAAAATTATTTAAGTTGGTTAGGAAAGGCTTTCATAAAATATTTAAATTTGAAACAAATACAGAAATCTATTTTTATTAAATCAAAGCAATTCACTTTGTTAAATTAATTACAGAAATTGAGCAAATTAACCATGAAATAATTTATCTCAATTAGGCCAGTGATATAAATTAAGCATATAGCATTAAATATATTATTTTTTGTAACTATGTTATTTGTGGTTGATCAGAAACGTTTTGGCTAATAACATTCAAGATTTAATAAAGAAAAAAAATTATAATTAAAATAACAATAAAAATAAATAAAAAGACAGATAAAAATAAGACAGAAAAAAAGATAATAAAACCCAAGCTAACCTGTGATAACTATATTAACTAATTTACATTTAATTACATCATATGCAAGAAAACTATATACTATACATTAAAACACAATATGATTAAATGAAATAATTGGCCATATGTCATTATGGCCTTGGTAAAAAAACCATAAATTCATTTTTTTTTTTTTTACTTTTTCATTTAAAATTCAGAAAGGTAAACAAAATTTGTAATATAAAATTATAAATGTTTCTTCCAATAAAATGGTGATGTATTCTCTTCTTACTTTTTAATATATTTTTTAACATAAGTTTTCATAAATATTGTAAGTGTTTTATTATATAATTTAACTAGAATATTGTCACCTCTGTTATAAATTATATTATTTTTATTATCCATAAAAATTAACTATAAACAAAAAAGTAAAATAAGAACGTAAAAAAAAAATTATTATAACAAATAAATAAATAAATAAATAAATAAAATTGGTCCATTAATGGATGCGGATGTCAAATTTAACATATAGTTTATGGAGAAATTTTAACACTATTTTTAAATTTAAAATACTAAAATCGAAATTAATAAAATTCAGCACAATGTATGTATAATATTGCATAGTTTATAAAATTACTCGCATAGAGCATATTAAAATAAAATACATAACAAAACAACATTACTCATATGTGTACATAAAGTATTCTGTAATTTAATTTATCTGAACAAAATAATTAATGAAATATATAACAACACTGTGATAAGCAAATGTAAAAATATTAAAACTCATTTTTAAATTAACTATCTTCACATTTTGCTTAAATTACATGGGCAAAAAAATAATAATAATTTTTTTTTTTAATTTTGTTCAAATCTGTTCAGTCAATACACATCACATACATCTATATACATAGATAATATCCCACAAAATATTATTTAAAAAAATGGTATTTTCCATTTAAATAGTAAATTTTCGAGGGACATTCAATATATAAATACTAAGTATAATAACAAATACTTAATAATGTCAAAAAATAAATATCATTGTAACTGAAAACTCAAGTGTAAGCAGAATATTAAAAACTTAAAATAAAATTTGAAAATAATGTTTGAAGAAATGGTTGAAAATGTATGAATTGAAACATATTACTTCAGAAACGTAATGTAATTATACTATATTAATGTCAATTAAGACTACAAATAATTCAAAAGTCATACATAAATTATATGTATGACACACAAACAAACTAATGCATGTTAATGTATAATATTTTTTTTTATCACAGTTATGTTATTTGAATTGTATTTTTTTAGACAAGTATATTTATATATACTTATACATATGGATAATGGATATATCACTAGGTAGTTATGTTTCAAAGATGTTTTGTTTTATGCATTTTTTTTTTTTTTATATAAAAGGAAACAATCATAAGATATTAAACTTATGTAAAAAAAAAACTAACAATAAACATAATAATTTGGACAACATGATTAGAATATAATGACAGTAGGACGGGGGTTGTATTTATTTATCACTGTTATTTTAAGCCTAACAAATTAAGCAATAAAACAATGTTACAATTTGTGTGTCAATACCGTCCAAAAGTTCCTTCCACTTATTTTCCATACTCCTAGTGAATTGGTGTTGGTTTTAAAACTGAAAAATTAATAATAGATAATAGTGTTCATTTAATCTTAAATTACTAATTTTAAAAAAATTGATTCTATATGAAAAATGAATTTATACAATGTAAATATTATTGATATTTTACCAACAAATATAAACCTAATAAAAATAACCTAACCTAAAGCTTATATTGTATTTGAAAATTCTAATTTTTTTTAAAAATTATAAAACTTGGGGAAGATTAATACCATTCAAATAAATTTTAATACTTACTTAACCATAATTTAAAAGTTAAGTCATAACAAATATTCAGGCCTCATTAAATTTTACTTAGGTGACTTAGTATGATTGAATTTAGATGACTTTTCTTTCCTTGGTGTTGTTCCACGCTCAGAATTTGTAGTTCTATGTCCTTTGCCAGACCGAATTGGTATGGAACCTTCTAGAAAAATATTTAATTATAAAACAAAAATTAGCATTTTAACATTTTTTAACATTTTTAACATTTTATAACTAATTATAAACAATGTTTATACAAAAATAAAATAAATTAGAAATATATACCATATTAATTTAATTACTTCTTCTATCTGGATTAAACCTACACCAAGATAACATAGAACAATTTACTAATTATAAATATAATAATTACATTTATATTATTTAAAAAAGTTTATAAATAATTAACATTTAGTTGGTTCTTATTTATTTATTTATTTATTTTCATAATTCAATCACTTTCTGCAAAAGAAATATGGTTCTGAAGATGTATAAATAGGATAAAATGTGGATGTGGATGAAGTGGTATGTTTCGTGTAATAATAGGAAACCAAGAACATTGAAAAGTAGATATCATAAAGCAGTTTTGAAGTTAGAAATGTTGTATTGGACAATAAATAAGAAAATTGACAAGTGGATGCTGTAGCGGAGATGATTTTACTAATATTCTAGTATACTGAATATGTTCTATGAATGTAGTAATAAGGGGAAGGTATTACATTAATAGTGGGGGAAATGAGATGGAAAGCTTGATATGTTCGATATAAATTCAGGGGAGTGAGAGTTAAAGAAATGAATATATATGGCAAGAGAAGAGAAATGAACACTGAAGAATGATGGATAGATGGAATAGTGATAAGAAAATAGTTAATTTGAATGTATGAAATAGGAAATCTAGGTGGTTGATACCAAGTCCAACTACCGAAATTTAATAATAGTTTTTGTTTAGCTTTATGTTTAAATTTTTTTAAATCAAAATAAATATTTATGATTAAAACCTTCCCCGAAATATTGTATTGGATACAGCCTTGGCTGATCCCATATCATTGAGAGTGTAAGGCAAAAACAACTTCATATAAAGTGGTAAACATTTATTAACATAAAATATTGAAAACATTAACAATCAATACACGATCAAAAAAGTTTAATACTTTAAGTATCCAAAAATATTATTTGTATTAAAATAAAACGTTCATTTATTATAATTAAAACAATGAAGTTATTATGAAATTGGTAGAAAAACAAGATAAACATTGTTTTAATTTATACAATTTAGGACAAAAGGTTAAAATCAAAATTTAAAAAAAAAGGTAAATCGAAGTAACACACATGATACAATATTTAATTATTTAATGTTATAAGTTAATACTTTATGTTTAATTAAATCCCATAAATAAATACTTCATGTTAAACAATATATATTTTAAAATAAAACATTTTCTTTATCCATCTTTTTCAAATTCTTGGACTTATTTACAAATTTTAAATTATAAATTTTTTCAATTTTTTACTTTATCAGTCTATCAGTACTATTATTTTGAATGAAAAATGTATTGAATAGAAAGTGTAACTTATCAACTCTGTAATAAGCACACAATCACTATTTAATTATTGAAATGTATTAACTAGAGCTGAGAAAATAACACCATATTAAACCCTTAAAATGATTTTATAGCCTTAACATATATTTTACTCATTTAACTTATATTTTATTAATGACACTTTTAATTATATAAAACTAATGAAAATTAAAGGCAATTAACTAAAATAATCAAATAATTTCTCATGTGTTATAACAAAACTTGCATCCAATGATTTCGTTAAACATCAAATTTAATGCTCACATTATTAAACAATTATTATATATAATAATAATTTTAAATAATATACCACATGAGTTTTGCCATAGATACTACTAATTATTATTTGATATATAGGTTTTAATATTACTATTGTCTGATAAGTTATAATACCTACTTTAAAGTTTGTTATTTGTATATAATGGATAAAAACCTTGAAATTACAATTCAAATTCATATAATATATAAAAACACTCCTATACCCCAAAAACTAAAAAATTGACCTAAAAAACATAATTTATCAAAAAATGCAAAATTAACTTTCTTGATCTTAACTTTTTTAATACATGATGAATGAATTTGTAAAAATACAAAATAAGTACCACACATTAAGGTTTAGAAAATAATTTAAAATGCATCAAAATCTCAGCTTTAGTAACAACTATAATACTTGCATTTGTGTTTTATTTAAACATGTCAGGAGAACCTTATAGGGCTTCTACCAGCATGTTCTGTCTTTGTCTATTTAATGGAGAATATAGCAAAATCAAAACAACTCTGAAAGTTGATTGTGATGTTTAAGGGTGATCTTAGAGTAAAAAGTAGAATATTTTGAAAGGAATGTCATATCCATTTTGTAAAATACCGTTTGACAAAAAAATTAGTATTAAAAAATATAAAACTAAATACACTAAACTTCTGTCAGCTATCTAACAAAATATATGTGACATTCCCTCCAAAATATTCTTCTCATTAAATTTCCTATTATAGATGTTTATACTCTAGATTCAATTAAAAAGTCATAATAAAAGTTATATTGTTTATTTATTTATTTAGCGTATGGTTAGTTATATTGTAATATTTCTAGTTAGACGGACAGAGTCAGCATCATTTAAGAAGATGCATAATTATAATATATGTGGTTTTATCTCTTATGTAGAACCAATCACATTGTCAGTTTGAAATTAATTATTTCATTATAACTCTTAAGATATCACTTGTATACAGGCCCGGATTGGACCAGCAAGTTACAGAGTTAAACTTGGTGTGCTGTACACATTTTGAGCCAAATAAATTAAGTGTTATAATAATTAATAAGACATTAAATCATGATAGCTTAAAGGGACTGGAGCAATCTATATTTTTTGTGCATTTAGACTAGTAAGTGGGCGAAAATTTACCACACTTCCAATAGTCCAATTTTAATTTTTAAAAATAATTTAAATTTATTAACTTATTACATATTTTATAATATGCAGGAAAATTATTTTTATTTTATTATTCTATGACACATAGAATTATAATATATGTATATAAAAAAAAAAAAACTGTAAATTAATTTTATATCATGCTAAATTATCTAAATATAAAATTGAAAATCAATTTTCTACATATCATAGAAAACAACATAAGAAATTTTAATAATTTTTCAAAATAATAATTTAACTATCAGAACTAGGTGTATTTTTCTCCTGCTTTTTGTGCTTTTTATTCAATTTATTAATTGTGAAATATTTTTGAGCGTTTATTGGATACTTGTGCATGCGCGTATGTATGTTAAAGTATTTCTAAGAATTGCAACGATTATATTAATATTCCATATATTGCGTAAACGATTTGATTGTTAAATTTGATTTATTATAATTTATTATACTGAAATGAAATAACACTAATTAAATAAAGGCCCAAAACAATAATTATAGGTGAATATAAAGAAAGAATGTGCTATAAGTACATAATAGACAAGTCATTAGTCAGTCACTCATCGACATTGTCATTGTGATTATAATTTATACTTGTGTAATACTTATTTCTTGTTATTCCATATTTTATTTGTGTTAAAAATGAACTTCATTAATTGAATATTTAATTAACTAAATATTGTATATTTATAAGTATTTATAAACAATACATATTTTTTTTTTTATATATATATAGTATATTACCTGTATAATTAGATATTTATGTAGCATGGTAAAATATTATATATATTGTATTACATTGAGTTTTGCTCAGAAAAAATATTGTAGGTATGCTATGGTTGCTCGGTCCCTATGTATTACATTATTGAATTATTTATTATAAAATTACTTAATATAAATTATGAGTAGGTAATAAATAAACCAGTTTAGTAGGTGATAAATAATAATAATTGTTTTGTAATTTCAAGGAATTGATCGGTAAGCCAAATAATAGCACATTCACACTAATGTTCATTTACTTCTCACACACTGACACACACGCCTGTATATATTTACAATATTGCCTATACAGTACTCCTTAATAAATGCTCTGCACCAACCACCTTAATAGTAAGTTTTAATGCCTGCCATCTGTACTTGAGCGGATACAATTTTAAAACTCGGTAGGCTGATACCATCCCTATCCAGTTTTGTTCTATATAATGAATAACATAAATACATAATAATTTAAATTGTCTACATTTATATAAAATGTTCTTTGTTCAACTATACTTCTTTGTTTACTATTTACTGATATATTTGTATTAACTAACATTATCTTACATGAAGTATTTTTTTAATGTTCATAAAGAATTGTAAATATGTAAATCTATGAATTATTATTTTTTTAAATCTGAAAATGTTTTGTCAATATTGAAAATTAATAATAATAAAATTCATAAAAAGTATCTCATTAAAAATCCAATATTATAGCATTATATTAAATAAATCTTAAATACATTATAATATGAATAGATATCTAATGTACAGTGTAGAGTAACTTAATTTTACAGCACAAAAACCACTATTTACTACTTAAAATTATTTTATATAAAAGTGTGTATTGTAATGAAACTGAAAATAATAAATTTTTAAATTTTTTTATAACTATGCTGTCTGTAACATCAATGCTTTAAGCCAGGGATTTAGGATTCATTCAACCCCCCCCCTCCAAAGAAAAATTAAAAATCAAAAAACCGTATTTAATTATTGTCTTAATTTTTTTAATACAAATAAATATTTAATATTAAATCAAATAAAAATAAATATTTCTAATTTTTATTTAATTGACACTAAAAATAAAAGGGTCTTTCCTTAAAGTAGAATTGAATATAAGATTTATATTATACTTAGTATAGTATATAGCTATAGCTTTTCAAAAATCAGCTTCATCCAATCATGAAACTGTGCAGCCACTGCTTTAAATTTAAGCATTTTTATACAAAATTGGAAGAGTGAAATTATTTTAACTTTTGCCAACATGTCAAGTTTCAAAAATGTATGCTTAGGCCCGGTATTACAATTATTGGTTCACCAGCGGTTACGTGACAGTCTGTTCAACTGTTTTCAGTATTACAATCCTCCGTAAATAATATGTAACCAACTGATAACATAGAAATATAACCTAAATATATAACTTTAAAATATATTATATTCGTATATTTCATGATGCAATCTTGCTCTATGACATCAAGGATGCACTTTACAGTATTTTTGTTCAAACAAAATCTTTGTAAAAATTTGATATTATTTCAAGACTGAAAATTATCAGGTCATTTACGAATAACTTTTGCCCGACGAGGGAAAGCCACTAAATTAGTAAATTCAAATATAAACTGTCATCTAAATCACTTTCATTATTATAATCGTTTATGCCGAGTTCATCATCAATAATATAATTAATATATTCTAAAATATCCATGACTGTGTTTTATTTGTCAAATAAAAATAATTTTTAATTTTTATAGAATATTTATTCCGTTTTACAAAAACCAATCTTTTCTTATCTCATCGCAAGTAATAAATTGATTATTACTTATTAGTATATTATTGATAATAATTTAAAAAAAATTAACAAAAACCCAATATCCAATCAAAAACTTTAACGGACTGTAAAAATAATTTAACCGCCCAATATCCATCGGTAAGTTAACGGACCATAATCGACTCATTAAAGACGTTTGTAATACAAGCTGTTGTCTTTAACGGAGCGTTAAATCATAACCGAGACAAAATCAACGATTGTAATACCGGCACTTAATAGAATATTTAACTAAATATTATAGTTTTTTTTAATGAAAATTGATTAATACATTCTATCTATTATTTTATACATTTAATAGTTATGTATTATACATTTTATAATGTACAATATATACATTTTGCTATTTGATAAAATATTAATATGGATTTGCTTACGTGGATAATTTAAATATATATTTTGTTTATTACCTTTATTTAATTCAAAACAAATGAACAAAGAATTTATATTAAAAATAGACTCACATTATTTGATATTATTGTTGAAACTTGTATTACCTGTATTACAAAAAAATATATTTTATGGTATTTAACCACCAGTAACATTTATTCGTTTTTTAAAATAGATTTACAATTTTGTCATTGTCATTGCACATCTATAATAATAATCTAGAAATTGGAAACTATCAACTTTAGTAGATACCGTTAACATGTAAATACAGGCTTGGAAAATAAATACCTACTTTAAAGTATACGATAAGTATGTCTATACTCTAAACGAACCTCAGGATAACATTGACAAAAACTTTTAATGCTGTTGAGATTCTTTCTTAATTTGAACAGAATATATAATATATAACCTAACTTATATTTATAATAATAATCATATATATATATATAAATGAATAATTAATAATTGTAAAAGTAATCAATGTAATTTAGAAATATATTATACAATTTTTAGTTAAAACTATTATAATAATTTACCTGTTTGGAGATTTGATTGTTTAGATTGAGAAGTCACAACAGGTACCCCAGCAGAAACCCCTTCTTCTTTTTTTTCTTCTTCAACAATGGAAGATGATTGACCAAATGTGACATTAGGAACATGGCTATCATTTCTTTCTTTGTGATGTTGTGCTACTTGTGCATAACTTAGTTTATGACCAATATTTGGTGAACCATTTCCATTAAGAACAGGATTGTTGTTAGCCAAATCTGCAGAAAACGTAGCAGGGGGTTGTGGTATGACATAAGCACATTGTGATGGAGATGCAGCCTTATGATTAGGTACATTTGATTTAGTATTAAGAGGTGTACCATTGGCTTTGGGCATAGTAGTTGGTACGTCAGATTTTGCTGGCATTACAGTCTTATCTATAGGATTCATTACAGAATTTGAAGTCGTAACAACATCCTGAACCTAATAATAAAACAATTATAATTGATGTAGTACTAAAGTTATTATTAATAAATTTAATTTCAATAAATACCTTTGTGTGTGAATTTGTAGAGCTCAAGGACACATGGGATAAATCATCAACAATTGCAGTAACGGATACAGACCGAACAGCAATAGGTGGCACTGTTTGTGAACAATTTGTTAGACTATCTGAACTCACAATTGGGTCTATGTCTTCAGTCTTAGCCACAGAGGATTCAGGTAGAACCACTGGTATACTTGTTGATGAATTTACAGAAATCCTACAATAAATTATATTTAAATAAATAAATTTAACTTAATTATAATTACATATACTTAATAAAATAATTTAACTAGCATAGTAAATAAATAATATTTATATCAATTATCATATTTTCATGAGCTAATGAAAGCTCATTAGTTTTTTAATGTAACTAAATTTAATGAAATAAAAAATATTCAGAGCAATATACTCATTAATATAACAGACAAAATTACAAGTTTTTCAAAAAATAAATTTCATTAAAATAAAGATAAAAACAGCTTATTTGAACATTAGTTTAATAATTACCTAGGATCAAAGTGATTACGAGGTGATAACTGGTCATGGGGCAGTGATGTCGGTGATTGATATGGTATGGACACAACTTGAGGAGGTAATGGAGGGAACGCATCAGCTGCCAAATCAAAACTTTGGGATCCAGTTGGTTGTGTGGGAATAGCAGCTGAAATTACTTCTGGCCCTATTTCATCTTCTTTCTTCCTTCGCCTATATCTAAAAAATGTTTAAAACAAAATAATTAAGTATAATGCAGATAGAGTTAAGTAAATGTCCATTATTACAACTAAAGTATATCAATGGTAAAATTAATTTTATTTTGTAATATTAATAAATCTAGACATTTTAATAAAAATAACAAATACCTAGGCGGTGGCAATGTTGAAGGGTCTTTTGGGATATTAATTGTCCCACTAGACTGTCTATCAACAGTAGACTCTTGGTTGTCAACATAGTTTTTTGTTGCATTGGAAATATGCAATGATCCACTACTACTAGAAGACTTGGTTAGACTTCCATTAGATGTGTAACTACCAGGGCGAGATGGTAATCCACTATCTGAAGCAGAACTACGGTAATACTCACTACCACTGACAGAATTATGACGCATTTTCCCATTGCTCCTACCACTATTCCATAATTTAATAGATGAATATTACAAAATAAATAATTATTATATTTATGTGTTTGATATAATAATTTTCATTAGATAAAACTACTTACGGTGCACGTGCAACATTATATCTTGAATTTTGAGGTTTAGTGAAACCTCCTTGGGGCGTCAACCCATTAACAGAAAATAATCCACTAATATCAGTTGTATAATAGGCACCTGTTGCAGGATGAGCCCAATGTTGAATCATGTTTGTGGGATAATAGGGAGACTGTTGTTGCTGCTGTAACTTAATAATAATAATAGTCTAGATCATTTTTCTGTACAATAATTACTTATGTATAATCCTTTTATAAAAAAACATATTCAATATATTATTCGGGTACACATACATATAATTGTAGATTAGCAGCATAATTGACTGGTGCATACTGAGCTGGTCCTCCATTTGTGTAAAATATTCTGGTTGTCTGAGGATGTTGTGGAGGTGGTGCTGTAGGTCCCGTTGGTGTTACATTGGGGCCTGGATCTATAAATGGATTGATAGATTGAGCTTGCATTGGCGGAGTTCTAAAACCATTTACAGTTTTTATACCAGGCATTCCAGTGACAGCACCAGGTGATATTGGTGCTGCCATGCGATTCATTGGTTTTGCTTTGATACGTGCCATTATTGGTCGACCCTTTAACATAATTAAATAAAAACACATTATATATTTATAATTTATATAAATTGATTAAATTATAATGTTGTGCAATTTTTTTTTATATTAAATCACACATATAATCTACTATAGATTATTAACAAAATTACATCATTTGTTAAATTACTAAACACATATTTTCTAATGTTTATAGCATGTAATTAGATATATAATTTAAATACCAAACTGCATAAATTTACAACAGTGTATTTTAATGAAATAGATTCTAGAATAATAAAATATAGCTATAAATAAAAATTAATTTTCCATCATATTATGTAAGTCTATTTATTATATTTTATAGATAATAATTATAATTACAATTTTATTTTACATACGAGTAATTAAAAAAAACATAACATTTATACAACAAAAATTTCAATTGACTATACATTTTTAAATATATGTGGTATAATCTGTTTCTGTTGTATAAATATATGTGCGTAGAGAAAGGTAACTATGAAGTAAGTTATAATCTTTTAATATAAATATATAATTTAATAACATCATAATTTGTTAAAATAATACAAAGTCGAGTTTAAAAAATTATTACAAATAATTGATTCTTTAATGTTAATATTACAATTCTAAAACCAGTAACTTAAAAATTAAAAAAATCTTGAATCTCTTTTTGGCATAAATTAATAAAACTTGAATAACATTTCAGTTAGTAGTGCATAAAATGAAAAATCATTAAATGATATATTATCACAAGTAATTTTGTACAAAATATTAAGAAATTTCAATTTTTTTTTTATATCCGAATCAATAAAATAATGGATGCTTCAGTTGGTAGTGCATGTAATAAAC